>CM040457.1:30526545-30553568 GCA_022758105.1 Pangasianodon gigas | reverse complement strand
TCAGTAAAGAAAGCAGCAGATTCCATAAGAGACACTTTTCAGATAAAAACATAATGAAGGCTGCTGGGTTTCGCTGCAGAAATAAGAAGCGAGTCGACAGTCAAAGTCTCCAGAAGAACTGTGGCTGCTTCTGCAAGATGCTCAGTAACACTTACAGCTCATTTCCTTATAAAACTGCACACACTGCACCTGAGAATACAGCAATAAGCAAAGGGTCATCACACCAAATATTGACTTTGATTCATTTAGTACTGTCTACTGCTCTTTATAGCATTTGAAACATTTAATTTCATTATTTTTGAAGGCATCACTGCTCCACAGACTTTTGCACAGTACTGTATATTACATCATTTTATTAATAACATTTTGCTGAAAATCAAAAACTACTAAAGATTCTGAAATATATGGCTTTAAGACCCATTACCAGTATAGATGTACCTCCTGAAGGCTCAGAAAAATGTCTTGGCTCATGAAAAACAAGTCATTTCTAGAACATAAACATAGCACCATTAACCAGCATAACCCTAGGAAACAGTTCATCTTTTAGCATGAATAATTATATCACCAGAGGAAACGTCTATACTGTACATGCACTACTTAATAATATGTTTTAGGAAATAACTTTTCCAACAATATTTCATGTTTAAATCAATATTTTTCCATGTAGCAACAGACAGGACAAATATGTGCAAGCTGTATTTACTAAACCAGGGCAAGAAAGGTCAGAAATAAATACTTCATGGAAATATTACAAGAAATGCACCCCAACTAAACCAGCACACCCAGATGTTGGTACCAACAAGTGGTCCAAGGAAGGACAACCGGTGAACCGGTGACAGGGTCATGGGCACCCAAGTCTCATAGATGCACATGGGGAGAGAAGGCTAGCCAGTCTGGTCCGATCCCACAGAAGAGCTACTGTAGCACAAATTGCTGAAAAAGTTAATGCTGGCTGTGATAGAAAGGTGTCAGAACACACAGTGCATCGCAGCTTGCTGCGTATGGGGCTGTGTAACCACAGACCTGTCAGAGAGCCCATGCTGACCTCTGTCCACCACCGAAAGTGCCTATAATGGGCACGTGAGCATCAGAACTGGACCATGGAGCAATGGAAGAAGGTGGCCTGGTCTGATGAATCACGTTTTCTTCTACATCAAGTGTTCGGCCGGATGCTTGTGTGTCGCTTACCTGGGGAAGAGATGGCACCAGGATGCACTATGGGAAGAAGGCAAGCTGGCGGAGGCAGTGTGATGCTCTGGGCAATGTTCCTTGGGTCCTGGCATTCATGTGGATGTTACTTTGACACGTACCACCGACCTAAACATTGTTGCAGATCAAGTACACCCCTTCATGGCAACAGTATTCCCTAATGACAGTGGCCTCTTTCAGCAGGATAATGCACCCTGCCACACTGCAAAAATTGTTCAGGAATGGTTTGATGAACATGACAAAGAGTTCAAGGTGTTGACTTGGCCTCCAAATTCCCCAGATCTCAATCCGATCAAGCATCTGTGGGATCCATGGAGGTCCCACCTCACAACTTACAGGACCTTCAGAGGTCTTGTGGAGTCCATGCCTCGACAGGTCAGAGCTGTTTTGGTGGCACAAGGGGTCCTACACAACATTAGGCAGGTGGTTTTAATGTTATGGCTGATCAATGTATATAATCTGCACTCCGTATTAGTGGAGTATTTACATTTATTCATCCCCTGGCATATCCTTCATCTGTCTGCAATATTACACTAATCCAGATAAGACTGTCAACACTATTTCACTCTTTGTTTCATCTTAAAGCTGGTCTTTACTGTCACTATGTGAACTTCATCTCCTGAATTTTATTATCTAGGGCAGGTTCTGTCACAGTATATGTGCAAAATCTCTGTAACGACTTAGTTTAAGCTTAAGAATTGTTATTAAATTTCATAAATAACCCTTGTGTAAGCTATATCTGCAGTTGTGTACTTCTATCTTACAAACCGCCAATGTGATATGACAAAAGGTACCACAAAACGAATTGCTCTTACTCTTAAACTGTTACATTTATTTCAAAATGCTTATGAGTGAGAATTGGCAAATGGGGGAAATGAATAAACTTTATTAACCATTGGGATCTCTTTAAGATTTATCATACCAGCATCTTCAGCCAAGACAGGAATTTATAGCCCAGAGGTATAAAACTAAGCCCTAGATAAGTGACGGGAAATAATCATTCCCCTTTCCTCATTCACAAGGCAGAGAAGTCATCATGAAAACAGTCCATTATTTTCCTCGAGCATGAGAATGAGAAGCTCCATGTCAAACTATATCATCAGTTTTTCACACTTGCTAGACCATTATGAGTCCAGGAATACTCTATAACCATCACGTGCATAGAAAGAGTTGAGAAGAGGAGCCAAGAACAATACACGAGTGATTACAAACTAATGGAAATGCTCCAGCTGAGTTTTCTCAGGCTGTGATACAATTTGCTCATTCAAGACAATCATTAAGAAATGACACGCTGATTCCAACTGGAAGCTACACTCTATAAAACGCTGGCTTATTTTTATAACTCAGTTGCTTGCAGAGCTTGTCGGGTCAGGTATTTGGGTTGATGTAACCCAAATTGGGTTGGGGGTGCGAACCTGAAAGAGAACAGGCCCATTTTCCATTTCGCCTGTTGAGACAGAGTGGCGCCCAGGAAAAGTAAAAGAAATCAGTTGCAACTCCAAGTTTTTGTTCACACTGTTAATTTAGTTGATTTATGTATTAAAAAAGATAGGCAATAACGTAGGCAATAACTTTTTTATATGTAGTTTGGCTAGATAGCAAGTGTTATCCTGCTAACAGAAAGAATGCAAGCTAATGTATATAAATCTTCTTGGAATAAAGAAAAAATAGTATTTTAAAGAAAATGTTAAAAATTAGAATAAATTCTTAAATATTTATAATTACAGTTAACCTTGTTGCACCTCAGCTGCATCCGTTAGGGGTCACCACAGCAGATCATTGAACCGAATGTTTGATTTGGCAAAGGTTTTGCCACACCGCAAAAACTGTTCAGGAATGGTTTGAGGACGATGACAAAGAGTTCAATGTGTTGATTTGGCCTCCAAATTCCCCAGATCTCAAGCCGATTGAACATCTGTGGGACGTGCTGGACAAACAAGTCTGATCCATGGAGGCCTCACCTCGCAACTTCTAGGACCTTCGGATGCCCATCCTGAAGCAACCTTCCCGTTTTATCCAGGTTTGGGACCGGCACTGAGAGTACACTCCCAGTGGCTGGGTTGGTTCCCTGCCTTGGAATCAAACCCGGGCCATGGTGGTGAGATTGCAGAATCCTTAACTGCTAGACCACCAGGGACCCATTCACAGTTAACCTTAAGTTACTTTTAGCTAGTTACTTCTACTTCTAGTTACTTCTAGCTAGTTAAATATTACCTTGCGTTTTCTCTGTAACGTAATCTCAGATCGTCAGCTAACGTTGGAATGAATTCGGCGCTCATGATTATGATTTCAAAATGTACATGGGTATGATATTGACTTTTCATGTTTTAGCAGAGTTTTTACACTCAGTGGTTTTTGTAGAGGAAAAGTATAGCCTGAAGCTCCTTTTTGTTGATTTGAAAAAAAAATCCTGTTCACTGTAAGCATAACCACAGCTCATTTTGCTAACAAATTAAAAAAAAAACAACTTAGCATGCTGAGGCAACATCCTAATCCAACCTTGCTAAGTTAAAACAACCCCTGCTGGGTTTCCAAATTGACCCAAATTTTACTTATTTTTAACCCAACTATTTTTAGAGTGCAATTAAAGGGAGGATGAGAAAAGACATGGAAATATAATGTAAGTGCATTTGTTGTACTGGGCTAGTCTGGTTTTGTAGATAAACTGTGTCATACTGCATTTCCTGAAAGTGTAATGGCATTTTCAAGCTCCTAAAATAAGCCATGCTTTTACGTTTCTGGATTGATTTAAAAAAAAAAAAATCCCTGGCTCAGATTTGTTCCTAAATAGCAGGAAATCGACTGTCTCTCTTTAAAGCATTATAGATGTTAGGTGGCAAACAGGGGAAAATCAATATCACAAGCTCAGATGTAGTGTATTTCTTCTCCAGCTCTACATTCACACATTTTCCTCATCTTGTGTAGAAAACATATATACTTCATTAAAAATGGAAGTGAACTAGCTAATGAAAATATACTTGAGTATATATACTTGGGGGTGTCTCAAAAGTGTTTAATAGCAAAAAGTCAATTATTTTTAACTGATTTGTCTCACAGTTGCAAATTGTTAACGATTCAACAATTGTTAACTCACTAACTAGCTTACCATATGTTATTAAATTACATTAGCACCATTTTTTAAGGCTCATCAACTACAAAGAGTTTTTAATTGCCCAGTCAGCTAGCCAATGAGTTTATCATTTCTCCACCTCTGTAATGCATGTAACTTACACTTTTGGTGATTTTTTTAATCTCAATATCACAAGCTACACTATATGCTTTGCTTTTTCAGCTAAAACCATTTGTTCCTGGCAGACACAAAAGTCACCCAAAGCCTGAACTCAGAAGACTCCGAAGTTCACCACTGTTAATTTTTTTCCCCCATTCTTTAAACCTTATGCCCATGCCTTTGAACTTGTACACAAGAAGTTGGCTTAACAACCCCGCCACAGTTCCACATACAACCTTTATGTTGCCTGCAGCCTTTTCTCAGGTACAGCACAAAAGCAAGCAGTTGAGGAAGTGTGGTCCAGAATTTCAATCTCCGCTGCAGCAGCAGCACCAGATCCATTAGGATGCAGAAGGAGACTCAGCTGCCAAGCCTGGATAGGGAAGAAGGTTCTCTGCTTGGTATTCAGACACCTGATGAGCTATCAATTCAGCCCTTTCAGCAAAGACGTGTCAACTGGGGAGAATGTAGTTCTTACCTATCTGCAGCGAGGCCTCTGGTTAACTCTGCTAGAGGCATTAGCTTTAATAGATTCAGACGATAAAGGATACAGGGATGGTGCTGAATTGCTTCTTTAATGGAAATCTGGAGAGCTGGAGGCGATGGGAGAGAAGGAGAAGATTTACCAGGCAGGAAACACATATGTTGTTTCCTTGTGATATGTTATAAAGTCATAACTGTTGTCATGAACCAGTGGAACAAAACAAAAAAGCGGGGAAAAACCTGGATGTGTGACTACAAACACAAAAATATTCTCTGGTCGAAATATTCCACTTGATCCTTCTCAGGGTGTAAGAAGAGCAGCTCTGAGACGGCAGCTGCATGAGTAAACAACATGAAGGAATATCTAATAAGTGCTAAGCTGTGTAAACATCATATCGTGCACTCAGCATGGAGAGGAGTCCAATCTTCTGGATTGATGTTGATGGAATACCTTAAATCAGTGAGAACAAGCCAGCATGGCGCATTTGAAGAATACTAATAATCCTGTCTTAGCTTTTGTTCATTATCAGCTGGTTGAAGTAAACTAGTCCTGCAATACATTTGAGGCTCAAGAGACATGATGAAATGTCTAGGGACTTGCTTAATCCCTCCAAAAAGGTCAAATCTGTTTCAGCTATTTTTAATTTCCTGATTAGAAACTCAGGGTCGCACACAGCCTCCACAAGCCAAGACAAGTGTCAGCCACAAATGCTTGCTCTGTGATTTAGAGGAAATGCTCCTACACTGGCATGCATCGCAAGCTTTTTCATCGCAATGATTGCAACAATCAAAACACATAAAACTCTGGAGATGACTGAAGTGAGCACTTGAAATAAAACCAATTAAATTGAAACTAGAGGCCGGACAGCAGTGTATAGTTTTAGAGCCCATACATCAACCTAAACGCATTAACAGAAGCGCTCACCCTTGTGCACTGTTTGGCCATTAGTCTTGGACACATATTACATCCAGCTCTCTGCCTGAGCACAGCCGCTCGGAGTAATGTATAGCCAAATGGAGGATGATTTAAACGTGCCTGTTGCCTTTGATGGCCTGACGGCATGCCACCAATCATCTCAGATTTCACAGGCCAAAGCTCTCCCATTGGGTGTATGCCAAAGTCCTGCATCATACCCAGTTCACATTGAGCTTTATCAACAGAGCTAATATGTCTGGACAATTTCAAAAGGGATTGAGAGCAGTATGTAAAGTTTTAATGGGGAATGATTTATTGATGTAATACAAAACAAGAGAATGAGCCAAACTCAGTCATAGAGAGTTGTGTACAAATTGGGCACATTTGAAATGGAAATAACTTGCAGCGATTTTGTCAAGGCACAGGCAAGTAACATCAAACTCAAACTTAAAGGTACAAAAGCAACAAACAATGACACAACAGGGGGTACATAGACAAACTAAGCAATGACTAACACAGAACAGGTGAACACAATAGAGCAACAAAACAATGACAAGTTTGTTTGAACAAAATAAAAACCAAAAAAAAGTATGAAAGACCAACAAACCAGCCACTACACTGCATAAAGCTCCAACACATTTTGTGCAATTTTAATTTAACTCTCTTCTAAAGAGTGAGTTTTTTTAAGGTGATATGTTTATAGGTTGGTATGAATAGACATGAATAAGTTTTCTGATGCAAACTGATACTGCATGTAGCTGAAAGTTGAAATCTTTGCTGAAAAATTTTCACAAAATATGCATTAAAGTTGAATCCAAAGTCAAACTTTCTTTTTAATCATTTTTCAATAATGTAATCAACCATAAAACGGCAACAAACATGAAATAGAAATATAACGATGTGACATAAATAAAAACAATGAACCTACATTTTTAACTTATTAACAATTTACAAATGTAAAAATAATAATAATAATAACAGAGGAACATTGTATACATTATTTCTACATCCCTGTTCCTTTCTTTGCTGCTATCACAGAAAACGGTTCAAGTCTCAGATGTACAGCAAGCTGACTTTGTAAGAGCAAATAGGCTCTTGTGGATTTTCAAAGAGGAATGACTGACACCATGAGCTCTGAAGCTTCATGCATGCCAAAACTATTTTCTATTACTATCCAGATTTTCCCATCCATGTCAGGGTGATAGGATCTTTGCCACCCATGCAAAATGGAGCTCATCATGGAGATCTGGATTGCACCAGCATTAGCAATACCTGCCGTTAGTCTCGGCACGCGCTCCGTATTCCACCCCTCATTGTTTATTCAATTCGCCCCTCTAACCGAAACGCAGAGTGGGAAGTCGAGAAGGTGGGAAAATATAATTTATCTCTGATGCTATGTGATAAATCTTCACTGGGTCAGTAAACTATTTATGAGTTTCACAGCTAAGTTCTTTCATGCATTAATACTTAGCAACTGATCCTTTTTTTTCCCCTCCGAATTTAACTCCAAAAAGTTATTAGTATTTTTTTCCCTCTTCCCTGTTCGAACCATGCATATTTTATGAATTGAGCAAAGCCATTTAGCAGGCCTGGCTTGCTATTGGGGAAAACGAGTTTTCTGAAAATGAAGGATCGAGGCCAGGCGATTGACCAGGCGAGGCAGCCACAGGTGCGAATTGTTATTTTGTTTATTCTTATTTATTTTGTCTCAATTTTTAGAGCCACCAAAACACAGACAGCAGATGTCACATTCAGGAATCTGGATGGAAGTAAACATAAGCTCACAATCATCAGAACTTTTATAAGTTGGGTATTTCAGTGGGAACCAAGAGTATCTGGCATTGATTTATTTTATTTATTTATTTATTTTTGGAGACTTTGTCTTACAAGAATGCAATCTGGCACTGTCTATCTAGCTCAGTTATCATTCCATTTTCCTATAGCCTTGTCATGATAAGATAAAGCGAAGACAATATCCTTTAGAAAACACTGATAACAGAATAAAAAGATTTTTTTTTTTAAAAGTGAAGCGTTAAGCCAAAAGATAGTGTGTCACTTCTTGGGTCGGTCATGTTGGTTTGTTGTCCTCCCCTCCATCGCAGATAGAGATTGTGCCTCTTTAATGGCGTTTCGGTAATCAGCAGGATGAATCAGCCATCGATCACTCAATGTCATGCCAGTCAAGATGCTAAAGATGTGTCATGTTAACATCAATTCATTAGCTTTGCTAATTTACAGATGCTTGTCAACAGGAGATTACTTGCCCCCCCTCCCCCCATCTTTGTCTCTCTTTTTTTCTTTCTTTTTTTGTTCTATGCTAATTCTTGTGAATCATTCATTCCTGCCATGGTCCCTGTCTTTTATGTCTAGCTGTACAACATCATGTATGGCGTAAAACATGAAAGGGAAATAATCAACAAATGGGTGGTGTGATGCCTCGTGTCTGGCCATTACATCCTGAAGATGTTTATTTTCCAATAAAAGCATTTCCCATAGCTTTATTCCTCTTCTACCACAGCAGTCTGCCAAAGAGTACAATATTTAATTTATTCATGAATGACACATTGTACTTTTTATCCATTTATAGTTATATTTAACTTTGTACACCCACGAGACAAGTTAGTTCCTGTTATCACTTACTTTACAGCAACTATACACACTGGTTAAGTTTGTAAGACAAAAAAAAAATTTTTTAAATCCATTTACTATTATTCTTAGAATATGTGGATCATCTGCCATACGAATTATTACTATATTAGAACAAGCACATTAATATGAACCTGGCACTACTGTCAGAGTGGTTTTAATAAGAAATGAAAGAATGAATTAAAGAATGAATGGCTAATATTCCCTTTTGGACATAAAAATATGAAGCTTTCGATTGTGAGGTCCATGAAAATATGTTCTAAACTGTGTATATGGCTGGATCATTTCCTTTACCAAGCTAATGGACAATTTAATCCATTGTATCAGCATTTAATGAAGAGCCATGTCAGTAGTTAGTGCGTATTCATCCATCATTCATGCACAGATGGTCAAGGAACGGGGGAATCAAAACAAATCTCATCTTACTCATATATATATAAATATACATATATATATATATAGCTATAATGTTGGAAAAAAGGGTGAAAGGAACGTCTTACGTTGCTGCTATCATCCAGCTTTTGAAGTTATTCAGAGTGAGAGACAGGGGACGAGAAATTGCACTCTGTGAGTAAGAAAACCATCTTCCCTTGGATGAGCTCATCTAAAAAGACTTTGCAGTTTTAACAGCTATACTTTCGCACCGTGGCTCACAATAACCATCTAATTTCAGGCCTCTAGAGAACTCTATAGAGGGTCCCACAGAAAATGAGATAAACCTCAAGAAAAGACACTTACTGTAAAGTAAGCTAGTTACAGATCATCAGAGAGCTTATGTTGACCTGAAATTTCCAAACTTTGTCCATCGACAGCACTGAATAAATCTGTCACATAGCTCAAGAATGGAAATGGCGGAAGGAAACTTGGACCAGATATGTCCAATACCACTGGATAGAGTCTGGTTCCATTATTCTATACTATATATAATATATCTAGTTACATCAATGGATCAATCCTAACGTGACAATTTTTTTCAATCATCTCACAGGACTGCTTTGGAACATCCACCTAGCTACCAAAAAAAAAAATGTTCTCATGTGGGTCTCCTGAAAATTCCCAGTATCAATCAACCCGAGTTTTCAAAACTGCCTTTCAAAACTTAATATCTTCCTGTTTTATTGTTGTTAAAGTGAATGTGTGAAAGGGGTTTCCGTTTGGGGAAACCTGGTCATGCTGTGTAACTGTATGTGAGGCAGCCCATGGTCAGATTTAAAAACTTAAAATTAAACTATAGGTTTTCATTTTGACAGCCAGTTACTGATTATAAACTTTATTGATTAGACTTATGTCCATTTTGTAATGGCATAGAGTTATTAATTTTGACATTTTTTAATTGTGAAATTTATTTCATGATATATTCACACTCAGCTAGCAAGCTTTTAGACAAGGAACTTGAACTCGAAATCTAGGCTTAGACTTAACAATATAAGAGCATAAAACTTTCATAGAAAATGAGAGAAACAACAGGGTATGCATAGACAAATGAAGCAAGGACTAACACAGAAGAGGTGAACACAGTCAGGTAACAAAGCAAAGACAGGACAGGGGTGAAGACAGAAATAAAGCCAAACGAAAAATTGGCTGGGAATTAGTGAGGGGTTATTCATGACATTAATGCTGTAAATATGGTTCAGGTAATGTTTTAGTCTGTTAAAGACAGTTTTAAAGACAACTTAAATGCCATAGAACTCTACATCAACAGTCCAAATGTTAAATTATTTATTTAGGTGAACTAGTTAGTGATCATTCTGATCAAAACACCACCTACAAATAATTTTGTAATGCCAATGTTTGGCATAAATTAACAGTACACCATTACTACAATATTTCCCATTGTACACTTTACCCGTCACACTGGTGTACGGTCCAGATGAGTCATAATGATACCTGCCTCATTAATAAATGAGAATGAATGGAAGTTTGTAATAGTAATAAAACAACACTTCCATTTTCCTACTCCAATATCAAGACCCGGATGTGTAAAAATAAATAATAAAAATACTCCCAATCACAAATAGTGAAAGCCAGGCAGGAGAACAGCAAAAGCATCATGTAGTGCCTTTCATAAGTATTCACCCCCTTGAACATTTCCACATTTTGTAGTGTTACAACCTGGAACTGAAATGAACTTTACTGGGATTATATGTCATGAATTAACATAAAATAGACCATAATATTGAAGTGAGCAGAAAAATTTAAAATAGAACAAATATGGCACAAGAGCTACTATGAGGAAGCTGTTCAGCAAAACTCAGTGAGCTGGTAAGGACATTAGTTAGAGAGGCAACCAAGAGGCCAAGGGTAATGCTTAACATGACATGCCACCACCACCGTGCTTCATGATTTAGTCCATTTTAGTTCCATGTAACACTGCAAATGTTTGTGGGGGATGAACACTTATGCAAGTCACTGTATTATAATAGCACAACCATATAATATTATTGTATTATATAGAGTATAATAGCAATCTCAAAATAGATGCAATAGTATGAGTATGAATTCCCACAAGTTCAAAAGTGATGAATAATTATGGTAAGGTTGGATGCGGGGATAAAAGTCTTGTGAATTTTTATAGAAATTTGCATGAGATTGGTTTGTACTGGTCACATGACATGCTATGGGTATTAAAAAGAAGAACAGAATCTTTAAAAATGTCCAATAATATTAATTTCCCTTTTCATGGGGTCCTAGATGGAAAATATAATTTTTGTATCATTTAAATACAATGACTTCTCTAATTAAGACCTCTTGTTCCGACAGTGTTTCTAAGGATGGGTGATTCTCCAAATTGTCTCTGCTGCTAAGCAGTGACCAAATCAATGTAGGCCAAGTGTAATGTTCTCAGAAATAAAATCCATGCTAGAACCCCACCTGATTCACTACATACAACCAGACGTGGCCACACATCTAAAACGCTTTTAATGAGGGCCAAGAATACAGAAAAGCCAAATTAATACCAAAGCAGGGATGCAGAACATTCGATATCAGTGCAAAAATGGGCTTTCATGTTCACTGGTGTGGGTAATGAGCTTAAGGTGTAACCTTTAATTGTTTTGTTGGAGTTTGGGGTGGTGGAGGTGTGGGAGAAGGGCAGGGAATCGTGATATATTGATTCCCCAAAGCCGCTGATGCCGAAGCTCTTCTACGTACGTTGCTAGGTAATCGACTCTCGTCAGTCACGTATGGTGATAAAAAGAGAAAGATGTGAAGAGAAGGAGAGGAAAGGGAGAACAGGACCTGCTCAGCAAGTAAGTGATCAAACCTGACGTGAAGCAAGGAGGCCTTGGAGCAGTACGTGTCTTCCGTGTATTCCGACTTACTCCTCATCCTTTGCTTCCTCTCTACTCCCTCTGGATTTGTTTGTTTGCCTCTCAGAACCAATAAGTAGATGCAGCCATGTGCACCATAGAGGTAATAAATTCTTCACCAGGCCAGTGACGCAACATGGCACATCTTGTGGATTAATTTTTAATGAGGAGCTGTGCTCCTGCAGACAGCACTGAAAAAAAAATTATTTCATATATTTCAATATTTTAATCCCCTTACCTGAATAATGCTCCTGTAATCGATGTCTGTGATCTCTCTAACTCCTAATGTCTAAACGAGTCCCCACCCTTCTCTCTTCAGCTCCATGTCCTCCAACTAAAGCTCTCTCCAAATCTTTCCAAAGACAAATGGGCACAGTATGTATCATCACGATCTAGGATGTAGATGTAGGTTCAGGCTTTTGTTCTACGCTAACAGTTGATTCTAGCCTGATTCCAAATTAAGTACTTCAAGCAATAATAGCTTTAGCTTGGTGTACAACTACTTGGTTGGATCAGAAAGGACAATCTGAAGGAGGTTCCTTTTTGTACGAAGAATTTGGCTGGTCTCATTCCACCAATGAAGACGCCACTGACCTTGTGGCATCCATAAAGGTCTACTTCAATGTTCACTACTGGCTTCTTCATGGCTGCATGTTCATGTTTAGGTGCTGGTCCCAGATTTTTATTTCTCAGGTTATCTATTTAAAGATAGCTATAAGGATATAAACAGTTTAACCAAAGGGTTCAAAATCAATTACAGCAGCTTTCCTCAAGAGGTCAGAGTTCCTCGAGGGTTCTTCAGATAGCTGGTGGATATTAGCCTCCTAAAAAGCTTCTACTTAGAAAGAGAAACATTCTTTAAAAGTAGAAACAATCAGCCTTGAAGGCTCCCCCAGAGGGACAAACTGAAGAACCTTTTTTTGGAGGAGGTCTTGTTGTTCCATCAGTGAAGCTACGATTGACCTTGTGACCGGCATAAAGGCTGACATTTCTATGTTCACAAAATAAAAGAAACTAAAATAAGCTCAAATGTCTGCGCCCACAATAGAACATATGTAGGTTACATTTTAAAAAGAGGGCTGCCTGAAGAGTTCTGATTGGTTAATATTTATCTTAACAAATAATAATAATATTTTACTCTATTACTCTATTACTATATTGCAGACCAATATAACATCCCATAATATATCATTCCAAAATATAACATTCCTTTTAGTGAACATCCAAATGAAGTCTTATTTGAAGAGTGGATCATTATAAACTAAACTATACTAAACTAATGGCCCAATAATAAAATATGGTCCAAAAGGTCCAAATTTCTTCAACATTGTCATTCGTTACGAAGGTAAGTAAGGCAAAAATGTTATTTATTATATTGAAAAAAGTAGCACTTATAAAATATAACACATTGTGGACCGTACTGTATGATAACACAGTTACTGAAGATGAATTAATGAAATGAAGGAGTAAAATTGTAATTGGTGTTGGATGAAATAGAGACCTGTTACTGGATTCCCAGCTAAGAATTTAAAGTTAGCAGAACTTTCTTATGGTTCTGGGAACTTTTAGATCTACTGTAGTAATGGAAGGCATGGCTACAGCAGTGTGTGTTGTGTGTTTTCGAGGACGTACCTTGCTCTGTTTCCTCATTGCAACTGGGTTAGAACAGATTAATGCAAATATTCTGTGTGAATATTTTGAAAAGGGCATGAGATGACGTTTTGAGTTCGTGTTCCATTGATAGTAATAACATTTGCTGGAAGATGGATAGAAATTCCTAGCACATAATGATCAGTGAACGGCCTCACCGCTTCAGAATTATGAGAAAAGATGACAGTAGCAGGTCCAATGCAGTGTACCGGATGGCTAAACATATCGAGCAAGGGCTAGGATTCATTTTAGGATGCAGTCCAGCCATAATCATCTGTCTTGTTAATTTATGTAAATCAATTTACTGCAGTTGAGTCTTTCAGAAAATGCTTAAAGATGCATAAAGTTTGTGTTGATACATATGCAACCAGAATAATTCTCTTCGAAACACATTATGATGGATGCTCACATAGCATTTACTATGCGATGCCATTTACAACTGGCCTCTATTCACTTTTCTATATTCTTAGCAATATTTGCTGTTTTGCATATCATCCTCCACCATTTAATGTCTTTTGACTGAATGACTGTTTGGAGAACAAAACAGCAAAAAAGTCATGATGCCCCCAATAAACCCTGTTACTTTTAATTATTTGAAAAAGGAAAATAGAGCCCTTGTTAATGAAGAAACCTTCAGATACCGTATATTGTTGATTGACATGGGTTACCACATGATAAAATTGATAAAAATTTAACTTTCAAAGAGTTTCAATGGCTAAATGACATCACAAACAGATCGTGCATTTAAAATAATATTCTACAATACTATTATTTGTAATTTGTTAATATGCTACATTATTATTTTTGTAAAGATATTTTATGAGCTATTGCATATTTTCTCATAATGCTGTGTAAAAATAGCCATTTTTCTGTTGCGTTTTATACGGATAGCAAATTCTAGCTACAGCCAGGGAAGCCAAATGATTGAGCCGAATCATTTTTGGTAACTAACTTAGCTAATGTGTTCTTAACTTAGCTTGTTTTCAATTTATTTTCATTTAATTAATTACCTTTTTGTTAGGCCTTTATTTTGTCACATATACATTACAGCACCTTGAAATTCTTTTCTTCGCATATTCCAGCTTGTTACATGTTATGGAACATTTTATTTAGCTCTTTTTACTTTTTTTTATGTGATGCTAGCAAAGAACTCCTCATGCTAAGTTTATATTTAAGATGTTTCGGTGTTTAAAGTGTCTTGATAGAGAGAGAAGCCAACTCGAGCACCCAGAGCAGTATCCATAAACATGGTCATTAAAAATGAGTGCAAGTTGTTGTGAATTGCACCTTGATATTTGAACAAAGTGTAGATCCTGGTGAAAGGAAACACGTGTTTCTCAATGCTCAGTGCTCGCAGAACTGAACTGCTCGCTCTCATGTGCAACAGTTTCTCTGCACTCTAACAAATACCTTTGCGTGGACACAATTCCTGGCATCTTGCACTCGTTCTGCTTCAACAGCTGCCCTTAAGACTTCCTTGAAAAGTAAAGTATAACCAAACAGGCTTTCTGCTTGTTTCTCAGGTCGAAACTATTGTTTGTAGTAATCAACCATATGCTGTAGATTTGGTTGGAATGTTCTAGGATATTTTTTTCAGTTCATCAAAATTGAAAGAAAAAAAACAAAACAAGTTCTTATATCCCAGTGCGTGTGTGCTTCTTGTATATACTCTTGCCCTGTAGAGTCCATCCCAGTGTCAAGACAGGACAATGAATTAATGAGACATCAGTTAGCTCGGAGAACGTGCCATCAATAAAAGCCCCGGTTTTAATTAAGTGGAGATACAGCATAAAGCCTTTTTACGGCTCTCCTTGAGAAAAGGAAGGGGCGTTCTGTTTCAGATATCTGGCGTCAGATCAAATACACAATGCAAGGGAAGAAAGAAAGAAGCAAACAAATTAGTTTGGCTTGTGAGGTAATTGCGCGATATTGATTTTACTTATCTGTTTGACTGTGAACAATACCCGAAAGTGCTTTGTTGCTTTGAGTTGCTTTGGATTTTGCTGTCGCTCTCTATTAAATGATCAATTTGGTCCTATTGTTTGCTTTGCCTGAGCTAAATATAAAAGTGACTAGGAAGATACATCACTTTTGCTCCTTCTTTCTCTCTGTTTCTGAGTCTATCAATTTGTAACGAGAACGATTCTGGTGCTTGTGATTTGTTTAATGCAAGGACTCCAACATATGGCCTTGAAGATGCTAAAATGCCTTAGGATGTATAATGGATTGTTGGAAATAGAATTTTTTTTACAAAATTGAGCTTGAAAATCAAGTATCAACATACCTCGAATATGCCTCGATTCATAAAAAGTGATGCATCTCTCTGTCTTTATCTCTTAATTTGTTTTCTAAGGTGTCTCATCACTGGTCTTTGTCACCTTCCAAAGGGTAAGTTAAATCTAATAAAACAGGGAGCAAATAAACAAGAGAATAATTGGACGGCATGAATAATCCATAAAACTAACAGCGTTTGTGCCGTGGATGGCATTTGTCAGGGTTGCCAGGTTTCAGCAACATGTCCATCCCAAATACATCTCAAAAACACACATCCAAACCTGAAACATTTGTGCATTGGATAATAGAGACGTGTTTTGATCCCTTTTCTCAGTCTTTGCGTAAGAAACATGTTCACCATGGTGCGCACGCATTTCTGCTTTGCAGTATCTGCAATACTTATTTTTTAACATTGCGCTTACACTTTCCCTTTGTTTGCCATTACATATGATTGAAATTGATTAGATGATTTATTCTGATTATATGATTGAAACAAGATCTTGGCAGCCTTAGACTATTTTTTTATAACTAGCCCCAAAAAATGCCAGTTGCAGACTGTGTTTTTTTTTTTTCACCCACAACCTTGTTCCAAATTATGAATAAATTATGAATGAAAGGATTAACAAACAAAGAGATCAGAGGCCCACCCACTTGGTATCACAGCTTCAAATTAGCATAGGCAAAGTCTGCTCAAAACAAAAGTAACTTCTACCTGATGAAAATGTGCCTCACGTTTCCCCATCCTTTCCCCTTCAGTGAATTGACTCTTCTGCCAAATTTATATGCGTTTGGTCAGAAAAGCGTAGTTTTCGGGTGTCTCACGTAAGCAAGGGGTCTAAAATCTTAAATGCTAGGGCACAAACCTCTAACCCTGACTAAGGAATTAAGTATGACAGTTTGGTTTGGCTCCCAGTTATGGAGAAATGAAGTTTCAAAACAACATCTTCCATTTTTAGGGATCTACAACTCAAGATGATAAAGTTACTGTAGCAACATTATCATCCAGTTTCCTTTTTGTCTTTAAAGCAAGTCACATGACTAGATTAATCCATTCGAGAAATCTGTATGAATGCCTTACTGATTGGTGTAATTGGTTGGACAGATCCAGAGTATTCAGTCCAAAGCTCCAGGGTGATTATTATGGAAGGTCACCTATCGGCCGTGGGTTCCTGAGGAGACTAAGGGTTGCAGACACTCTCTATGGTCTTCATCAAACCAGATCAATGGGATTTCTGTTTGCAGGAGCATGAGCAACTACAGATATGACATGCCTTGCAATTCTCAAAGTGTCAGATTCATCACGGCTTGTCAGAAGCATTACCTTCAAACTGACAAAATGGAGAAATTAATTTAAGCGGACGTCCAGTTACACAGGCATGCAGTCATTATGCAAATCCTTTCCTTTGGAAGTGAACTGCGAGTGAACCTGTTCCATGGATTTTACAGCCCAAGTTCGGTGGAGCTTATATATTAGCGATTATTCAACAGCGGTGTTCACATTACAGCAGATGAAATATCTCCAGTGGTACGTGACCTTAAGTTCTCCTTCGCTGCTTGCACATTAATTGTCGCTGTTAATAAAATGTACCTTCCCACCTATTTCTGTATTGTAAATTCCATGAGACTTGTTTTGTTTTATATATAGAATATGATAGAATAAAAGAGTTCAATCAAATATGACTAAAGCTGTCAGGTAGCATGATCGCCATAAGAGATACATGACAATAAGTGCATTTATTCTTGAAATATTCTACTAGATATCAGCTAAAGTACATAGCACGTTTGGATAACAGTATACTAGAGACATTAGCCATGCAGCACATTTGTGCTGTGTCCTTTTTTTCCCACTAGGCCACTAAGTGCAGTTGTAGTGTGATATGTTATGGATGTAGCAAGCCTTAACAAAGTGCAGGACAATGAAATTGGCCTGAATTTAACAGAAGAACTGGTGCTTCTTTTGGATTTGGTTGTTTCCCACCAAGGAAAAGTTTACCTGATGCTTCTAAAGTAACAAGATGTGGGTGAAATGGTGCAGACTCACCATGTAGCACAAGAGTAATATAAGTGAAGAAAGAAATACCATTTATAAAGTTTCATAACCCTGGCTAATTTAGACATTCTCATGCTCTTAGCTGGACAATATCCAAAAACCTGATTGTCCAATAACTTTAATTACTATCAGATGGGTTCGGATTCCCTAAAGACACGCTCGTAAGCCTGCGAAAAGCTTTCTCCTTTCCCTATTCGGCACGTTCACCGCCATTCCACATTTTCCTATCTGACCTCGTGAGCATACAATTAAAGGTAATTACTACCTTTTAGAGCTTTGGCTCAACACCCTCCATTACAGGCCAGAGAGCATGTGTAAACACAGTCTGAGTGTAGGTCCACGGCGTGGGAGGTCAAAAGATCCAATTTGCATTGACAAGAGGACATGGCTACAATAATTAGCCTCTTGGTGAATAGCAGAGACGAGGGCAGCTGGTCAGGACAAGACGACGCTGACAGAAAACAAGGCTACGCCAGCCTCAGACATTAGTGCTGGTGTTAGCACTGTCTAATTAATATGGTTGTGATATTCTCAATCACTACAGCGTGCTTTTAAAGACGTTAGCTGGCTCATTAGTTAATGGAACATCCTACATGGTAGTTTATTAGCCTACAGGCATCTATAGATAATTTAAAAGTCTTTGGGCTTAGAGATTTTCTCAGCTTGGTTAATTTAAAGCAGCGCTACACCCAGAAAACGTATCCATGCGGGCTAAATCCGGGCGTGATCTGTTAATACCTCCATCATTTTTATTTCTGATTACACATTTTCTAAGAATGATGTGTTTTAAGTCTTAAGTGACATATTATCCTTAACTGTGGGATTTTTTTTCTCTGTTATACATGTGTTGCTTCTCATTCAATCTCCTGTTCATCCCTTCTTTGAGACGCCTTTGAGATCTCAGTAGCCTGAGTGTCCCCTGGTGACCAGTGGGCAGCATTACAGTACAATTTAGCTTCAAAAAGACACCTTGTGTTGCTTAGTATATAATTATTCAACAGCATTGCCTCGTTTTCTTGTCTCAAAATAAACAGAAGATGATTGATGCATGAATATGAGAGAAAAAAAAATATTTTATTGCTGGAATGGCTCCTTAAAAGAAAGTGCCACCTCTGAAAATTAGAAAATGTTGATAATTAGGAATGGATGTTAGAGCCCTGTTAATGGAAAATCTTAGAAGAGAGATGAGAGATATGTAATCCATAAGCTCTACCTAGTGTCACAGACGTCTTCAGGGGAAAGTAGTTAATGCATGCTCAAAAGGTGGCTAGAAGTCACCAGACTAATTTGCATTTACATTGAATCGACCATTTGCATATCAAAATGTTTGACATGAAGTTGGAAGATTTTCTGAAGACACTTATGAGACTAGTAAATAATACATTATAATATTTTGTATAGAAAGTTTATATATCTATTTATGTATTTACAAAATTCATATCCATCAAGAATGCAGACAAAATGAAGCAGCGGTCCTGCGAAAGTCAGGAGATAGACATGAAGGAAATGATTACAGATGGAATAACTTCACTTTTATTACTTGGAAATATTGGCAAATGGAGAGTTTAAAATAAAGAACAAAGAAGTGTGTGCATGGAAAAAACAGTGGTGATCAGTGATTAATTGGTGAGAATATTGGTGATTAATGATTGGTTTTTGGGAAAAATGGTGAACAGTGATTGATCATTGAAACAATTGTGATCAGTAAGTGGTCTCTGGGAACAATGTTGATCAGTGATTGGTCATTAGGAACATTAGTTATAAGTGATTAATTGTTGGGAAACAATGGTGATAAGTGATTGGTTGTTGGGAACAGTGGTAATAAGCGATTAGTTGTTGGGAACAATGGTAATCAGTGATTAGTTGTTTGGAACATTGATAATCAGTGATTAATTGTAATCAATGATTAGTTGTTGGGAACAATGATAATCAATGATTAGTTGTAATCAGTGGTTAGTTGTTGGGAACAATGATAATCAATGATTAGTTGTAATCAGTGGTTAGTTGTTGGGAACAATGGTAATCACTAATTAGTTGTTGAGAACATTGATAATCAGTGATTAGTTTTTGGGACCAGTGGTAATCAGTTATTAGTTGTAATCAGTGGTTAGTTGTTGGGAACAATGGTAATCACTAATTAGTTGCTGAGAACATTGATAATCAGTGATTAGTTTTTGGGACCAGTGGTAATCAGTTATTAGTTGTAATCAGTGGTTAGTTGTTGGGAACAATGGTAATCAGTGATTAGTTGTTGGAAACAGTGGTAATCACTAATTAGTTGTTGGGAACAATGATAATCAGTGATTAGTTATTGGGAACAATGATAATCAGTGGTTAGTTGTTGGGAACAATGGTAATCAGTGATTAGTTATTGGGACCAATGGTAATCAGTGATTAGTTGTTGGGAACAGTGGTAATCAGTGATTAGTTGTTGGGAACAGTGGTAATCAGTGATTAGTTGTTGGGAACAGTGGTAATCAGTGATTAGTTGTTGGGAACAGTGGTAATCAGTGATTAGTTGTTGGGAACAGTGGTAATCACTAATTAGTTGTTGGGAACAATGGTAATCAGTGGTTAATTGTTGGGAACAATGGTAATTAGTGATTAGTTGTAATCAGTGATTAGCTGTTGGGAACCATGGTAATCACTAATTAGTTGCTGGGAACAACGGTAATCAGTGATTAGTTGTTGGGAACATAGTCTCATGCACATCAGGCCTTACACACTGGTGGTGAGTCGACTGAACCTGCTGTCTACTTGTAAAACCAGCAGCTGTGGTGTGAGCGAATGCAGGAGTCTGCTCAAAAAGTTGCCAGATTTCTTGCTAGGCTCTTTTTAAATTAAAGTATCTAAAGGGGTCTAAAAAGTCACCAGGTCTAGTGACAAAGTTGCTAAATTGGCAACACTGTTTTTACCACCATGCTGGCTCCTTAGCCAACATCATCTTTGCAGATATTCTAGCCAAAAATAAAAAGTAAATGAAAACATTCCCACATTGTTTTGCTGAAATATATTTATGTCTTTCTAAACTTGAGGTGTCACACAGTTGTCAAAAGCAAACTTCTGCAAATTGCAGAATAATTGGCCTGAATACCGGGACTGATGGATTGAGCAATCATGGACACTTTTTTTTTTATCCACCTTATTTCACCACCAGCCAAATTATTTCACAGCTCTCGTATACATCCGACATTATTTGTACGGCACACAAGCAACATTAGATTTAGCAACCTAATAGAGAATGCAATTCTATTTCTGCATTCTCCTGTGTTGTTTTATTTTTTTTCTGATATATGAGCTTGTCTCGAGCTACCCAGCAGGTTCAAAATATAATTACATGGTGTATGACCTTGCACACAATGCATAAAGCCCATATTCCTGTCTCAGCAGATTACTGCGTTCATGCAGGAGGAAGAAGGAAGCAGGTTTAATACGTAAGCTTTGTGATGCAGCGATTATTACACAACTTTACACTGTGTTACTCGACTTTCATTTAGAAATACTACAGCTGTGACTAAATTCTGCAAAAGTCAAAACAAATGAGTGGATTTAAGAAGCAATAAACGTGTGCAATATGTCTTTACTGATATATATTTTAAAAATGTAATATCAGCCACAGTATGCTCATGCCTCGATTGATAGGTTTCCAATTTGCGTAAATCACGGTCCTAATTATAATGAGTCACATTCTCCAAATGAAATCTTTTCACCGCAAACAAACCAAGCCAAGTGCGACGTCTCCGAAGCGAGCCATTGATTTCCCTCTAATGAAACATACAATTAGCTTTTCTTAATCAAAATTCACCGTTGTGGTTCTTGCTTGTTTCCATCATACTGCTGTGAAAGCGACATGTGGAGTTGTTTAATCGAACAAATGGTCTAATTCAATGGCTTGATTGGTTCCCATAATTATTTGATTTCATTTGCAGTCAGAAAGTGTGGCAAAAAAAACAAAATAGATCAATAATCATCCATCCGGCACAGAACCAAAGAAAAATACAATGCTAGGCCATTTAGTCTCGGGATGAAGCTCTAAACCTTATGGAAAAATCACATACACTTCACGTGTGATAATATAAGTAAGAAACGTGTAAAAGTAATATGTCAAGTTAAATGGATCATGTGAAAAAAAATAATCACATGAGAAAATAAAAACATGTACTACATGTGAAAAATTAAATTAAATGAATCATATGACAAATGAACCTGTGAAAGTAAGGGAATTATGTGAAATGTTAACATGTGAAAATAAATGAGTCATGTCAAAAAGGAACATGTTAAAGTAAATGAATTATTTGAATAATGAACGTGTGAAAATAAATGAATCGTGTGAAACATTAATGTGAAAATAAATAAATCATGTGTGAAAATCAGATGTAAAAAAAAATGAATCGTGTAAAAATCAGATGTAAAAAAAAGAATCATGTGTAAAAAAAAAATCAGCTGTAAAAAAATGAATCGTGTAAAAATCAGATGTAAAAAAAAATGAATCGTGTAAAAATCAGATGTAAAAAAAATGAATCGTGTAAAAATCAGATGTAAAAAAATGAATCATGTGTAAAAAAAAAAATCAGCTGTAAAAAAATGAATCGTGTAAAAATCAGATGTAAAATAAATGAATCGTGTAAAAATCAGATGTAAAATAAATGAATCGTGTAAAAATCAGACGTTAAAAAATGAATCATAAAAGTGAAAATATAAAAGTACGTGAATCATGTGAAATATTAAATCATGTGAAAAATAACCATATGAAAAATGAACATGTGAAAATAAATGAATCAGTTGAAAAAAAAAATAAACATGAAAAAAAAGTATATGTGAAAGTAAATGAATAACACAAAAAGTCACCTTGTGAAAATAAATGAATCATGTGTAAATAAATGATTATAGATATGAAAATAAATAATTCATGAAAAATTAAAATAAATGAGTCACGTCTAAAAAAAAAGTCACATGAAAATAAATGAATCCTTTGTTACAATTACAATGAAAAATTAGTAAATCATGAAAACAATCATGTGTGAATATAATATCTTTAGGCAGACGGAGTGTTTTCACCAGCGTGTTTTTAAAATGGCTCCTTAGCCAACATGATCTCTACAGGAAGACAGCCAAGACAAGAGTAAAAATAACGTTAATTAAAACTTCTCCATGACAGTTTGGTGAAATATATGTCACTATTCCTTAAAGTAGAGATGTCAGAAAAAGGAAGGAAAAAAAAATGGCTCAAACCAGAACCAGATTGTTCATCTTTTTTTGGCTGTTTGCCAGAATTCAGCTACAGCGACACAGTGGCAGGTTTTTCCCCGAATGGAGCAAAGCCAGGTTTGATTATGGACTCGCTGTCGACGGGTGAAAAACGGATAATTATAAGAGGAATGGCCGATAAGTGCTACCGGTAGCGTAAACACGGAAAGCATTTAATATGCATTATTATTAATATAAAAGAACGATTATAGTTTATAAAGCACCTTAGAGGCCTGTTGGCTGGTGGATGAAAAAGGGGATGTCATGGAAGTTTAAAATAAACACGCGCATAAAGGAGGATAAATTAATTTAGCCAAAAGTGGTTTCTCAGATGGGACATTATTCAAGGTTGAGAAATGATTCTCTTCATGTTCAACATCCTGCAGCGTGGCTAAGAAATGCGCTTTTCCACTCGTTAATAAAAATATTCCCAAATCTCTCACATGGCTCTCAGAATGCAGATTGAGAAGAGGACCATTTCTCAGTTTCTGTAGTGAGATCTCTGACCAGCTTTTTTTTTTAAAATATGAATTTTGAAATTATGTTTATGCATTAATTGAACATGAAACCCAAAAGCAAAGTTTGAAATGGAAAAGTTTATGTTTTTTATATTTCCTTTCAAAATCCTCTGCTGTTGTCGTTGGTTATTTTCCGATAATAGGAAGCGTTTAATTTCTTACTTAAGATTTTAAACCAATAAAACCGGAGATGTGATACATGGTAACTGTCCAGTTTCGGTGAGCCTGTGCCCACTGCCACCTTATATTCCTGTTCTTGGCTGACAAAAGTGGAACCTGATTATTCAGGAACTACTAATTAGCTATATATATATTTTTTTTACCAGGTTTTTATTTGCTTCTCTCTCCACACCATCAAAGCTAGCGCCACGTTCACTTCTGTGTCTCTCTGTGGTTAAAGTCATGAAATGAGACTTGTGTCTTGTTTTACAAACCCTTTGTGAGCAGCAGGAGGCAGTGTAATGTCCCATCACTAATGTCTATACCCAGTCACACTTGGCAACGATACCAAATTACCACCTCAAGCCTGACAATAATGATGTTTGCTTTGGGCACAATGAGAGAGATTTTTTTATTTTATGAACGCTCATGTAATTTTGGAAAGAATTTTTGATATATCTCCTGTCAACTGACCAAACTGCTGAACATCATGTACAAAAGTCAGTACAACACAAAGTATAAACCAAGGGAATAGAGCACAGGATCATTTTAAATATGACTGAAAAATGAATCTGTGATCAGCATTACAAAATTGTATCACATTGGATCACACTGAATATTTTTTTTATTTTGAATTTTCTGTATCCAACTTCAGTGGAAACAGCTAGAGCGTAACTCCAGCTGCCAGATATTTTGTCTTTTTTCTTTGAATGAATATTTGAGAAGTATAATTCAGGGGGAACTTTGCTGCTATAACAGCCTCCACTCTTCTGGGAAGGATTTTGGAGCGTGGCTGTGGGGATTTGTGTTCATTCAGCCATAAGAGCATTAGTGAGATCAGGCGCTGATGTTAAGCAAGAAGACCTGGTTCACAGTCGAAGTCGCAGTTCATCCCAAAGGTGTTCAGTGGGGTTGAGGTCAGGGCTCTGTGCAGGACACCCGAGTTCTTCCACTCCAACCTTCACACACCATGTCTTCATGGAGCTCGCTTTGTGCACAGGAGCATTGTCATGCTGGATCAGGTTTGAGCCTTTTAGTTCCAGTGAAGGGAAACTGTAATGCTACAGCACACAGAGACATTCTATACATATGTGTGCTTCCAATTTTGTTTTCAGTGACTTAGAAAAACATAGATTAAAATGAAAGTTATTTTAATGGGACATAATTTTATATCAGTTAATATTTTAGCATTGTTGATAGAGATGTATTTACTTTACTATATTGTATCAATAAAGAGTTCATTCTATGCACAATGAAAATGAATATCAGTAATGTTAGCAATTTAACCAACTTAGCTGATCTAAAATACCTAAACCCACAATATCACAGCCAGTTATGTTTAGTTAATTGTGAAAATCGAAAATGGCACAGAAAAAAAATGGCACAGTTGTGCTTTTTGGAAATGTAACATCTCGTATGTAATTATCACATCATGTTCGGACCAGTTTTTACATATTCCTCCTCTCAAGCGTGCTGCAT
This sequence comes from Pangasianodon gigas, assembly GCA_022758105.1. Taxonomy (NCBI): domain Eukaryota; kingdom Metazoa; phylum Chordata; class Actinopteri; order Siluriformes; family Pangasiidae; genus Pangasianodon; species Pangasianodon gigas. The sequence goes on along the minus strand of CM040457.1, from coordinate 30,528,400 downwards.
GGCTGTCATTTGTTTTGTTCCATTCTCGTCCTATGCTTTTATATGTTTTGGACATGAGCTGTTGTTTTAGTTTTAATCCTGTCTCCACCTTGGTGTTATTATTGCTTTATTTCCTTAATGTGTGCACCTGTTCTGTGTTAGACCCTAAATGAGTTTCTCCATATACAGTATTCCCTTTGTTTTCTCTCCATCCTTATAAAGTGTTATTGTTGTGTTTGTCATTTAAGCCCAAGCCTTAGTTTCCTGTGTTTCCTGTTCTTGGTTCCAAGTGTGTTATGTGCACTTGCACCCTCTCTCATCTCAGAAACTTTTTGCTGGACAGCAGATTCCTCTTCTCAGATTTGACTTTCTTCACCTATTTGGCTTGTCTGTTTAAAGGATTATGACATTTACCCACAACAATGTCGTCACTTTCTCAGGTGTTTCATCCTTGTACTCTTCTCTTTGCTCTGCTTTGAAGACTTTTAGAATTTCAGTTTAGGTTCATTTAGATTTCACCTCTATAAATATGCTTCATTCTCCACCAGGAGCCATGACAGAAAAGGAAACTCCACAGAGAGAGACGATTCTTTGAAGTGACAATCATCGGAAAAAAGCTTTCTCTAAAGTCTTGCTTTCATGCTAGCTGCAGTGAAAGTCTTTCATGGTCTCACCAGAAATTCCTTATAAATCTTTGAGTAAAACTGAGAGTCACTTTGCAAAAGCGCCAGAGAGCATTTTATTCAGAGGGAATTTCTTAAAATGTTCTTACAACTCAGAAATGTTAAGCGACCACCTCTTGTAAAAGCCTCTCTTCACAGATGTAAAAATCTTGTTTAGATTTTTTTATTATGAAATCCCTGAAATGCACGTTTTAGACTTAATATCTCATTATTTCGACTTAATAACTTCTTATTTCATGACATTATGTTGTTATTTTGACTTATGTTTAATAATATTTGGCTAAAATTCAGGAAATTAGTCTTATTGATAAAAATTTAACACTCCACAATTTAGGTCGCAATAACAAGATAAAGTGCCAAAATGACGAGATAATATATTGAAATAATGAGTAAGTAAATAATTAAGTCGAAATAATGGGACAGTAGTAAAGTCCCCCCAAAATAATGAGTTACTAAGTCAAAATAATGAGATCTTGAAATAAGTTATTCAGTTAAAATAACAAGATATTTAACCAAAATACTGAGAGAGGATCTTGAAATAAAAAGTGATTAAGTCGAAGTAACAAAATATTAAGTCAAATGAGCAAGTTACTATGTTGAAAGAATGAGATAGTATCTTGAAATGACAAGTTATTCAGTCAAAATAACAAGATAGTAAATCAAAGTAATGAGATGACGTCTAAAAATTGAGTTAAGTCAAAATTACAAGATATTAAGTCAATATAATGAGATAATATTTTAAATAACAAGATACTAGCAAGGTAAAACTAACTCAAAACAATGAGACAGTATCTTGAAAGAAGTTATTAAGTTGAGATAATGAAATATAAAGTCAAAAATAACAACATTGTCCAGAAAAATAGAACGATTTTCTGAGTTTGACGTTCTGGGGTTCAGTATCTTATAAGATTAAGCAATTCTGTGAAAGTTTGCAAGTCATAAAAGTCTATTTTACTCGTAAGGACATTTTGTTTTCTTTGTTTATTGGTGTTTGTGAAGCTTATGTTAAATTCTAAGGGGATTTTTTCCCACCTAAGAGCTTTTAACTCTGTAAGAAAAAGGCAATTACACTTTAAAGGTCAAGCAGCCAACATGGAACTTCCTTTTCATGGGCTTCCTAAATTTACCTGGTTCCTGAAATTGGTTTCATGCATGACCTGTCTAATTTAATATTGGAGTGTTGGCTCTGTTAT
>CM040457.1:30476299-30524426 GCA_022758105.1 Pangasianodon gigas | reverse complement strand
TGAAGCTTATGTTAAATTCTAAGGGGATTTTTTCCCACCTAAGAGCTTTTAACTCTGTAAGAAAAAGGCAATTACACTTTAAAGGTCAAGCAGCCAACATGGAACTTCCTTTTCATGGGCTTCCTAAATTTACCTGGTTCCTGAAATTGGTTTCATGCATGACCTGTCTAATTTAATATTGGAGTGTTGGCTCTGTTATGTGACACAGTTTATAATATCACGAATGGAGAGGACTGTAGACTCCAAACCACTCCAAGTAGATGTGAACAATGTTTAAACTTTAAAAGCTCACCCTGCAGTTACACCACAAAAATGGCCATCGGACAAAAACAAATGTAGCCTTTTGCAACCAAGGAACATGTGGCCTCAGGGAGTAAGAGGCACCGTAATGTCACCATTGCCTACAACTGTTTACCAGTGCCATTTTTTTTAACAAAAGAGACACTAGCTCTTGCATATGGAGCCCCATGAGGGTCACGGAGGAGAATTTCTCTACTAAAATCTGTACTATCATTTTTACAATCTGTACCCACAGATACAGGCTGCATTTAGCCGTTTCTTTTCTAAATAAATTTGCTCTTAGGGATGAAGCATTATGTGATGTGTTTTGTAGAAAGTGTTTAAATTTGTTAAGAGTTTGTAATAACTTTAGTTACATGTGGTCAGTGTTTATGCCTATAATATAAAGATAGGAAAGCTGCAGTTATTGAGCACTGTGCACTAACTTTGTCTAAGAAATTGAGAAAAACAGTAATGGTAATGGTTAATTGCATGAAACGTAAGGAAGTCAGTAATTGGGTCTGGTTATTTGGGGTTATTATTATTATTATCATTATTATTATTATTAATAATAATAATAATAGGGGCCAAGCACCAAAGGCGCATAGGCACACTATAGTTATTCTATCTTTTCTGCTTCTTCTTCTTCTTCTTCTTCTTTTTCTTCTGGCTAGGGTGTCTATGGCAGCCCATAGAACTGCCACCATCATGACAAATTTGGGCCTAATTTGGAAGTAAGTTTATGGTCATAACTTTTGAACCATGTGTCCCTGGGACGAGTTCAACGCACCCTATGACATCAATTTCCGCAAAATTAGATTTTCCACCATCTTGGATTTTGTCAAAAACAAAATTTCGTTTTTTCGCTACTCTTCCTACAAATCGTCATCTTCAGAGTAAAGCTCACAAAAGTTATCAAAAGAATTTTGAATACTCCAAACAGTTTGTCCATAATGGGCCAATGAATCTCATCAACAACTTTGCGCACTGACACAAAACCTGGTAGGCATCTTCAGGACCATGACCTGAGGCTATGCAACAAATTTCATTATTATTATTATTATTATTATTGTTATTGTTGTTGTTGTTGTTGTTGTTGTTGTTAGTGGTTGAAACATCAAGTGCTTGGAATTGGAATTGTTAGGTGTTTTCTTATTAGGGGTCCAAGCACTTAAGTAACTCATCTGCGCTCAGCTGTAACTCACAAAGTGTTTCATGGATTCACACAAAACTTAAGAGATTCTGGGGATGATGGCAAAAATATTGGGGCATGGTCATCAACTGGTGGATCTGTAACAGTCACATAATTTTGGAATGAAATTTGGTATACTGCATTGTGGTGCTAATCTGTAAGATGATGTCATTTATTCATCCATCTTCAGTAGCCATTTTATCTTGGTTATCTTGGTTAGGGAAGTCTAATGAACATGAGCTAATGGCCAGTTAGCTTTCCGCAGGCATTTGATTGTATTATTCATAGAAATGGCACAATACCACTTTTGCTTTTCTGATACTGATACTGATTAGTGTTACTCATTGTTACTATCTAAGTTAATCTATCGGTTTTCCTAGTAAATTTATTACTAGTACGGTAATAAATCATTCCTTCTCATGTTCAATCATTAGTACCAATAAATAGTGTATTAATGGTTTTAGATAAGTGCTATATATTGTAAAGTGTGACCAATGATTTTAAACAGCATGTAAAAATTTAGGATTGTTGTCACAGCTGAACTGAAGATATCACTCAAAATACAGGAAAAGTCCAATTTTCTGAATATAGCCCCATTTAATAGACTGAAACGGATGAAGCAAACAAAGAGAGGAACCGAGAGAGGGCATCAATACTAAGTGGAATCCTCAACCCGTCTGTTTCGGCTTGAGAAGCAACGCTCACCACGGTACTTTACCACACAATTAGAGGTAATTAGCGGGGCATGAAAGGCCTATAGCACAATTTCAAAGCCAGGCTCGAAAGTTAATGACTCCTGGCATGGTCTGTGAGCGTGTACGCAACATGAATCTCTATGTGGCTGGAGGTGTGCCGCTAATTTCAGGCCTTTGTGATCCTGAGTGGTGACGCCAGGAGATTAGTGCCATGTTCACACAGAGGAAGAAAAAAAGATCCGTGACTGCAGATTTGGAGCTACACAAAAAGCAGCCATTTAAAGACCTTCATGTTGGCACATTAGTTATTCTGGAATGCACTGAAGACTTAATTGCATTTTACTACAATATTAACATTCATTTTACATATACACGCACATATAATGGAGTACAGTACAACCTTTCTCTAATTGTCCTATTATATAACACAGATTACACCATAGTACATTACACTGGCTGATGATTGTGCCTGAAATAATGGCATAAATGTCACAGATTAATACAAATTATCTCCAAGAATATCCTCACAGAGCTTTAATGGAAGCTGTATCAATGGGATGCCTCATTAAGACTGCGCATGTGCATTTATCAACACGGAATTGACTTACGGCGGTCTGAATTGGCAAAAATTGGACAAATGCATGGACTTTGTGTGTGTGTGTGTGTGTGTGTGTGTGTGTGTGTGTGTTAACATCCGGAAACCCCTGAAAGCAGCTTGTTTAATAAACTCCAGAGTGAATGTAAAACCAATAACTTCCTAATGGCCTCTGTTTTTTTCCCCCTTCTCTCTTCCCCCACACACACTGAAATTGCATCTGCAGCTGCCAGTATACTTTACACCACATTCCCAATCAGAGAATGTCTGCCAAACCGGCTCTCTTCAATCACTTGTAGGGCGCAGTGGCAGAGGAGTGCGCTCTGATTGAAGTGCACTAGCAATCAGAACGCGGCCGTTCGGGCCTCCCCTGCAGAGTTAGACTCTCTCATAACTACAACATCCATACAAATATGTGAGACTTAGATGTAAATCCTGGAGAGAGTGGGATTTTAAGAGCCAGGTGTCCCTCTGTGGAGTTATCACCTTATTTTATTTATTTATTTATTTATTTATTATGTATATCTTATATAAATGCCCTGGGTTTAAAACTGTAATTTCTTCAAACGTTAAAGTGATTCCAATAGAAATAGACTTTTTCTACTATAACTTTCCTTCACTGAAAAAGACAATTTATATATAAAGATTCAGCCACTTCATTTACATTAGCATTTACACTAGGAAAGTTATGTGTATTCAGATTCGGGTTACGCACCTACTTTAATAGATTTTTTTGGGTGCGCCGTTCAGATTACCTGTGTGTAGGAGATTTTTCTTAAGTAGAAGCGTCCAAGATGGGTTTTTAACCAACTGTACACACAAGCACTTACCTTCAAGCCAGAAAAAAAAAACAGATCAGGTCAAACCAGAGAAACAGTGAAAACAACAGCCTGATATAGTCAGGAGATATAGTCTCAATGTGTGAATGAATGAAAGCCTGTTTTAAACATTCCCAGTGTGTGTGTAGCTGATTGAACACACCTGTGTTCAATCAGCCACACACACACTGGGACTCTTTAAAAGGTGTGTTCAATCAGAAGCTTGGTGATTGTGAGTGGGGGAGTGTGTGTGTGTGTGTGTGTGTTCTGGGGAGTGTAGTTCGAAGCGGCCATGTTTGTAGGCCGTGGTGTCTGCTGGGAAATGGAGTTCGTGGATTGCTGTGACATGAGAGGTATCATGTCGGTTGCAGAACACTAGCAACCTGGGTGAGAGTGCAGGGTTCGATTTTATTCAAGGCTTTGTAAATACACAATCAAATCATGTTGGATGTATGAAAAACGAATTGTTTTTCTACACATTTAAATTCAATCTATTTCTTGTAGTTGAAAAAAACACATTTTAAGGCTACCAAGTTACTGATTAAAACAAATCAAATCAACATATCAATTGAACTGCATAAATTGTATTGTTGGTATGAGCACAGAAGTGGACATGAAAAGGAATTATGGTGTTCTTTTGATAGTATTCAAATAAAGTTTGGCACATTTTCCATATTTTATACTTTAAGAGTATCTATACAGGGTTTGTGATAGAAACGTATGAAGTATATTTCTGCAGTGATGCTTTTGAGAAAATCACCTCGGTTATTTGTGAAGTAAATCTGATTATTGTAAGAATGGAGACAGAAGTGTCGAGTGGATACAGACGTAAGCTTTCAGTAAACTAATCCAGATCGTCAGAGAGATTTGAGATAAACAGACACGGGTCAAACACACTGCAATCAAGATTATGCGGGACAGACAAATAAGTTGATAAACATGAAGCAAAGGAAGATAATGAAAGACAGTCAGAATACAATGCATAAAGCTAAACAATGGCAAGACTTCGCGAAGTGTGTGTGTTTGTGACTTATTAAATAGTCTTCTAACAAGAATCTTTGATGAGCCAGAGCTGATTAGAAGCATGGCGATTGAGAGAGAGGTAATGCCTGGATCAGCATGGATTCCGAACTCCTACAGGGTTTGATGAGCCTCTGGATGTGACGACTTTAAGAGTATGAACAGAATGCTCACTCATGTCTACTATTCTGTATTTTGTATATGATGACCAGCTTTAATCACTATTATACTTGAAACAGAATGTTATAAATGCAATTGGTAGTTTACACATGCTCCTTTCAGCATGATCTTAGCAATACCCTGTTATTTTGTTTGTTTTTTTTATTTAAGCCAATTCTTCAAGCCCAGCTGAAACTCTTTATTAATCCGTGAGGGAAAAATTGCCAAGTTGAGCCATCTGCTTAAGAGTTCTGGAAAGAAAATGTGCGATTTTGCTCATCAGTGATTTCCCCCCACTCTGGGTTTGGCAATTAACTCTGTCTGCTTCACTCTCTGCACGAAAACACGGGTGTAATACAGTTGGGAAAACAAGTGGATGGATCTGTAAGGCCTTGTAATGAGTACCTAAATATTCTGATCATATTTCCAAATGTTAGCTATAATCATTAGGCTCTCTTTGTGGTTATTTTAAAAGCTACAAAAGCTGAAATGAACTAGACATAACAGTAAAAAAAAAAAAAAAAAAAAAAACAGGTAGCGTAAATAATTAATTTGTCCAGTTGACTGAAAGAGAAGAGTGGAAACACACTCCAACATCATAAAATCATCATGACACAATCATAACCATGTGTAATGTCATATACCGTACGAGTTGATATCTAAAGTAGACTACTTTAGAACAGAAGCATGCATAGCGGATGCATAAAAACGACAAAAATATCTTTCCAAAGATCAAACGAGTTAGAGAAATCCCACATGTCCAGTCACTTTGACTTACTACTACTAAACAGTTCACATGGTGGTTGTTCTTGCTGACACAGAACTCAGGAGGGCAGGGTTTTTTTCCAAGCTCGATAATTGATGATGACTGCACAAGGACTGATGCAGAAAGCAAGAGAGAGTGTGCTGTCAAATCAGGTGCATGGATAAAAGTGGACTTCTGCTGAGGAAAGCAATAGCCTCTCTCGCCCTGCTCATTAGCAACAGGAACTCCCTCGAATCACAATAGCAGCGTGCTCCACACAAATCAAAGTGGCTACAAGGTGAACAAAATGACCATGGTTCACAGGGGAAATGTGCCGCGTGTGTTTAGCAAGGCTCGAAGAAAAATATCTATATTATATTTTCCGTATGTCAGCAGTGAATTATTGCGGAGCACAGGAACACATAGCGGTCTATTGTAAAAGCTGAAAATATACGGAAAGTGCATAAGTATGTTTGGCTCAGAAGTGGATGCTAAGCTTGGATGCTAATGATGTTCAGTGTATAAGTGTGTTTGGCTCAGAAGTGGATGCTCAGCTTGGATGCTAATGATGTTCATTTTTGTTTCTTTTTTTTTTTTTTTTGTGGCCATGTCAGGGGAATTACCTGATAGAATGCCAAACGCTGTTACAGCCTCCAGATGATGAAAAATATTGTAAAGTAATGGAAAACAAAATGGGCAAGGAGAAACATTAGCAATACCAGAGCTAATGTTCTGAACAAATGCTATTTATTCTACAACAGGGTAACGATATACAGAAATGAGAGAGCTTGTGATGCCCTTTAGCAATCTAAAGTTCAAACCAGCCACTTTTAATATGAACACGTTCTCATTCTTGCAATTATCCAATCAGACAATCATGTAGCAGCAGCGCAATGCATAAAAATCATGGAGATACAGGTCAAGAGCTTCAGTTCACATCAACCTTCAAAATGAAGAAAGAAAAACATGATCTCAGTCACGTTGGTGGCATGGTTGTTGGTGACAGTTTGAGAATTTCAGAAACTGCTCATCACCTGGGATTTTCACGCACAACTCTAGAGTTTACACCAAATGGTGTGAAAAACAAAAAAACATCCAGTAAGTGGTGGTTCTGCAGGCCAGGAACACCTTGTTGATGAGACACGTCAGAGGAGAATGGCCAGACTGGTTTGAGCTGACAGGAAGGCTACAGTAACTCAAATAACCACTCTTTACAACCGTGATGAGCAGAAAAGCATCTCAAAACCAAACCCCCTAGGTATGGATCTGCTTCAAAGATCTTCTACTTCAGTGGAATGTTTTTCCCCTGCAACACAGTTTCAGAAGTGCACAAAAGAATTCACACAAGTTGAGTCGTACATTAATTGTTCAAACTTCCCCAGTTTCTTGTGTATTTCAGGGCAGGATGGCAAGCTGTAACTTCATGTTGAACCAATAATTAATTCATAGAAATTTCAAATGGGTCACTTTGACCAGAACAGAACATAAGGGCTAAGCAGTCGGAGTCTATCGGAACATGCTGGGGGCGTAAGTGCTTAGTTAAAGGACAGCAGTGGCCCATTTGTTCCACCTGGTTGGGCCTCATTCTGCAGTCTCAGGGAGAAGATGGAGGATTGTGCTAGGGGAAACGTGGCACCATCATGAGCGATGATGGATGATCCTACATCACCGACCATCATGGCAGCATATGGAGCCGTCACGCTGATGTATGTGGCGCGCCAGGCCTGGTCAAGCAGCCATTTGGCGTGCACGGCCGAGCATTTCATCAAAGCGACCCAAATGCGTTGTGATGTAAATGATCATGCACGGCATGTTTAATCTGCCCTATCAGTAGGGGTAGGGATCGCAAATGCATTGCACAGGTGTGAAAGGAGGGTCAAATTTAAAATGAAATCATTTTATCAATCCTAGCATTTCGGTCACATGATTTTTCTGGGAGCGAATTTCTGGTTTCACTGCACAACATGGACGTGACTAGTGGTGAAAAATGGCTAAAATTACTCATCTTATTTCAGAAGAGAATAAACAGTAATTCGACAAAGCCAATATAATCGATGTACTATCCCCTGACCTGCTGATTACACTGAAACTGTCAGTAAATTTGTATTTTCCTGATATAGTTTCCTGACTATACAGTACGAAGTGACATGTTTGGCTTATTTGTTCAATTCATTTTAGTTTTAAGTTCTTTCTAGTGACCCTCCTGATTTTGGGATCTTACTGGATATCACCTACAGCAATTTCATAGCAAATAAATTCACAAGAGGGTGCATAAGAAACAGGACAGCAGCACAAGTAAGACACAATTACCACACACAGCTGCTTGCTGTTTTCAGAAGCAAAGTGTTTCAACATGGCTTGGCTCTTATGTGTTTTTTTTTTTGTCCCTGATGGCCCTTTTGTCAGTCTCTTTCTCTGTTTGCTCAGTGAATGACCCATCTACTGCAGCCCACATTCAATCACACTAAGCCCACACAATAATAAGCACAATATTGGATTTTTCAGAGGTATTTCCCCCAGGAGAGAAAACTCTGTTTGAGCATTGCAAAAGTCAAAAGCAGGTAGGAGGATGAGCGGCAACACGCCGGAAGAAGTTATTGACCCAATAAGGAGACTGTACTCCAGGGCGCTCTGGGATCTCTGGGAAATTTATAGTATGTCCAATAGACATGAGCGGAAAGAAACAGGAGAAGGGGTATTACCAGAGAAAGAACGGGGAATGCACCACTTTATTGGAAGTAAAAATAGAACCCTTAAAAAAACAGAGTTTTATGGGCTACTTGAACAAACACTTCTGCATTATAACCAAAACATCACGTCTGTTTCCAGATTGTCCATTGGATTTATTAAAGATTTATGGAAGGAGTCTCCAGTGTCAGTGCTTCGTAACAGAGGTAAAGCAGTTCTCAACAAAGGAGTTTTGCAGATTCATGCAAAAAAGATGCATTTTTTGATATTATTAATTTAAATAGTTAGAAAATATAATGTAACTGATAACAGGAACTGACTTGACCTAAGCGTGCCTTTAACATAAATTATCATGCTGAAGACATCTGAATTAAAGGTTTTTTCACAGACCATACTTCATCCATAACACACATTATGAATCAATCTATATGAATGAAATATTGAACAACCCACAAAATATTTGAATTTTTTCTATTTCTGGAACAACTGCTACAAACTCATTTCAACCTCCGACCCCGCACAGCTATTCGATCCAGAATAGCGTGTCTAGTGTCAGAAATAAGTTATCACTAAGCTCTTGTCTGAGATCATGCAGCACAGCTGGACTGAACCTTATCTGTGGGCCTTTAAAGGTCAAAGTGCCCCGCCTTTAAAGCAGCCCGTGCACCCTTACATCATCTGCCATGAAAGCCTAGAACACTGTGACTTTTAAAGAACAGCATGGCCAAATACAAGATACATGATAAAAATAAAAAAAAAAACACCAGGGTCTTCGCCTCATGCACACAAGCTCAAAGGACACATAGACGTAGGCACAGCAGAAAATATGACTCAGTGCTCTTCTGGTGTGTTACTGCTCATCCTCGTACCTCCTTTTGACTTTTGCAATGCTGTGTAAATTTGGGACAACTAATATCTACTCATTATTCGCTATAAGACTGAAGAATATCAATTAAATAGAAACTAAAACATGTAAAGATTGCATGTGTCAATAAATTCAGTGTTCTACACAGAGATACTAGGATATACTGTTGTAAATTCTGATGATAAATTTACTTAAAAGCAACTCTGGTTGACTTTGCAAGTCTCCTTGAATGAGGAACAGTGATCCAATCGTCTTACACTAAGCAACTCAAGTGTGTTTAAAAGAATGAGTATGGAACGCAGCCAGGGAAGAGTGGTTTCATTCAAAGTTGACCACTGCCATGCACTGCATTTTCCCTGAGCGTGCGGATTCAAATTAGCCAAGACACTGCTTTACTTAGCATTCAGTAGATGCGTAAAATGAAAAGGAAACATTACATACAAACACGATCAATAACGCAGGCTTTAAAGATTTGATAGATCGATACACCAAAAGGATATTACATTTTATATCAGAGGACAGAGGAAGAATTTTTAATGTAACATACCCTGCTATGTGAGGTGAATGTCAGTTCAAATAGCTAATAAAGTCTGTCTGAAGCAGAGGAGGCGTCACGAAGGGCTGGATGTAAATAAAGCAAATAGACGGAGAACGAGCGGGTAACGAGTGACTATCTACACCTTTGAATGTGAGCCTCTGAGGAGATATGGTGGTTATTTTTTAATAAGGCATGACCACAAATTAATATTTTGAGGCCACAAGTTAACATTAAGTATTTCAGAGCCACACATTATTATGTTGTGGTCACCAGCTGCATAAATTTGCTTAAGGTGATCCGTATTCATGTTGTAACACCATTGACTCCAGTATGTCTTTATGCATCATTCCAAGATTGAAGTTAAATGTAATATTTTCAAATAATCTCCATGCTTATGTTCCTGTGGCCTCAATGATCAAAGTCATTTGATTTCTACAGAGCTGCTGAGCTGATATGGTGGTTATTTTTTTTAATAAGGTGTGGCCATGAATTAATATATTGAGGCCATAAGATAATATTTTGATGCCACAAATGTGGAGAATGGAGTCATTGGCATTGCAAGATAGATATGCTAATATCCATTTTATGTCACTTTAAACTAATTCTCAAAACAAATAGATTGTTTCGCCTGTTCCCAGAGGTGGACAAAGTAAAACTGTAATTAAGTGAAAGTATAGATAATGTGTCAAAATCGTGCTGAAGTAAAAGAGGAAGCAAAGCCAAAAAGATACACAAGTGAAAGTAAAAAAGTTGCTTTTAAATGTACTCAAGTATTAATAAAAATAAAAAGTCAGTGTTTTTAACTGATACAATTAATTTGACAATTTAAAAGTAACTTTAATTATTTACCTAAATCTGTTAGAAGATGGTTTTTGTTCTATAGAAACTACGTCGTTTTTCCTGAAAATATCATTAGACCTCTGTAAGTTTGCAATATTTACCATTAGCTAGAACTCACTTGCTGCCTAGCAAATTTATGTTAGCTACTGGAACTGATGTTAGTTTAACCTGGCATTATCAAAGAAAACAGGCTTGTATAGGATAATATAGTCAGTTAATGTTCGCAAAAATTAGCGAAACCTATCTCAACATGCTTTTTCTAATTAGATGGAGTTCATGCCTTCTAGGGAGGCAAAGGAGACGAGTCTTTGCTTACTCCAGCATATTGAAATATTGTATGAGGTGGGGCCAGGGGACTCATCCTCAAGGTTGACCATTATCGCAGATGACAAATTGGCAGAATTCCTGATCATGAACTTGTTTGGACTCTAAACTGAAATGATTGGATGCCAAACTAACCTGACTACCTATCAATAGTCAACTCTGGCAATCCTAACTATGATTGGAACCACGACTATTGATTTATCTAAGCGGGAAGCATTAATTACATTTTCAGCACTTCATTTAAAATAAATTTTTAAAAATCAATTTCACTTGCCTCCTGTTTCTTCACCTAAAAGGTGTGTTATCACTTTCTAATCAAGTCTGTAATGGGTGGTGGTGCGAAAAAGTGGAGAGCGTTGGAACAAAAACACAGTGCTTGATTTATTCCTGCTGACTGAGGAGGAGTTGCCGTCATTTAGGGAGCTTTGATCCATCTCAGCCAGTCGATGCCTTCCTTCAGGAATCTTCTTTCTGTCTCCTTCACCCACATGAGGCCACCAATGTGCAGATCAATTGTTGCGTTTCTCTCTCCACCTCCCTTCAAAGTCAGAAGGAGTTATTGCTAATTCAATAGAGGGAGAGAGAGAGAGAGACAGGTTCTCACGCTCCTCTGGGGATTCTCTCTTCATCTTGCTGCATGCTGCAATCACAGCTGCGGAATAGCAATAATTACACTGCGCAGAAAACGGCCAAATTTCACAACAATGAAGAACTTTTTATTTAAGCCTGTCCTGGCACACTGTAACTACACTTTACCTTGAAATATAATCATTAAAATACCTTAAAAATCAGATTAGTTTTGCACTAATGTAATGAATTCATTTAACATCTTATGGTTGAAACATCCTTTGCCACGAGCCATCCATGAAAATATCCATTTGTGTGACAAATCTTTCACTTAAGGCTGCTACCTGAACACATTCATCCCTGTGAAATATTTTGGACTATTCCATAACAGGAAGTTGCATCATCTGAATGTCATATCACAGGAAGAAAAAGAAAAGTAAAATTATTATTGTGATATTGACGGATAAGGTCACTTTGAAAGTATAACACTGTTACCCAAATTATAGACTTAAAGTAAATTATTAATTTAAAACTAACAATCTGTAGCAAAGTATTAGAATGTCCTTAATTTCTCCTCACTCTGAAAATGTCAATATATATATATAAAAAAAAAAAAAAAAAAGGTTTGGAAAAATTCAGAAATATGTCAATCTTAAAAGTGCAAATAAATAAATAAATAAATAAATAAAAACTATTTTATTATAAAATATAATTTGAAAATATAGATCTATATCTACTATGAAATTTTCTGGTATTTTATAATAAGATTAGATATTTTATTTAATTATTTCAAAACAAAACTATCTAACTATCTATCTAACTTTAACTTTAAAACTAAATAAAAATAAATTTAAATAAAAAAATAATAAATAAAATTAAAAATAAAAGACAATGCAAGCAACAATGTCAGTTATAGCACATGGACCAGAGCAGCCCTTCAATAAATAAATAAATAAATAAATAAATAAATAAAATTTATCAAAAGTGAAAAAACATTATTTTGGCAGACAGAAGTTTATTATAAAATATATAAAATTTGAAAATATAGAATGCATTACTTTAAAACATACTGGTATTTTACAATAATATTATTTTTTAATATAATTATTTCAAAATAAACTATTTATTTGATTGTTTATCTAGCTATCTATAATTTAATTCTGAGCGCTTTCGTCCTTCATACGAAATGACCAAATTGGGAGAAAATGAAGGGGTAGAAAATGTAAATTGTAAATTAACAACAACAACAACAACAGCAGCAGTGTTGTGAACTCTTTTCATGGGAAAGTATCCCTGAATCTAATACATGCTAGAAGCCGCCCGATGACGCAATCACCCAATTTGCATATTCATGAAATCGGAGAGCTGATTTGCATATCAAAACGTGTTTCATGAAAAAGGAGGATTTTCTAAAGATTAGAATAGAAACATTTTATCAGAATAGAGAATAATGAATTATAATCGTGGATTATTTTCCTATAACGGCATGCCCAAAGTGTTTTTCCCCCTTACACATAACATATCATCATTGTGTTAATACAGTAATCATTGGTTCTCATGTAGACCCAGAATGCAGCTGGAGTCTCCGATGAGTTAATTACTTAAGTTTATAATTACTTACTCTTCCTAAAGTTTCCTTCAAAGGAATAGACATATATTCTGGTTAAAATAGTAGTAAAAAGACATCAGCTACCCCAACTTTACTCCTCCATTTTCACACAAAATCAGACACCCATGAATTTACTATCATTTTTGGGGAGCGTTAAAATTCTTAGCAGTGTGAGAGATAGATTGGGGGGAAAAAAAAAAGATTGGGGAAATTATTCCAACAATGAATAGCAACCACAATCTAATCGTGATGAAATGACTGTGAAGAAATTTAAATGTGAAAAAAAAAGTAGGCCTGAAAGTGAAAGTCAAAATATCTGTATTATTATGAGATGAATTATTATTAAAAAAAAAAAAGAAGAATTTTTTTAAGATAAAGACACGTCTGTTTAAAATGGACTCCGTGATCCTTTACCACACTGTAATATTATTATAATGGATTCTTGGATAATATTGAGACATTAGCCATTCAGAATCGCAATTATTTCTTGGAGAAATCAGCTGTGAATGAATCCAACATTCTCTCCAGACAGACTTCAAATATATAAAGCTGTAAAGCAACACCATTCTTTTTTTCATCTCGGTATCAATATTTGCCTCCATCTTGCCTCCATCAGTAAACCATATGCAAGCTGTTGGAGGCTTTGTGAGGCTTTTTTTTTCCAGATAATCAGAAGATCTGTCTATCTCTGAGTCTCCTTCAGTATGTACGCAGAATTGCATTGAATTAATTTGACAAAACTATATTCACAACTGATAAAATAAAAACTTTCAACTGAACTTTTGCTTTGCTGGGAGAAATTCATGAATCAAGCCTGTTATTTCATCAGAAATCTGTCCTGAAGTTTTACCAGAAGCCATTGTCCTACACGGTTCAGGTCATGTGCAGTGTATAAACAAGTATTTCAGTGCTTTTTCATAAAGTTTATTTCCTTGTCTGGCTTCCTGGCTTATGGGAAACAAATGCCTGTAATACACCTATTTGAAATGTTCCTGGTGGCTCGATCGATATTGAAGATGAAAACGTTCCCCTTTAAATCTGGCCTTGGAGATATGTACACAATACAAATGGCCCACTGATAGCAGCTCATTACATACCAGCTGAGCACATTCTCAAAATGTATTCCTCATTCTTAACCTTGCTCTGACAAGCTCATTTTGAAGCGAGGGCAAGGGTTTAAAGAGGAAGATTCTTCAAGCAATAATATTACGTTATTAGTTATATAAGTATGTTATGTCATGTGATTGCTTTCGAAAACTTTGCTCTAAATTCAAATTATTCAGTTATGCTCAGTAACTGTTTGTTTCTTTCTGAGTTTATACCTCCTGCAAGTACTTTTTTACAACACTTCTTCCAACTAACGCAAAGTTAGAAGCACATAGTTGTCTAGGATGTCTTTGTATACGCTGTACCATTACAATTTCCCTTCACAGGATCTAAGAGACCCAAACAACAACAGCAGCAGTGTTGTGAACTCTTTTCATGGGAAAGTATCCCTGAATCTAATACATGCTAGAAGCCGCCCGATGACGCAATCACCCAATTTGCATATTCATGAAATCGGAGAGCTGATTTGCATATCAAAACGTGTTTCATGAAAAAGGAGGATTTTCTAAAGATTAGAATAGAAACATTTTATCAGAATAGAGAATAATGAATTATAATCGTGGATTATTTTCCTATAACGGCATGCCCAAAGTGTTTTTCCCCCTTACACATAACATATCATCATTGTGTTAATACAGTAATCACTGGTTCTCATGTAGACCCAGAATGCAGCTGGAGTCTCCGATGAGTTAATTACTTAAGTTAATAATGACTTACTCTTCCTAAAGTTTCCTTCAAAGGAATAGACATAAGAGATCTAAGAGACCCAAACAAACATGTTGTTCCAATGCCCCTGTGCACAAATCGAGCTCCGTGAAGACATGATTTGTTGGAGTGGAAGAACCCGAGTGGCCTACACAGAGCCTCAACTGACCTCAACTCTCGACTGCGCCCCAAACCGACATCAGCGCCTGACCTCACTAATGCTCTTGTAGCTGAATGAACACAAATCCCCACAGCCACGCTCCAACATCTAGTGGAAAGCCTTCCCAGAAGAGTGGAGTTTATTATAACAGCAAACACACGGGGAATAAATCTGGAATGGGATGTCCTGACGGTCAAGCGTCCACAAACTTCTGGCCATATAGTATACTACTTACCAGTGAGATTAGATATGTAGTGTGCTCCATATTATGGCCCCTTATTGGCTCCTTATTAGTCAGAAGATTTTGTGGGAAAACCCTTCACACTGTAAAATTTTGACATGGTGTTTCTAAAACAGCAGGTTTTCCTGAACTGAACTATGTTTCTCTTTTGCAATCACAAGTAAAGTTATGTACGGAATAAAACACAACGGGAGATGCTGTTATAAGAAAATAATCAATGATAGGGTTACCAGGGTTACTGTTACCAGCCCAAAGTTGATTATTTTCCAATAACAGAGTGCCACTGCTTGGCTCTTGAGTAAAAACCCTTAACCCACATCTTCTCATCACCATACGTGGATTAATTCAGTTCAAATTTATTTGTATAGCATTTTTAACAATAGACAAAGCAGCTTTAAAGAAATCTGAATGTAGATCTAGATCCCTAATGAGCACTCCAGAGGCGAGAGGAGGAAGAAACCTCGAGAGGAGCGCTGGACAAGCAGAAGTAGAGCGTCAGGATGAATCAGGTCGGACCAGAAACCAACGATAGTCGAATAGTATTTCCCATAAAGAGTTTGTTAATGAAGTGGTGAGTTGAGTCAGGTGTGTTATAAGCAGAAGAAAAAAAAAAACATTAAAACATGCAGTACCAGGAATGGTCCAGAAATGCAATCTCACATCCTGAGCTCATTCAGGCAAATCATAAATATCTAAACAAGTAAGTACAAAATACATACTGAACAAACGGCAAAAACTTTCACGAGATGTGCTCTCTATCACTTTCCGGAGCAAAAAGCTATTATATGGAATATATAATGGACTTTCAGTAGATGAAGCGAGAAGAACAGAACAAGTGTTGGAGGCTGGAACCTGTAAGAGAGAGAGTCTCGGTTATGCACGATTCTGAACTTTTTGAACCATAACACTCTTCTTGGTCACTACATAATTCCATATGTGTAGATGTCTTCATTATTATTCTAAAATAGTAAGAGTAGAGAAAGCCCTTCTCTGAGCAGGGTTGAACTATTTCACTCATAATGTGTGTTGAAACCAATCGACCACCTGTTTTAAAATTCCAGAAGCTATTTGGGAATTCTTTGTTTACGCCAGTCAGGTGAATTTGGTTAAACAAGCCATGTTGGGGGCATGGGGGAATTCTCGGAGCAGGAGTAAAGTCTGTTTGACTTGGTAAACACTCGCTTGTGAGTCAGTGTTACGCATATGGTCCTGGATGAGCTGCGAATGATGAGCTGCAGTCAAAACTGGCACAGTTTGTGTGGAACCAGGTGTGGAGCGAATGAAAACAGAAGGGCGGCACTGATTAAACAGTTCTGCGGAAATTTGGATAACAGCTTGCTGAATTCCCCAACAACCGTTGTGAGGCCTGAGGTAGATGAGGAAATCAAAAGGAGAAAACGCACATCAAATGCAATGCTTGATGCTGTGCCATCTGACACTCGCACTTCACACCAAAGCACACATAAGTAAGAAATAAAACCCAACGGAATGTGCTGTTGTAGGAGAATAATCAACAAGTAGTGGTGGAGTGATGAGTTGATTATTATTGTTTAATAATAGCATGTATTTTATTCCTCTTATTCAATGATTACAACTTTTACTAATTAAAGAATGACAGTTTTGAGTTAGACATGTCTGCGTGTTTGCTGATCTCCTGGGATTCAACAGTCTCTAGAGTTTGCTCAGAATGGTGCGAAAAACAAAAAACATCCAGAGAGCAGAAGTTCAGGCAGAAACCCCTTGTCGATGAGAAAGGTCATAGAAGAATGGAGGAATGCTACTATAACTCCAATAACCACTCTTTACAACCGTGGTGAGCAGAAAAGCATCTCAGAAAGGGTTTGAGCAACATGTCGAACCTTGAGATGGATGGTCTACAACAGCAGAACAGAAGATCACACTGGGTTCCACTCTTGAACACGAATCTGGGGCTACACTGGTCACTGGTTAAAGTGGATAGTTGAAGATTGGGAAAATATTGCCTGGCTTTTTTTTTTTTTTTTTTAATCTTCAACTGTCCAGTTTTGGTGAGCCTGTGCCTGTTCTTGGCTGCCAGGTGTGGAACCACACGTGGTCTTCTGCTGTTGTGTAGCCTTTAAGTGCACGTAGGAAAATAAAACACAACAAACTGCATTAACCGAATTTCATTTCAAATTGGTATCACACCTCGTGGACATCCATGAAATGTGAAATGGAATAACTGATAATAGCAGGCAGAGTGTGCAGTAATAAAGTCCCACCTTCGACCTCAACGATTTTCCCTGTCACAACAACGTTAATATTTTTATTATATCAGCGAATAAGGCCAGAATCCTGTTTCTCAACCCTGCTATAGACCTTACGTAACCCATACTCAAACAGAAAATGACCTGATGTTGACATCTGGGAGAGAAGTGTGTATTAGAGCTAGAAATAATATGCATTATGAAATCTTCAGCTCTTGAAAGGCTTGCATTTGCAAAGATCTATTTCAGATTCCCACAAGTATGTAATAGACCATTTTACCACAAAATAGTAAGGTGTAAATCTAATGTAATCCTAGTTTTCTATTAAGTACCAACATGCAAACAAAAGAGAAGTGTATAATATCGTAAAAAGCACTAATAATAATAATACTAATAATAATATTAAAAAATACCTGTTAAAAAAATAACAAAAAGTATATAAGATTAAAATGTGCACGCGTTGAAAAAAGTACAACACTAAAATCAAAATGCAAAAATCATAAAACAAGAACTCTTCCTGTCTAAACAAATAACTCCAGATCTCACCGCGTCCCAAATGGCATGTACTTATCAAACATTCATTTGCGGGATTATCACTAATGAATCCGTGTCAACAATGAATAATGGATTGTATTCTGTTTACAGAGGTCTACCATAATCACCAACTCGTGCCTCAAAACTAATTAAATTACGATTGTGGTTCCGACTGAGACATATTAGCGCGAGGTTTTTGGCTGCTGGTTTTTCGAGTCTTCAGTCGGTTGGATTAACTCCAGTACTGCCACATGCCACATATTCAAATTTCCATTTATGACATATACACTCTAAACAACTGATTTCAACATGTCTCCAAGATAGAAGCAGGATAATATGGATATTACATGACAAGCAATAAAGATTTGCTGCTACATTGCTAATGAACCATTCCACAATACACTATATAACCTGTAACCTTGACAGCATTCAGCATCCATTCACATTAAAGCCCTAAACTGAAATTTGTGGGGGAGAAGTGAAGCGCTATATCATTATTTTGACTTAATGGCTTGTTATTTTAAGATAGTATGTCAATATTTTACCTTAATATCTTGTTATTTTGACATAGGAACTCAAGATCAGTATTTTGAGAGAATATTTTGAGTTATCTCATTATTTTTGGCTGCATTTCAAGCATTTAGGTCATTATTTTGACTGAAGTCATTACAAGATAGTAGATCAGAGTTAGTTATCTCATTATTTTGACTGAATATCTCATTTTTTTCAAAATAGTAGATCAAGATTTTGCGTACATTTTGATATGTAATTATTTTGACTTAATAACTAATTTCAAGATGTTATAGCAATATTCTGAGTTATCTGCTTATTCTGACTTATTAACTTATTTCAAGATATGTTATGATTTTAACTTGCATCTTGTTATTCCAACTGAATAACCCATTATTTCAAGTAGGGATGCGCAGATACTAACTTTCTGCGCCGATACCGATATCCAATTATTTAAGAATGACGTCTGCCGATACCGATAGTTTCATGGTTCTGCTTTTTTATACCTTGTTTCAAATTACTGATAATTAACTACACAACTTGGAAAGAAATGTAAATAATGACTTTATTCTCTCTGTATCTACCTGTTTTCCATGTTTTTCTTAACATCAACTGAATTCTGAACATTAAATTGGTAGGATTTCGTAACTTTTTGGACATTCTTAACTCACATTAACTGAATTCTGAATAGCCTCTTGTTAGGTTCCCAATCACTCATCATTTCCCTTATTTAAATAACGCTGACTCGGTATTGTGTAGCGAGGCTCGAGGTGTTTTACCAGTCGCTGAAAGCGTGTAGCGATCTCCTCCACTATGGAGAATGGTTGATCATCCAGCATGACAAAAACTCCATTACTGTCTGAGTCATGTCTCGAGCTTTTGTGCTATCGAATGCTTGCGCTATAGACGGAGTAACGTTAGCCTTTGGTTGGGATGAAGCTTGTCCCTTTTTAGCTGAAGCAGCCTCCGCTTTAGCTTTAACGAACTCCTCATATTTTGCTGTGTCGAGCTTTAAAGTGGATAATCAGATAAATTGTGTTAAAAGTTTTAGCGGCAGTTCCACCTCGTGAAATTCTACCAAAAATAGACTTTGTCTAGTTTATTACTGTTTACTTTTCATTATAGTTTTTTTTTTCCAATGTAGAACCATTTAATATTATTATTTTCTGAAGGCAGCTTTGCATGTGCCTAAGATTTCTGCCCAGAACTGTATATACATCTGAACATCAGTGTTTTGACGGCTAACACTTAAAAAGACGGAATTGGGGTGCGAGACAGCTCGTGTTTTGAATGGCGGTACTTCTACTGTGGTTAGTAGAAGTACTTTTGTGTATGTAACATTACATTTTAATATAGCTTATAACACTTTTCTCTCCGGACTCATCTGTTGGCAAATTTCTCATTATATATTGTAAGCACGGTTTTACCAGGGCCATGGGCTGTCTTAATGGACCTTAATATAGAGCAAGTCGGAACATAAGGGCATTTTTAAGGGTATTCATTTATTAGCCAGTTTTCTGATGAAGTGCACTTAATGAGCAATGAACAGTGAGGAACTGTGCGCTTTCGCTAATGGCCTCAAGAATGAAATGGGCTCTAAGCCACTTTCCACACCTTCTTCATTTAAAAAAAAATACAATTTTGTGAAATATTTCTCAAACTATAAATTATGTACCGAACGCAGCTGTGATGACGTTCAGTATAATTCATAGAGGAGTATAATAATTCTGGCAATCTATCTAATATACTAATTATGGCAAGATAACCTAACACTATGATATAACAAGAGGTCTGTGTTCTTCTTAATACCGATTTCTGGTTCTTTCACTACACTCATAATGGTGGTATTTTACAGTCAGGGTCTGAACATCGGTGTTTTTCATCAATTATGTAAGAATATTTGCAAACCCTCTTCTAGCAAGCTGGAGAAAGGCTTCAAACTATTTGTTTCATCGAGTTTAGAGGCTGAATAGTGACTGAAATTAGAACATTTTTATCAAACCTCCTATATCCACATCTCTTGAACTTTACAGCAACTGAGATAGATTTGTCAACTGCAATATACTGAGTTGGAGATGGAGGGTTGCATATGTTGGAGATACAACCATCTGGTCTGTGAAGATAAAACTCTTTATCCTTATATAATATAGAAAAGATCCTTATCTAGAAATATGACTATAAATAGATTCTCCAGTGGACCATGTCCCATTCAATGGTCTCCTTTATTCATTCAATCATTTTCCTTCTGTGTTATCTCATGCAGGTTGCGGTGGCAAGAGGCTAAGAAGGTCAACCCAGCCACGGTTTCCAGCTTCTCCTAGGGGATCCCCAGTTGTTCTCAAGCGGTCTCTGTGATACAATATATGGATAAAATAAAGTTTGTGGACACCCCAATCTGTCCTTGAACATCCCGTTCCAAAACCTTGGGCATTAATATGGACTTTGCCCCCCTTTTGCTGCTATAACAGCCTCTACTCTTTTGGGAAGGCTTTCCACTAGATTTTGTAATGTAGCTGCTGGGATTCAGCCACAAGAGCATTACTGAGGGACGATGATGTCAGGTGAGAAGGCAGGGCATGCAGTCGGAGTTCCAGTTCATCCCAAAGGTGTTCAGTTGGGTCGAGGTCAGGTTTCTGTGCAGGCCATTTGACTTCTTCCATGCAAACCAGGGATTTATGGAGCTTGATTTGTGTACAGGGCCATTATCATGCTGGAACAAGATTGGACTAGGTTTTTTAGCTCCAGGGAAGTGAGGTCTTAATGCTACAGCATCCAAAGACATTCAAAGATAATTGTGTGCTTCCAATATTGTGGCAACAGTTTGGGGAATAACCACACATGGGTATGATGGTCAGGTGTCTACATACGTTTGTATGTAGACATCTGTCCTGGGACACAAGTCCTGGGACTCCACCGGGGTCTCCGTCCAGGTGCCGTGCCTGATACAGCTCTGGCAAGGAGCAAGGCCTGGGGGTGGTGTCTTCAGGCGAACATCTGGTGTCCAGTTCACCTATATAACCTAGTCGGGTTCAGCCCAAAATGGCGCCGTTGAGCCATTTTGTAGGATGAAGGATGTCAGTCAGACGTAAATTCTAACTGCATACTCCTCCCCTCATGCTAACCTTAATGTTTTGTTTTGGTGTTTTTTTTAAAAGTTATATATGAGTTGGCTTGTGCAAGTTCTAACAATTTTGCAATAATGTCCGTCTCTCTGTCTATTTTTCTATCTATCCAACCACTCACTCCCAACTGAAGCACTGATTTACAGCATATTGTGTGCCAGGCTGCCACTTTTCCCAGTAGACATCTGTTAAATCATCATAACGTCTGTCTCAGAGGAGCCAAAAAAGAGAACGTAATGTCCATTAGGGAAATCAAGAATGAAAGCATCATTAGTGAAATGTTCTTAGCCTGGGAAGAGACGTCCACGAGCGGCATCTAATCAACACCGCAACGTTCACAATGAGCATGACGTCTGAACCTCACGTCGAAATAGGAAGTATGGTGTATATATAGTATATCAGTGTATATATAGTGAAGTAAATGAAATCATAAAGCATGTTTGAACTGAGGTAAGCCATAGATCTACTAAAGACTAAGATTGAGCCTCTTATCAAATTTAATCTCTGCACAAATGCTATACAGCTGCTATAGCATTTCATGTCATCCTGTTCAAAATTTTGCAATATTTCTAAATAATATAGGGTTTTTCACACCGGACAATGAATAATAGGACACATGATTTATGTGTGACTTGTTTTTTTGCTTATACTTTGAATATTTTTGATTTTTAAATAATAATGGAGATCATAAGCCATTCATTAGGCATTAGAAATCATGTAATGCTGAGTTGCACCATACTCTACTGAAAAAAAAAAAACCCTTCTGCGCCGTAACACCATCCATTAAAACCTCATTTTGCTTGTTTTCTATCACCGCTGTTGTTCTGCCGAGTAAACTTAAACGTCAGCTACCCAGAAAACGCTACACGCCTCACCTGGGAGCTGAGATGAGCGGCTGGAAAGAAAATCCATATTTCATTTGAGTGCCTTAAACGTTTGTGTGGCCAGCAGGCTGGGGGAGTCATTATGCTGTACCTCCTCGGAGAAAAAGAAGGCAAAAATGAGGGAGAAATGGGAGCGAAAGGAGCGTGTGAACACACTCCGAGGGCCGAGTTAGGAATATCGATCCGCTTTCAGGGAAGGACTGTGCTGGGAGCCAGCATGGCAGTGATTTGTTGAGTGTGTGTATGTGTGTGTGTGTGTGTGTGTGTGTGTGTGTGGGAAGGGACGGTGGTGATTGCTAATTCAGATTAAACCTCTTCAGTCATTAAACCCAAGCTGAAGGGTGACGATCACCTGCAGAGGCTGTTTACAATGTCACCTCAAGCGTCCTCATTCGGTGGCAATCGATGAAGGTGGCTTTTTAGAAAAGTGTCAATCAATGATAATCTGATTTTTTTTTTAGGCAGGTTTGCAAACCAGATGCATTACCGCCATGCTGCGCTGGACTGTAATTAGAAAATGACTACAAATTTGCACAGATGGATTCAATACAGCTTTACGGTTAGCACATTACTGTAAACACCTTCAAAATCCAATAAGTGATAAATGAAGAGTGTCCTTCAGGGCAAATGTAAAGTCACATCAAGGTGTTTGGTTTTTTAAAGGTATGGTATTTTGCACTCACTTCATAGGGTTTTGTCATTTCTGGATGACATCCCATCTTTCCTATACAGTCTCGACTTTTGTAAACCTTTGAGTGAAATCATGACGGTTACCAATCCATAATCAATTCAGTATACATGTGGTGGCCTGGAAAAACCCTTCACATGGTGAAATTTTTGGGATCTTTTTTTTTTTTTTTTGGGGGGTGAACATCTTTAGGATGAACTGGAAAACCAACATGCCAGGCCTGAATGGGCAAATCATCATAGCCTCATTTCAAAATCTAGTGGAAAGCCTTCCCAGAAGAGTGAAGGCTCTTATAACAGCAAATGGGATGGTCAGGTGTCCACAAACATTTTGCCGTATAGTGTATGATGAAATTGCACTGAAAGTGTACTAAAATCGCTGACTCGTGATTGTTAATATTAGCCTGAACACTAATTTTTCACTGGTGAACCAAGCTAATTTACTGAAACCTCTTTAATTGGAAAGGTCTGGTTAATTAATAATCACATGGTGGATCTTTCTGCTGACCTGCCATGAGTTCCAAACATCTCTGTGTACCTAGTGCTTTTGGACTGACCCTTGAGAATGCGTGAGGATCCTTTCACTGACTTTATCGACCTTCACCTTGCTAATCAGGGAACAGGACTTCATGACTGAAGGAAATGATTTCATATGCTAACTAGACTGTATGAGGTCATATGTCTCGTACTTTGAGTATTCAGATCCTACGACTGGGTCAAAAATGAATTATGCTTTCAAAAAATGACTCCAAAACTGTGGCCTGTTATAATATGATGATCATACAGGTACGCACGGACCTGGCTAAGTGAGCATAAATACTGATTTTTCTCCAGCAATGGTTCGGCCTGGTTAATCAGCTGAAAACCAATTTATTACTCGCTAGACAGACCACTTTATTTGAGAAGCGCAGACATATACACACACACACACACACGCACACACACCGATTCGTATATCCTGTGCTGGATTGGCTAATTAAGTGTGAGGGATATTTGGCTCAAGGATCTGGCTAGTGCGAGGTTCCCCAGAGAGATCATGCTACACAACATTGCACAACGCACAAGGCAGCAGACGGAGAGTCTCGAAAACGCAATGAGGCGTTACGATACAGAGAGACAGACCCTGCTACGAATACACACGTTTACCTACACAAGAGTCTAAAAGTTTTAGTCTACTGTTGTTGTTATTCATTATTTAAAAACTAATGCAACGTTCTAATTATTAGATAATTACTCAAAAATATGTCATTTAAAACTAAGACTAATGATTTTCTAGCTATTTAACAGAAACGGAAATATCCTGTCCCATTCCAACGATTCTATTTTTCATTACTTATAAACAAGTTTAAATTAAAGGCACTTAAATTTCCACTTAAGTAAAATATCTAGCCTTTACATATTGATATAATGCCCATATTACAACAATAAATTAAGTTCGTAAATGTATGTATTTCTATTTAATGAGTTTAACATAAACCTGCTGTTATTTACCTATTTACTTTCTGTTGAACTTACATATTTTACTTACGGTGAAATTCTGCTCTTAATTTAAATATGTTGATCTATACATTATTTTTTTAGTGTATTTTTAACTGTTTATAGTTTAACGCAGCTATAAACATTCATCCACTCATCAGCCTTGTTGAAATGGTGAAGTTTTCTGTATGTTTATTAAACATTTCTGGAAGGAGACTCCAGTGTCAGAGATAAACGTGTTCAGGTAAGTTTTCCGCCTTGGGAAAGTCTTCAGGATGGCAGACTTTGGGTTTTTCAGTTTCTCTGTAACAAGCTACATTGAAGCTGCATTAAAAATGTCAAGAAAGTGAGGGAAAGACTGTTTATAGCTGCTAGAACAGAAAGCAGTACAAATGTATACTGATACTTATTATTGTCTCTAAGGCATTCAGTCAATAAGAACAAACTTTTCTTTTTTTAACATGGTGGTGTAGCCTTACTTGAGAAGAATGACGGATGGTTCCATGATCAATTTAGCTTGTCCATCCATCCATCCTCTGTACCGCTTATCCTGCACAGGGTCACGGGGAACCTGGAGCCTATCCCAGGCGACTCAGGACACAAGGCGGGGGACACCCTGGATGGGGTGCCAATCCATCGCAGGGCACAATCACACACACACACACTCACACTCACACACTACAGACAATTTAGAGATGCCAATCAACCTACAACGCATGTCTTAAGACTGGGGGAGGAAACTGAAGTGCCTGGAAGAAACCCCTGAGGGAGAACACTCCATGTACGCAGCGCGGTGGCGGGAATTGAGCTCCCAACCCTTGGTGCGAGGCAAACATGCTAACCACTAAACCACCATGCTCACCCCCTTTAGCTTGTATAATGCTTAAAAATGAAACTTTTTATCATTTTTTTCAGGCAACAAGCTCACAGGTTTTTTTCTTTGCTGACAGGCTGCATTTTTATGTTAAGTAAGTAACAGGGTTGAATATATTTTTTTTAGCCCAGAATTAGCAAATACACAAAATGTACTTTAGAAGTTGTGGTAGATCCCCTGCTCGAGGAAGCCACTGAACTATTATCACAATTAAAACACGCATAATCTAGACACACAGTGCCACCTGGTGTTTAACATCAGTTCTCATAGTAAACGTCAGAGAATATACGCATAACCAAGGCATGTTCAGTGGCCTTAGATTGAAACATATTGTACAAAAACATCTGCTGAGATCATCTGTCTGATCTGAGAGACAGGAACAGTTCATGTTCTTTACTTGACTTTGTACATTTGGGAAGAAAATCTTTAGTATCTACTCGCTACACTTTCAAACATCACTCCATTTGTCTATAATCATATATTTGTAAAGTCATAAGGTAACTTTTTTTTTTTTTGCATCAGACGGCTTCAAGTTGTCGACCTAAACTCATAACAAAACTTTAACAGATGTGACAGCGAGAACGAGATCCAAAATTTTATTTTAGAGCACCATTTGTACACATATACACCCATATTGTACAATCAAGTACTAAACACTTGAATGCACACAAAATAATAAACGATGAAGTAGAAATTTAAGTGCAAAATTAAGCAGAAAAACACAAATATGGAATAAAATGAAATCTAGATAAAAATAGGATAAAATATATTAAATAAAATATAAGAATATTCAACAAAAATAAATATAAAGTACGTGAAATATATAAATAATTGAAAGAATTTTAAAACAATTAAATAAAAATAAATGAAACTATAAACACCATAACAGACTACTTTCGATTAAACAGCAAATTAAAAATAGTTAAAATTAAAAATTCAAGTTTGTATTGCGATAACTAGTTATTAGCGTTCTGCTAGGATGAATCATCAGAATGATCATGCTAGCTATCTTTTGAGAGATTAGAAATAAAGCTGTTGGTAGTTAGCCTTAGCTAATCCATTTAAGAGTTAAGAATTTGAAGCCGTAACTTCACTGAGTAACTGCACTTTTACTTGAGTAAAGAATTCGGGGATTTTTAGCATCTCTGACGCAGGTAACAATGCTAACGATGGACGGAAGCTGTAAATAATCTCTTACAGAAACTCAGCTTCTCACGTTACCCAGAAACCACAAAGCCCTCGATCCTGAATTCTTTCCCATGTCGGAAAACGTAATGATTTTTCAGCTTTACTTCTGACTGTTACAAAGTGCCTGCACTGGAGACTCCTTCCAAAATGCTTGATAAACTTCGCCTCACAGAGAACGTAAACATATCACCAATGATATCACACACTTTTTACTTTTCTGCTATACAAGTCCTTGTTGCTATAGAAACGATAACGTAATTAAAACAAGCTGTCGTTCCAATACTCTTTAATTGATCGCTAGATCCTGTGATTTCTTTAGACAAAGTAAGATATGCCTTTCAGAGAAGAATATCAAGAGTTTGGACTGGAATTAAGAATCCCGCCCCCTTTAAAAAAGGATTTGTAAATCGTTGTTCAATCGCCACTGCATCCAGTTTTCTAATAGTAGCAGAACTGAGCATAAATTGAGACAGAAGTCATGAAGTTCAGATAATCAGCAGCAGTCCAGCTGGCAACTGAACAAGCCACGCTCATAGATTTCATTTGCTTTCCCTGCCCCTTCCTTCCCACTGAGGTGCCAGGCGTTGGGCACAGGTGGCACCGGTGGCTTCTTGGTCCAGTTAGACAGATCAAAGCCACGCCAAGGCACCGAGGGAGAGGGATAGAGGGCGAGAGAGATGGCAGCTGTGCCCATTGGTCATTATTACTGGTGCTCCGTTTAATCTGTCTGTGGCGTGAGCGATGGCTGACCGCTGCCATCTGGACAGAGAGAGACAGACGGCCACACACACACACACACACACACACACACACACAGCGCTGACACCCGAGAGATAGCATCTTCCCCAGCAACAGGAGGGACGCCCACTTTCTCT
Source organism: Pangasianodon gigas (assembly GCA_022758105.1). Taxonomy (NCBI): domain Eukaryota; kingdom Metazoa; phylum Chordata; class Actinopteri; order Siluriformes; family Pangasiidae; genus Pangasianodon; species Pangasianodon gigas. Next base: position 30,496,904 of record CM040457.1, on the reverse strand, counting down.
CCAACAAATCTCTCTCTCTCTCTAAACTGCTTTGTGTTGTCTGCGGTGTACTCTTCCTTTGGGTCGACGTATCTCCTTCCAGAGTAATGCAGAGCGAAAAAAAAGAAAGAGGGAGAACTAAAAAGAGCATTTTAAAAGCCCCGTGTGCCTTTGTGTACACATCAGTTCTTCTCAAAGGCAACAAATTCTCACCAGATTAAACATCTATTCACTTGGCAGCTGCTTTTCTATTGCTAAGCTGCTAAACTGGCGGCTATACGCTTTAATACCACAGCGCTGTCCAATTCTTCAGTCTGATTGGTCAGAAGGTGTTGATAACAACAGTTCTAACAGTCGTATGTGGACACCTGAGTACTACACCCATACGTGCTTGTTGAAAATCCTTTAATGGACCCTCGCATTGTCATGCTGCCAGGGAAACTGTAATGCTAGACATCCTTTGTGGCAACAGTTAGGGGTGTGATGGTCAGCTGTCCACATACTTTTGGCCGTATAGTTTAATTCGTTACCATTTCTATAGTAACAACTCCTTCACAGGACTTCATATGGTGGACGTTCCACATAAACACATTAAACAGAAACATTTTCGGAAGGAGTCTCCAGTGTCAGAGCTTTGTAACAGTCAGGGGTAAAGGTGTAACTTTTTCTGAAGCAGGAACGTCTTCAGGACTGAGGACGTTGCGTTTTCTGGTTTCTCGGGAAAACGACAAGTTTTTGATTGTTGTTTTTATTAACATCAAGAGAGAGAAAAAGAGGCTGTTGAGGGAACGACTGTTTATAGCTGCTGTAACATAAGTGATAACAGGAACTAGGCTGTTTCATGGATGTTTCACAACATTAAATGTAACTATAAACAGATAAAACATTGCGTGTTATTTAATAAATAAAGATTAGTTAGGCTTTTGTAGTGGTTTAAGAGGAATAAAACACTTCGCCACATATTGCTACTGGGAAATAATCGACTTCGGCATGGTAACAGTAACTCCATTACATAAAATTGATTATTTTTCTATAACAGCACTCCCCCAAACCCTCTAAACCCCCCTGGCCTCGTACTTACAGAGCAAAACTCAAGATGCATCTCTTGAAGTGCTGACCTAAGACATGAAAAAAGTTATAACATCAAACATGATATCCATTTAGCCCGAGAACAGGCTGCATTCATAAACAGGAAGCCCAAAATCTAGTAAATCTTGAGAGAAAGTGCTACAGTGTTATGGAGTGAAAGATGGAGAGAGAGAGAGAGAGAGATGGAGAGAGAGAGAAGAGAAAACGAGGAAACAAAGACAGGCAGAAGGGAAAAGAAGAGAGACAGGATAAAGACAGACGGCATCAAGTCATTTACATGCAAATTCATCCAAAACATGAGGTTTAAAAAAGAAACGGCCAATAACGAGCAGCCTGGCTCGCCATCATACAGAAATAAATGGTAGGTGCGTTGTCATGGTAACTATATGGCGAGAAAGAGAGAGAGAGAGAGAGCGAGAGAGAGAGAGAGGGGATGGATTCAGGCTACAACTATCATCTACATGTAAATGACTCTCTTTCTGGCTCTACAATTGATACTGAAACTTCTCACCTCCCCCATTTTCTATGAAAAAAAAAAAAAACTTTTTGTTAACTTTGAGTCGACAGAATTTCTCCGCTAATGGTGTGTTCATCTACGAGACCATCTGCCCCGAGATTTACCACAATTACTGGGAAGATTGTGCCGTGATAATGGTTTGAATTATAATCAGTCTCGCAGAAGGAGTGGGCAGCGCTGATCAGATTCAGCATCAGATTCAGATTCAGATTCAGCATCAGATTCAGCACAGACAGGTAGCAGAGATGGACAACACCAGCAAACGCTCGGACATGAGATACACTGGATATCAAAAGTTTACACGCCCTTATAGAAAATTGCAGGATTTTGTGATGTAAAGCCAGAAATCAGGATGAATCTTGTCAGAGTTACTGTTATTACTTTCCAATAACTAATCCATTTATTGCTTTTAATGTGGGAGGCTTGTTCAATTTTAATCTGCAGGCTGGAACTGTATACTATTATATCTGAACTGAAAATAATTTGAAAATGAAATTTTAACCCTTTAACCCTTTGCTGCGCTGGTAACTTCATATTTTGTACCTTTTTAATACGTATCTTTTACCTGACAGCGTGCGTAAAACACAACAAAAGGTAAATAATTGGACCGTGATTACAGGATAAAGCTTTAAACATACACAGTATGCACCTTTGCGGATTAAAGATGCGTTCTTTATCCTTGAAGCTGAGACTCGAGCATCTAGAAAAGGTTCAGTGAGTACCCTTTTTCCCCTGAAAGCGAATCTGAATAAGTAGTTACATTTCTGTTTTTTTTTTTTGTTTTTTTTTTGCAGTTTTGAAAAGCAAATCTTTCAGATACAGTACAGAGTTCTCCTTCATGCACTGCGTTACTGACAAGGTCACATGTGTGAATGTTTGTTGATGCATGGCGCCCCCGTGTGGCACCAACATGTCTTACAATTGGGGTAAAATTTCTTCTCTGGAGCAAAAAAAACAACAACAATCACATGCAAACCATGAATTTATTACATCTTTTTTATTAAAAAATAACTGACATCCCACAATTAATCCTACATTATCCCAACAACAATTTAAAGTGAATGTCCTTTGCGTTCTCGGATTGATTAAAAACGATACAGTAGATGCAGAGGAGAAAACCCTTATAAAAAAAAAACAAAAAAAAAAAACTGCAGTTCAAAAACAATGGGAGAGAAAATGAAATTTCTTAATTCTAATCAGATGTGGGGCAAAAACGCGTTTACGATATGTTTATATTAACCCTTATTATACTTGAAACGAGTGGGAATTATAAAAGACTGTTTAGGAATCACGCAAAACAGCAACTGAAGAGTATTTTTGTCAGCACAATAGTTGAATAAATTAGCCTTTCCTATTGAACGATGAAAAAAAAAGAAATGCACGTTACCATTTTCTCACTTCAGCACATCATTTGATAACGTCATGATTTTCTCACTCACCAGATGGATGGATGTTTCACCTTTAGAGCATTGACTTAACAGGTACTGCAGTCAGAATGCACACACACACACACACACACACACACACACACACACTTGGGCAGGTGCTGGTCGGACTCACAGGAAAGGCAATGATATTTGTTAATAGTGCTTCAGACCCAGCCATGACTATGCCTCAAATATGATTTCCCACAATTCCACAGTAAATCTACGTGATCTGCTCTTCGTCTGTTTCCTCCGAGTCCTGCCACACGCCCCATGCATACACAAATGAGAGAGGTTGAATCATTTCCATTCAAGTTTTCACAGCGCCAACGTGGACCCCGCTCCAGGAGAATAGGCTTTTTTTTTTTTTAAAAAGGAAAATTGAGAAAGAAAAAAAAAAAAAAAAAAGACAACTCTTTAAACAGAGTCAGTCTTCCCTGTGTGGAAAGCAGTCCGTCTACAGCTCCATGTGCTTCTGTCCATCTGAAAAAGAGAGAGAGAGAGAGAGAGAGAGAGAGAGAGAGAGAGAGAGAGGTGCAGTGGCAGGTAAATATTACAATGTTTAAGCCAAAATATAATGTGATCTGTTGCTCACTTCTACAAACCCTACGGTTTCCCTTTTCTCAAATGGTTCCAGGAGAAAAAGTCTTGGTTAGTAATTCTAACTAGGGATCCAAGTCGGGTTCGAAAGCCAAAAATGGTATCAGATTGGATCTAAGATCTATTTCCAATCCACTTACGGTTTATTCTGTCATTGCACAAGATGCTGACTAGCACAAGACAGAGATAACATATAAACACAGGATAAAACGTGACATTTCACATAAACAAGAAAGAAAAGAGAGAAAAAGAGGGGGGAGAAAAAGAGAGGAAGAGGCAGAGAGCTGGGGAAAGGGAGAGAACTGGAGAGTGAGAAACAGCTAGAAAGAAAAAAAGTGAAATTAAGTGAGGAACAGTGAGAGGGAGAGAGAGAAACAGGGGAGAGAAAGAATGTGAAATTGAGAAAGAAGAAAAAAAAGTGAAATTGAAAAAGAGAGAGGAGTTAAATTGAGAGAAACAAAGACAAAAAGAGAGAAGAAAAAAAAAAGCACAATTAAGAGGAAGAAAGAAAAGAGGATTTAAGAGCGAGAAACAGCGAGAGAAAGAAAAAAAAAAGATGAATTATGAGAGAGAAACAGCGAGAGAAAGTGAAAAAGAGAGAAGTTGAGAGTCAGAGGGAGGGAAACAGGAAGGTGATGTTAGAGAGAGCTCGCCTGTCTTTCTCTCCTGTGTGTGCTTTTCCCCTGAGTGAGCTCCTCTCTCTCGTCCTTCTAGGAACTTGTTATAAATTCTCTTGATCTCCTGATCGTAATCTGTCCATTCAGCCACGATCCGGACGGCTGCCTGGAGTTTCGGCTCTTTAGTCTGAGGGTTGTTGCACTGTAACGCAAACATTCACTCATTAATTCACCGAAAACAGGAGTCTAAACACCCACAGATTAGCCTTTTTTTAAATCTGGGTGGAAATGATCTTAAAAAACTTTAATGCTAATAATTGTATTAAAAATGCAAAGCCATTGAGATTAGCATTTCAATTCTGCGAGGCAGGTGGCTGAGTGAGACTTTTTTACGTTTGGCTGATTCATGCAGCTAGAGAATCAGGATTATGCACATAACAATGCAGCTGGAAATTCACCCAAGACGCATTTTAAATCGGAACATTTAAAGCATGCAGGAGGTCTGAGACACATTTTAGCATCCTGACGCAAAAAAAAACGTCCTGAGCCATCGTAACTCGCGTGATGTTGGTGCTTTTAATGAAATTAAAATGGCAGGATTTTTTTGATGCAACAACCATCCTGTGCAAAAAAGACAAAAAAGGAAAAGTGTACAATAAATATGACACTCCAAGGTTGTACCTAACAGTGGCCACATACACTCACTGATCACTTTATTAGGAACACTGTACTAATACTGGCTAGGGCCTCCCTTTGCTCTCAAAACTGCCCCAATTCTTCACGGCATGGATTCCACAGGATGCTGGAAACATTCCTTTGAGATTCATGATTACATCACGCAATTCCTGCAGATTTTTCAGGTGCACTTTCATGCTGCGAGTCTCCCGTTCTACCACATCCCAAAGGAGTTCTACGTGATTCAGATCCGGTGACTGGGAAGGTCACTGAAGAACAATAATACTGAACTCGCTGTCATGTTCATTAAACCAGTTTGAGACGACTTTTCAAGTTATGACATGGTGCATCATCATGCTGGAATGATAAGCCGTTAGAAGATGGTAAATTGTGCACATGAAGAGATGCACATGGTCAGCAGCAATACTCAAATACGCTGTGGCTTTCAAGCAATGATCAGTTGGTATTAACAGGCCCAAAGTGTGAAAAGAAGACATTCCCCACACCATTACACCACCTCCACCAGCTTGGATTGGTGTCACAAGTTGGTTGGGTCCATGCTCTGAGTTCATGCTCTCAGTGCCAAATTCTGACCCTATCATCTGTGATCCTCAGCAGAAATCAAGATTCATCGGACCAGGTTACGTGTTTCCAGTCTTCAGCTGTCCAGTTTTGGTGAGTCCGTGCCCACTGCAGCCTCAGCTGAGAGAAGTGGAACCTGACGTGGTCTTCTGCTGTTGTAGCTCATCCGCCTCAATGTTCAATGTGTTGTGAGATGCTTTTCTGCTCACCACAGTTGTACAGAGTGATTATCTGAGTTACTGTAGCCTTTCTGTCAGCTCGAACCAGTCTGGCCATTCTCCGTTGATCTCTCTCATCAGCAAGGCGTTTCTGTCCGCAGAACTGCTGCTCACTGGATTTTTTTTTTTTTTTTTTAAATCGCACCATTCTGAGTAAACTCTAGAGACTGCTGTGTGTGAAAATCCCAGGAGATCAGCAGTTATAGAAATACTCAAATCATGCCACGATTAAAATCACTGAGATCACATTTCTTCCTCCTAATCTGATGGTTGGTGTGAACATTACCCCAAGCTGCTGGTCCATACCTGCATGATTTTATGCACGATTGCTGATTAGAGAATTGCATGAAGGTGTACAGGTGTTCCTAATAAAGTGTTTGGTAATGGCCTGCCATAAGAGTGCTATAAACTGTTATGAATTATCAATGATACACTCATACGAGGTGAATGAGTTACATGGAGAATGAGAACATGGAGGTTTTGGAAAAATCTGATTAAATACGTAGTCAGTACCAGGTCAATGGTCTTGGCCTTGGCTTTGGAGGCGTCGTCGCACCACGTCTCGCACCACAGCCACTCCTGAGGCAGAGATTTGATGGGCACTTGATGGATCATGTTGTTCGGCAGATCCTGTGGTGGAAGAGTTGAATTTAATTTAGAGGATTAAGCTGATCATATGACCTAACTAAATAAAGTTGTAAATTTCAACATTTATTTTAGCAAGGAAATACTTTATGCAAAAATGGCAACGAGTATAACAATAGATGATGGACGAATGAGGAATCTCTCCTTTTTAAAACATGTTAACATGGCCAGCAATGATTGTAAATGTTTGAAGCTGTTAGCGTGACCCCCATTTTAACGAAATCCAGCCTGGTTAGAGATTCTGCAACAAAGCAAACCTGAAGCGAGCCCTAGGGCACCTAATGGCAATACACTCACTGGTGTGTGAGCTAGTGCAAACTGTGCTCTGGCCACGTATGATACCCATCCACACACACACACACACACACCTGATCGAGGTTGGACAAGCTGTTGGGATCCTGGCTCAGTCCTTGGTACTGTCCTCGCAGTCGGTCTCCTGCAGCGATCTTCCTGAACTTCTTCAGATCCACCACATACAGTGCACTGGAGGGAGAGACGGACACAAGACAAGCTCATTTCCATCAATTCTCTCAAGTTCCTATCCAATATTACATCATTCATTACTGATAGAGGACAAGGTAATGGGTTTTGGAAGACGAAGACAACAACAACAACAACAACAACAACATCTGTGTATTAGGAGAATCCCCGTGTTGCTGATCAAATGAAAAATGAAACAAACAACAGAAGGACATTTAGATGCGATTATATGTTCTAAATGTTCTAAGCACCAGATCAGACCTGCAAATAACTTGTAAGGGTAATAACTATTACTCTATTATACGTAACTGTGTCTACACTGCAACATGCTCCCAAATCAACATATAAGCTTCATGCGTTTTGTCAGCGATCATCTGTGCCCCATGAAGCCCCGCCTCCTAACCTGATGTGGTACTTGCGAGGTCCCAGGTGGCTGGCCCAGTAGCCTGACTTCCAGAAGCGGTAGCCGTCCATCTCCCTGCGGCTCTCGCAGAACGGCGTGTAACCGTATGGCGCCCCCTCCAGGTCCAAGTCGCGCAGCTCCTTTAGATCTGTGCGCACAATCTGGAGGATGGGGAAAAAAAAAAAAAAATCTGACATCAAGTCAACCGCTAAAGTTTTAATGCTCAGCGTTAATGAGAATGCGAGCATGAATGTCTAGACGTTATTGAAAACTTACAAAGTATTCAAAAGGTGCATTTCTTCAACATGTGTCTAGACAATTTTACGTTTTTAACCAAATTTCTGTTACGTGGCAACAAGATGATGATCAAAAAAAAAAAAAAAAGTGGCAGTCAAACAGACATGAACCATGTAGGGAATATACGTTACACCACGATGCTGCTGAATGCTTGATTCTGATTGGACAGAAGGTATTTATTAAATTTTCTATAACAGTAGCTTACAGCTACAAATTTATACCAGAACAGTAAAATTCTAATACGTTATCGTTTCTATAGTAACAACATACGCAGGGGCATGTATGTATGGCAGACGCTACACTGACTCCGCTTCACATTGGGCGTTGTTGATTATTTTCCTATAACAGCATGCCTAGTCATGTTTTATTCCTTACTTATTAAAAACGCCACATTACTGCGATGCTTGTAGTACATACTAAATGCCGTATCAGACTTTAGTTTTGGATGGAGCCACACTTGCTTTGTCAGAAAATGTTTCCATCACCCCTTATGAGTTATTTTCATCCTAGCTCAGCTGGGAATTAAATGTTTTTGCAATATTTAGATATTTAGGCATTGTGTGAACGTTTGGCATTCTATGCACAAGTGGAAAATTGGGCCAAAAAAAAAAAACAAGTCAATAAAATGTCAGATTTAGGCTACACTAAACTGTAGCGCCTCTCAGTTGCAGTTACAGAGTTTTGCCTGAAGGGGGCGGAAGTGTCCAAGTAATGCAGGCGAACCATGTTTTCAAACAGACCTCTACAGCAGAACTGAGACGTTTACAGAAAGTGGATTACACACGATTACTTCCTGCAATCAAGTGCAATTCAGATGTGTCTTCTTCATCTATTATTCATCACTCATTTTAGTTCTTACAGTAAACAAGGCGGTTAATTAACGGCACCTGGTCAGCATCCACGAAGAGGATTTTATCCACGGCGAGCGGGAAGAGCACGTCTAGGAAGAGGATCTTGTAGCCCCAGATGATGCGCTGCTTCTCGGTTTGCTGATGGAGCCAGCGAGGCCACTTATACTGCACCAACTCGTACTGAAAGCCATATTCCTGAGCCATGTAGGGGATAAATTCCTGCCATGCAAACAGACAGAGACAGAGAGAGACATTTCAGTGGAGTTTAAATGTATTTAGGACACAGTGCTGCTGAATTCTCATGTTGATCCATTTTCTATAACAGCAGCTCTGATAATAATGCCAGCTGTTAGTGTGTGTATCTACTTCTGTATGTATATACTGCAGATATGTCATATGTGCCTTGTATGAGTTACATCCTGGTGCTGCGTATCACAAGTGCATAAGGTGACAGTAGCCATTATCTCCACTTAAAGTGATAGTTTTGGGGAAAATATTAAGTTAACACAGTGCAGTTTAGCATCCAGGGCTCATGAGCACTCCTATTGGAAAAATACACCTTCTTAAGACTTATAAAAGGGTTTTTTAAGTCTTAAATCGGTGTGTTTCCTTTGCATGATTCAGATAATGAAATGACCTTGTGAAATGTGATACGATATTAGAGAGGCTGTGAAGAATATACGTTGTCTTTCTGAAAGTTTTTCTGAATTTCTACTTCTATTAATGTGGAAACCACACGATACTCTCATGTATATTTACAAAAAATGGACAAAAGGAGGTCATCCAGCTGAAAAAGGGCTATGGCTATATATATATATATATATATATATATATATATATATATATATATATAAATATAAAGACTGTGCTCTGATGCTCTGTACTTTGCATGATGCTGGTAGGTTATAAGCTTCTCTGTTGCCATACACACCTTAAAGGTTGGAGACAGATAGTTCTTCAGAAACCAGAACTTCACCGGCGTCTTGGTGTGTTTCAGCACAGACAGCATCATTATTCTGGGAAAAAAAAGAAAAAAAAAAGATCAATACTGTCTTAACAACTCTGATTCGTAGGTCAGCTCATTTCCCTGAGACTGATCAAGTATAATATTTGAAACTGACCCTAGATCAAGATGTTTATCGGGTCAGCATGGATAATTTAGACTGAGCGAGAAATCCATGAAAGTGACCTTAAAAACTGAATTGTGCTGGAAAAGGAATAATGTCAGCACTAATCAGATGTGACATGTCTAAAGATCACAGACGGAAAATGGGCAGAAAAATATTCCTATAAAAAGATGTAATACAGACCGAAGCAAATGTCACCCACTGTCTCAAGTCAATTGTCTTTTTTAATATAAAATTTCTAAGGTGGTGCCATTTTCAAATATCACACAATACCATCCTGAGCAAGACCCTTAGCTTCGGAAATGTAAAATCCATTCGCAAATCGACGGAGTAAAATGAGACGTCAGATGGACGAATAGAGAAAAGTCTCAACATGAAGTGATTAGCTGTGATCTTTACCTCAGGAACCTCTCGTACAAGTGTCCTGAGGCCACAGAGAAAATATTGATGACGTCGTCTTTCTCCTGCTTGGTTTCCTCCACTTTCTGGCCACCGGTGAATCCTCTGGAAGAGAGAATTTCGAAATGTGAAAGTATTCGAGAGCGCAGGAAATAATCAAACCCGGCTTTGGGGAGACTCTACCTGGTTAGGGACTGCCAGAATCCGGAGTCGTTCTCGCTGCTGCCGTCACTGAGGAGCTCCTCATTCATCATGTCGGGCTTTTTCTGCACCTGCACCGACACCGACACGACGAGGGATATACAGGAAATTCAGCATGCGGTACACGGAGCGAGTCGAAATTGCATTTTAAAGCAGAACAGAACGGAAAAGTACGATCGGTCGTGACAAAAGAATGAAATCTGCTCTGTAATCTGATTACCGAGCAGATTTCTGAGGTTCCTGGGAGCCTCCTGGGAAATCGTTCACGGGAATGTTTTCTATGCAAATATGCAAAGCTTGAAAAGAGGATGTGAAAAAGTTTAGAAGTAGAAAAGCTTAGCTGCAAAATAGTGGTCTGTAACAAGCTATGAAAAAGTCAAAACTGAGCTAACTAATTGTTATCCAGGCTAGCTAGCTAATCCTCTAGCGTGAAAGTTATCCTGCTGATCATAGAATGAATAAATGATACCGCATGCGAAACTATTTATTTACAAATGAATATCTTCGTTGCTTTCGAGAAACAATGCAACATTATTTTGAATAATTACTGTAGCTTCTCAATCAAATTAAAAATATATATATTCACGATACTTACGATATTTCAGAAGTGTATCATGGCACAATAGTAATATTATATCAGCATAGCACTGAGCCTTACCTCAGAATCAGACACCGACATCCTTCACACTCACCTTCACTTTAATGATCTTGCTCTTGAAGTTGTTCAGCACGACTATTAAGTCCTCAGCGTCGGCCGGAGAGTCTGTACCGTCATGACTGTGGGAGGAAGAAATGTGTGAGATTCACACACACACACACACACACACACATATATACACCTACACCTACCTGTAGATCTTGTAGATATCGTCTGATCTTCCTTTTCTCAGCCGCAGGATCCAGGCTCCTGGGTTTGCTTTGAGTTGGAAGTAGCCCTGAAGGAGAAATGAATCAGTCATACAGTACAATGCACACACACACAAACACACACACACACACACACACACACACGTCCCTTACCAGATTGGCCATGACGATGGTGTCCACTATGACGGGGTCTGAGGCCGTGCCCAGAGTGAACTGGAGCCCGCGAGGTGGCTGACCAGTGCTCACGTCGAAACAGTGACCTTCCAGCAGCAGGTGCTCCAGCTCGTACTCTGCAGCTACAATACTGTCCACCTGAAAAGCAGCGAGAGCTTTAACAAACTTCCATGCTTCTACTCATCCATCCATCCATCCATCCTTCCATCCAGGATAACAGTATAACCACAGTTATAACCGTATTACACCTATTTATTTACTTTCATACTCTGTGCAGAGCGACATACCTCCTGTAGGTAGATGTTGTCCAGGTCGTGACGTGTTCGCACAGACTCTACCATCCAGCTCTCGGGGGTGTTCAGGTTCAGGGTGAATAGTGGAGACTGGGGCATGTCCAGGAACTTAGCCATCGGACCCAGAGCGAAGCTGTTATCGGCCATAAAGGTCACCTCGGGCTCCAACACGTATCGGTAGAAACTACAGAGCAAAAGAAGAAAGATGTACAAGAATGTGAACTGGATGAGATGGATGGATGGATAAATCTGAACCCAAGCGTGATGCGAGTCATGGAGCACTGGGTTGCCAGATGCTCACCTTTTAAGCGGCATGTCAGAGAGCTTGGACTGGCAGTTCATGAAGACTCGCAGGTTAACGTTGACCAGTTGCTTCAAGACCTAGAAGGAACGAAGGAAACCCAAAAGTGTTGTCATAAAGCTTCAGCGCATGGAGTGTTTACAGGATTTAAAGACTATAAAGGGAGATCCAGAAGTGTAGAAGGATAACTGAAATAAAATAAAAAAAATGTACTCTAATGCCATGTTAAGTGCTGAGGATGTTACCAAGAGAAGAGGAGCCAGTTTCTGAGCATCTCTGGTGACGGGATCCACCACGGCCACGATGTCGAAGTACACTTCCTCCTCCTTGGGGCGGATTTTTACAGCACTGTAGGAAGCAGCAAGTAAATGATGATATAATACGACCGATTTTTTTTGTTTTTTATATATATATATATATATATATATATATATATATATATATATATATATATATATATATATATATGGCACTTTTCACATACGGAATTGAGTTCAAATCACTTCATACGATGATACAGTCAAACTAATTAGTCTGATCATTAAAAAAAAAAAAAAAACATTTTAAAGGCACATATAAAAATGTATATACATAACACAATCATTGGATATAGCGTTTAATACCATATTGCCAATAAAACAGGCATAAAATCTGATAACAATGAGTTAATAACAGAAACAGAAATCGCCTGATGAAGTCAGAGAGTCAGGATTGTGATTATTTTGGAGACAATAAGACAATAATTACTACTGTATGTTTATCTGTGGGACATTTAAACATTGTGTATTAGTGTGTAGGTGCTACAGCCTCTATGAGAAATGAGAATAATGTTAAAATCTCAGACTTTCAAATTCCTTCACCTGTGTCTCTCCATTATGAAGCCGTACTCAACCCGGGCCTCGCCTTTGGGCTGCGACGACAGCAGTGCGTCCACCTTCATGACCAAATCGCTCGCTCTGGACCAAAAATAAAGAACACACACACACACAAAGATAAATGTCACAACTAATGGTTTCATATCTGTAAGCCGGTGTAGTATCATCATGATGCACTCTTTTATCCACTACATTCAGGTGCAACGAGCTGCCTTACCGATCTTCTTCGATGGCCAGCTGCAGGATTTTGTTCTTGATTCGCTCTCCAGATGTTTTCAGGATGATGCTCTCCAGAAGCAGGAAGTCGTCCTGGTTAAAGACCTCCCCATCCTCGAGCGGGCCGATAACCTGCGAAGAAAAGTAAAGAAATGCACAAGAGAATTCGGAGATTCTGTCTCAGGGATTTCCTCTGATTGGTTAATCTGATTGGTTAATCTGATTGGTTAATCTGATTGGTTAACTCACCCGTCCGTTACTGATGACGGCCCTCTGGCCTTTACGCAGCTTCAGGACGTCACGGCAATAAGCGGCTTGGGCCAAGAGGAAGTCCACTTTAGGAGATTCGTATGCCTCCTTGAAAAGAGGTACGTCCATGCCCTGGAGAAGAAAGACATGAAGTATAGAGCAAGTCAATATCCGACATTTTATAGCATATTAATCATGAGGGGTTTAATACATAATATATAGGGCAGGGTTCGAAAATCTGACTAGCCAAAACTAGCAATCAATCAATCAATCAGTCAATCAATCAATCAATAAATACAGTAATAATAATAATAATAATAATAATAATTTTATAAAACTCAGTGATGACATCATTTTTCACCAATAGATACAATAATAAATTCACAAATCTTGCTTAACGAAAGCATTAAAAAATAAAAACAAAAATTCAATAATGAATTGGATGATTAAAACTATATAAAATAGTAAAAAAATAATTAATTAACAACATAAAATAACCCAAATGTTTAAGAGATTAGAATTTACAAAGGTGCCAAATTTTTGTCTAATTTAATTATTCATTTTTGAATAATTGGCAATCAACCAAGTGAAATACTGTATTATTTTTTTGATAAATGAACAAATAAAAGTTCTTTTAATTTACCCCGACTGCAAAGTCGGCGATGTTTTTCCCGGAATACAGCGCATCTGCCGTCTCCTCTTTGACCATTTTGGTGATGAAGTTCTTGGCGTTGTTGGCCGTTTGAGTCTGCATGGCTGCCCAGATGGCCCGGGCGATCAGCGTGGTCGCGTTCGAGGGGCTGTCCGTTGGGTTATTGATCATCCCCAAGCGCACATTATTACTGGTTTTCTGAAAAGAAGATTGAAATAAGATGGGTACTGCTTAACACGTGCACACGATACATTCGCGTGATGTACTTTTAGCCCACACTGACCACCACATACTGCTCACATTAACAGGACACATTAATAATAATAATAATAATAATATAAAATGGATGAATCATCAATCATCTAACTGGTCTTTTTCACTGTATAATGCGTTCAGTACAGTCGGACTTTACCATGTGTCTAATGGCGTCGTACAGCAGCTGTCTGCCTGTTGGCTGGTCAAAATCTCCAACCACCCAGAACGTCACGGGACGGATCACGCCATCGTCTGTAAATCAGGCCATATTCGTTTCATTTTCATGTAATTATCTGCGTCTCGGTAAAACACAACACAGGCAAAACGTGCAGTGTACTGGAGTGTACTGGAGTGTACTGGAGTCAACATCAGGACATAGCGATCCAACACAAAGCTAGCAATCAACTCGATTATGTCACACACAGGCACGTGTAGGATTTCAGGATCAGGGTCTGAATTTAGTTCAACCTGCCAAAACATACGTTACACACAAGCTAGTTTAGTATGCTTTAGTATTCTGTAGCGAAAACTATGCGAGTAGCACATCATTTTGTTTTGTAAAACTACAACCTGACCTCATGTAGAGTATAATGTTTGAAGATAAAGTGTACATTTGAAATTTGAAATGTAGATTTGGTGCTGTTTGAACTCATTTGGTTCACAAATAAAATTATAAAATAAAATGTATATACACACAGACCAAATCCAAGAAGAATTAACAGCAAATAACTGATATTTATAGGTTAAGCTTCTGCATACATGAAGGCGCACCACTTATAAAGGCATGTTCTATAGACAGTTTTATTATCCAGGTTTTTTCGTCTCATGTTCTTCTATAATACAGAATAAGTAGAGTATTGATCAGTGGATTTAGACTGCTTAGTATGCGACTTCTCCCCTCAGTCTGTCTGAATTTATCAGCAAACTGTTAAAGATACTGAGGTTCAGGTGGGAAAGTCTACAGTGATGAGAAGATAATAATATCATTTAAAACCAAATAAAATTCTGACATTTTAGTGGCCTAATACTTTACTAACACACTTTATAGTGGGGTTTTCCTTTAATTTGTCACCTGTCTGACATAATTGAGTAAAAAAAGCAGAAGTAAAGCATAAGTGAACCCATGCTA
Organism: Pangasianodon gigas; assembly: GCA_022758105.1. NCBI lineage: Eukaryota > Metazoa > Chordata > Actinopteri > Siluriformes > Pangasiidae > Pangasianodon > Pangasianodon gigas. Next base: position 30,481,789 of record CM040457.1, on the reverse strand, counting down.
TTTAATGAAAATGGCATGGCAGGAAGCAGCAGTGAAACAAAATGATCGCAAAAGCGTTATTAATATCGAAATAATCTCAAGCCAGTCAAAATGGATGATGATGTTTAAGGAAAAGGAATTACCAGAGGAAACAGTGGAGTGCATTCCTTTAAAAAAACAAAAACACCACCACCATAGAGAAGAAACAGAGAAACAAGAGGGAGAGAGAGAGAGATGTACCAACACACTCAGAGGGAGTCTCCTTAAGTCTCCTTATCTTAAGCCATGTTTATCATATGAAGTTGTGAAAATATGAGTTATTACCTGTAATTGTAATTCTTAAAAAAAAAGATTTGTAAAATTCGGACTGCAGAAAAGCGCACGCCTTACCTTTCTTTGTCATGTAGTTCATGCTGTTAGCCACGGCCGTGTTCTTCTCTTTAGTGTCCAGGAAGAGGAACCGGGCATAATCGTCGATAAAATGGTTATCTGAAAAGAGAAATATTATACTTTTAACGAAATACACGCAGACAGTGTGCAGAAATATCATTCAAAATTAAACATGATTCAAAAACCAAACTGGAATTTCAAGGAATTTCAAGTGATATTATTTTAAAGAGACTAAACTAGATTAAACTGTGCAACCTCTGGGAAAATATTTCATCATTCATACAAACATTCAAACAAAAAGCCTTTCGGTCTCTGTAGCTGTCCCTGTGACCGAGCTGTTACTATAGAAACGATAACACTTTAACGTATCAGAGCGCAAAGGTGAATTCGGATTCAGAAATATCATTTTCCACGTAAAAGTAGTAAAGTATATTATTTATTACGTGGCTAATACTAGAAAATGACACACATATACAGTTAAATCCTGATATTATACTCATATTTACTGTAAAATCCACTCCTATTTTTTCCAAATTATTATTAATTACACAGCGAAATGATGATATAAATGTATTTAGAGGTTTATAACGTGAAATATTTACACCCTTGACTAATAAATAGTAACAATTTGTGACGACGTTACATGAAATGTCGTTCAATTCGTTTATTTCCATCAATTTTTACGCATTTCAATCCTATTTTCCTGTGATTAAATTACAAAAAGTTAAATTCACGTACTCCAAGCGCTATATTTTGTATTGAGTGAGCTGTAAGAAGGTTTAAGGCAAAAGTTTTTATAGAAGAAAAATGATGTGGTGAGAAGTAAAAATAATTACTTGTGTGTGTGTGTGAGAATACTCTTATTTCCATATTACTCAAGTGAACAGAAATGCATTTTTTTTGTTTTTTTTATCCATCTAGCTGTTCAATTTTGTATTTAACCCCATTCCAGCCTGCAGGCGAGTGTAAATACGCTCCTCCAACTTGAGCAAACTTAATTTCCTCGAGGAATAAAGCGGTTTATGAATATCCTCGCTTACGCCTCGTGTACATAAACTGATTTTCAAGAACAAGCAAGACGTTTAGCGACGAACTGGAAATGAGGCTGCGTTCCCTGGAGCCAAGTCATCCCCCGAAACGCTGCAAATCTCGACCTCTAATTAGTTTCAGGAAGCGAATAAAAGTGAACTGACTGGTGCTGGAGAGGTCCAGGTAGCTCCTGGTGGTGGTCAGGATGCGCGAGTTGATGCGTGGCACCACGTTCGGCTGGTTCATGATGAAGTCCACTACGTCGTGGTCGCTCGCCAGCTCACCCTGAGGAAAAAAACAAGCGGAAAGCAGCATTGCTGTATACTATAGCAATACATAAGCAATGTTGCTGAAGTAATAATGGACGTCTTTCTCACCAAATAGACGGCGCGCTGGAAGAAACTGGTGGTGTCCAGGATCTTGTGCATGACGGTGGTCTCGAGTTCATCGGGGTCGAGCTGCTCCCGCTGCAGAGGCATGCCGTTATACAGGACCACGGGTAGAGGACCCACTCCCGTCTGCTCGTGATACGCCTTCCCTTCCTGCACCAACACACGCGAAGATCAGAGATTTGTGATCGACGGCAATCATGCAGCTGCTTCTTCCTACGTTGCAAATCTGATGCAATTATCTTTTCATTTCAAAACAGCACAAATATATATCTCCATGACAACCAGCCAGCTAATGATGAAATAAGCAAACCGATACGTGTTACTTTTTGAGCTGATCTGTGTCATGTCACAATCTAGTTATTACCAGCTCTAAAAAAAAAAAAAACATTGTTTTTTCTTCTTTTATTATTGTTCATCTTACCACTGCTGCCTCTATTTTTGCTTAGAGAATGTAAAAAAGCTGAAACACCACACATCCTCTTCTGTAGTGTAAGTTATACTTCCTAGTCATGTAATGAAGACATTACTTGTGCACTATTACTAGAAAGTATTATTATTATTATTAGTAGTAGTAGTAGTAGTAGTAGTAATATTGTCTCTTGTCTCTATGAATAATAATTAGCAATGTCACTGAAGAAAAGAAAAGAAAAAATGAACAAGTGTTTCTGTACCTTGCGATTTTTGTCGTAGACTGAATCTGCTCCCAGGATGCTTCTTACTTCCACATAGGGATAACGTTTCTCCAGAACTGCCACCACGTCCTCCACCTTCAGCTTCCCTCCACTGGGCACACGGTTCAGCATCTGATTTAAAAATATCAAATCCAGTTATAACCATTTACTAAATGTTAAAGTTTTCATTTCTACTTGCTATCTTTGGATAAATCATTGTATTCAAGTTTGCTAAATGAAACTAAATGAAATTGTTGCACACCTTTTAGTACAAAGAGCTAGCATAACTCTGAAACGCCTGACATCACAGGCCTGACGTGATTCCTGTAAGCAATTACCGAAATTCGACTTACTGATACGATGGCATCGAAGGCCAACTGATTGTCCACTTCTTCTGCGATGTAGTTGAAAGCTCGTAGCATAGCGACTCCAGCGTCCTGCATGCCGTCGACATCGTCGCCGTCGTTCACCACAAACACCAGTCCTATCCTGAAGAGTCCATGAAAAACAACAAGAGGGTTCAAAAGACTGAATCGACAGATTCTACGGAAGTGCATGCTGTAACTTGTAGACATTTTGCTGGATGAACTAACCTCTAGTCACCTGACCTAAACCTAAACTACGTACCTGAGGGGAATGTTATTGGCGTAGAACATCTCTGCGACGCTCAGTAGTTCTGCCGTGCTCTCATGAGTGGGATCCAAGATCATTACCTACAGTGCAGAAATCAGAAAAGTAGCCTTAAACTGGAGATGTACTTCCTGTTAAATAAGTCAGCACACATCAGAAGGTGCTCATTTGTGCTATGGATTTTCCATAAATCTGGTTCAGTTCGCTGAAATATCCTGGAAACCTATCCAAGAAAGAGACGCGGCGCTCACCAGGTTGTGGAAATTCTTGCGAATCTGTCTGATGACTCCTGGGAAAGTGGGACGCAGGAGCTCCTGCACGGTCGAGGGCCACGAGGCGTACCTGCCGTCCGTCTCCAGATTATTGATCCACTAGAAAGAAAACCAACACGTTGTTGACTGCTGTGATGCGGTAAATATGCGTAGCGAAGAATAAGACAAGAATTATTGGTGCTAGGATGAAAAGTCGTGGTGTAAAAGCTGTGCAACACAGTAGGATAGTTTCAGGTACGTTACTGTATGTTCGTAAGCTTACGTAGACAGCAGGACTGCGGATGTCCACGGCGTAATCCGAGTCGGATGGCTGAACGTTCAGTTTGAGGATGTCGTGGATGAAGGGCGAGTCGATGAGGAGGCTACGGAGGCCCTCCATGACACGAGCTTCGCTCCTCAGCACATCAAACACGCTGCACAGAACACAGAAAGACATACCATCACTTGAGTGACCTCATTTTTTGGTTCATGGTTCAAGACTAGCTAGACTTCCTGCTACATAGAAATAAAAATTAAACATGCTGTCAGTTCCAAATGTTTTTCACCTCCAATTTCAAATTAGATTCACTTGTCACTAATAAAAATGAGTGTAGTTTCATATCACATTTTAAGAAATGATGAATAAACATAATACTTGGCAGCGAACACGAACTTGGTTCTTAGATTTGCTTCTCACCTGAAGATGTCCTGGCCGTCCAGGTCAATGTGGAGTCCGTTAATGAAGAGAGCTGAATCGCCTGGCTGCAGTCCCAATGAGCCCTTAAAGTACTACAGAGAACCACAAGGACATTAAGCATCTTTTTTTAAAAAACCTTCAGCAAAACACCACTACCAAGTGCTGATTAATTTTTTAACAGTAGATCTGGTTACAAGGCAAGTCACAGGTGTAGTTTAATGTGCTGGTTGTTATATGCTATTACGTTTGTATAGTAATTGTTGATATGGTGATATTTCACATTTCTAGATTTCTAGATAGATAGATAGATAGATAGATGGATAGATGGATAGATGTACTTAATTAGGAAATTTCGGAAGGAGTCTCCAGTGCCAGCGTTTTGTAAAGCTGTACCTTTTAAGTGCTCAGGATGAAGGGTTTTGTGGTTTCAAGGATGTTAAATGTAACAAAATGAAAAAAAAGTATGACTTTGATTAATAAATAAAGAAGTGTAATTGTTGGCAAATGGCTGCAGCGTAAGAGGAATAAAACACTTCGGGATGCTGTTATTTGAAAACAAGCAACTACACGTAGATAACAGTTCCACTTCGCATCGGGAAAAATGGAAGATAAAAATAAGGCTTTATATATTTATATATAAATAAGTTTGTTCTTGCATTCCTCTACTTGTTTAGTCTATAAATGTATGTGTTTTCTTTAAGTAACAAAGAACCCAATGCGAGAGGTCCGCAAGTCTGTTTGCAGTGTTTCACGCGGTAGAATTACGCTAAAGAGTGCGGCGCAAACGATAGAAGAAACGACTCGATAAGACGTTAACAAGAAGTGCAACGAGTGCAACCTCAAGGGACCGTAAGCAGTGCGATTACTTCATTTTTAACTCCTCTTCCATCTGGGGAAATATAAAGCCTGACAATTAACGTAAACATGCAAGCATCTCAAAATGGAGGACGAGTGGATGTTAAAGCAGAGGGAATTATTTCTAACAACCTCTTTTCATGTTTTATAGAGTGAAGAAACAAATGAAAATAAAGCTACCTTCTGATTCTCTTCGATCTCCTTACGGATTTCTGAGTTTACCGCCGTTTTAGTTATGGACCTGAGAACAAAGGTAATAAAGACACGAATAAAAATAAAATCAATACACAAATGAACTCGATATAGTACAGTACTGTGCAAAAGTCTTTTTTTAGTACAAACTTTGTTATAGATGTTTATTTTCTGACTTCTACATTATTGATTCAGTACAAAAACCTTTTAGATTCCAAACATTAGTTTTCCAGCACAAAATGAAACGTTACAGAAAAATGTTTGTATGTCAGTAAAGAAAGCAGCAGATTCCATAAGAGACACTTTTCAGATAAAAACAGAATGAAGGCTGCTGGGTTTCGCTGCAGAAATAAGAAGCGAGTCGACAGTCAAAGTCTCCAGAAGAACTGTGGCTGCTTCTGCAA
>CM040457.1:30355728-30467173 GCA_022758105.1 Pangasianodon gigas | reverse complement strand
TAGGGGACATTAACACTTTTTTTTTAGCAAAATGTCTTCCAAAATTTTTCATACTTTGTTTATGTTATATAATATTTTTTCAGATAGCCTTTAAGAATGCCTTTGACAAAAGAAGAACGTATTGAAATCATTCTCATGGCTGGATCGCGAAGCTGTCGCAAGGTTGCGGTGGACTTTTACAGGAAACATGGCAAGCACATGACACACGAGTCAAAGTAGGGAGAGAAAACCTGTGTGTTTAAAAAGAAATGGCAATCATGTAGAGGATGATTTGTTACATTTGCTAAAAAAGTGTTAATTTCCCTTGTGTATGGAGACTTTTGGGACGCCCTGTATTTTCCCATTTCTTGTTGCTTTTATCCAACCCATAAAACACCAATGTCAAAGCACAAATAAAATGTATGTACGACTCTTTCTATATTCTCAAAGCTGTTAAAAATATTTCATTTTTAATGTTTCATCACTGGTTGTAATCAGTGTCCATGCACCACTGATGATATGAAGGATAACTGGGCACCTAAGATCTATCCCGGTTCTTACGAGCCCCAACTCGAACCTAAAAGAGCATGTTAGATGTTTATACCTACCTGTGCAGGGCATCTAGGATGACGAGGACAAAAATTGTGTGCTCAAGGATTGAATTAAAAAGGTATATCAAGCATGACAGCACAGTATGTGCTGCTTTATGGTGTCATGGTTCCATTTTTGTAGATATAACCTCTGGCACATGGATGATATAACCTCTGGGAGTATGGAAAGGTGAAGGGCGAATAGTCGAATAATACCGGACAGCGATGCTGGAACACTTAGCTGTCTCTGAGGAAAGTAGCTCTTTTAAATTTAGCCATTCTTTTGGATTTAACTTCCAAACGCGACTCTAAAATCCAGGCACTAGACATGTCAGAGCATAAAAATCAATGTCCGTCATTAGGAGTTCATTCCGTGACCACAATGCGGGAGAGAAAAGGATGGTGCCCCATAAAGCTGAGCTTCAAATAGCTTCATTTAATCAAATTGTCTAAAACATCATCAAATATAGTTTCTGTAAGTCCATTGTGTAACTTAATACTTCAAAATGGTCTTCAGATTGATTTAGCTGTTACGGTTAATTTGGTTTTATTCAACAGCAGACAGCTCTGGGCCACTTCCGGCTTTCATCCTGCAGTGTTGGTTAATTACTGGATGAAATTTAGGCACGCAGTCTAGAATAGGGCCAGATTCTCAGGAGAACTAATTCTCAGGAGTTTAGTTTCGTGTCAGTATTTCTGGGCCAATTCTTTCATGAGTGAACGAGGTTAAAGGAAGAAGGCCCAAGCACAATTAATATTGGAGATCAGTACTAGGTGTATCAGTACTTTTGGTCCATGTCTGGCAAACAGAAACAAAGACAGACATCACTGTATTATTTTATTACATTCAGGTTTTCATTGTCTTGTATGCACATACTGTAATTTCAGAATTATTAGTGCATTAGTCTCAGACGTTATTATTTATTTACACACTTCAGGATTATAGAAAAATAATCAACTTCAAGATGGTAACCGTAACTCTGTTTCCACCCGGTCGTTGATTACTTTCCTATAACAGCGTGTCCCAAGTGTTTTATTCCTTACACAGTTAGCAATATGCCTGCGTTATGCAAACTAATTACGCTTGCTTGTGATCAATATCGTTTTATGTTTTGGTATGAGTAGCTTTTTACTGAAGGCAAAAAAAAAGATTAATTGAGAGAAATGACACTGATTAATATCCCTCCTAATTACCCGTCATGCATTTTATTCGACGCCCATAAACATAAATTACTTTGTGAATTAATTCCCAGTGACAACTGTATGCACATAATTTGCTGTGATACTGTATTGACTGGAAAATATTCAGCTTCTGAAAGAGATACGACTTTGCAATTACATGGTTTTGATAAGATTTCTCTTCCTTGTCCTCTAGTTATTGCTCTGTCGGCCACTTCAGATGAGAAGCTCGCTGTACCGTGCCGTCTGTGGTTCAATACACACTCGGTTGATGTATAGCGATGCTCATTCTCTCTGTAGCTGCTTTATCTTCTCTGCTCTATGATATTTGGCATATGAGAAATCCCGTTATATCCACATGGAATAAAAGTTATAAGCCAGAGTCTCGCTTGTGACTGTTGTCCAGGGAGAAATTAGAATGATGGCCCTCCTCCGCTTCAGACAACAACGGCTGCTGATGCTGGACTTTTCAGCCTTCCACTTCAACAGGATAAAAAAAAAAAAAAGAGTAAGGATCCATTTTGTAATTACAGAGGAGAGTGCACTTGTCTGAGTCAGCCGCTTTTGTGGCTTTGGGCTTGGTTCCAGATTCTGCTGGAGGGAGGTGTGTGTGTGTGTGTGTGTGTGTGTGTGTGTGTGTGTGTGTGTGTGTGTGTGTGTGTGTGGTTGCAAAGATCTCTGGTAATGTGACTGAACTGCCCCGCTGCGCTTCCTGGTTACACTAAATGGGACAAATGAGTTTGGTTATACTGTGTATCTGTTCCAGGAGATGGAAATCCTAATGAGTACAAAACAACCTGATAGATGTGTGTGTGTTTGTGTGAAAACTCTACCCTGAAACACATTAAATATGTTAATATTAAAATATAATGCGTAGTGATTCTGGTGCTGTATTTTCACTATTCCCATGAGAAGCTGATGTCACAGGGGGACATTGCTGGTGCAGTTACAATGGCATTTAATAAAAAAAAAAATTTCAACGATCGCAAATATAAGGTACAGCATAGTACAGTATAATGGTAATATTTCACTGTTAGCGTAGAATGTCAAAACTTGTAGAGAAATGGGGGAAACAAATATGTAGCCCTGCATCAATATTAACAGATCAAACAAGAGTACAGGAAAATATTGATGCAGGGCTACATATTTGTTTCCCCCATTTCTTTACAGGTTTTGACGTCCTAGGCTCCTGACTACTGGCGCACTAGCCAATCACACGTGTGTATGAGGAAGAGGGTAGATAGCGCTTTCCTCTGAGATAGCTGCCCCGTGTTGCTGTTATACCAGCCTGTGACACTGCAGGAGCAGCAGTAGAGCATCGAAAGGATGCCGCTGGGTGGCTTCACCTGTCTTGGAGGAATCATGTGGTAGCCTTCACCCTCCTTGGTTGCTTGCTGTCGTACAACAGGGGAGAGGTGGCTGGTGGATGGGAATTGGCTAAGACCAAATTAGGTAGAAAATGGAAACAAATCCAAAAAAAAAAAAAAAATTCCAGACCCACAATTCCTGGGAAAGGCTCCAGATCCACCTTCACCCTGATCAGGATAAAGAGCTTACTGAAGACGAATGAAATGAACGTAATCTTGCATACTTCAGTAATAAGTAAGGGGATTCAGTATAGTTGATAAAATTATTTACAAATAAAAAAAATAATAAAGTTGTGATTGCTTAAGTATTCACCTCTATTGATGTGAAACCCCTAAATTAGTTCTGGTGCAACCATCAGTAGTCACATTATTCGTTGAATTGAGTCCACTTTTATGGAATACAATAAGTGCAATTAAAGTGTCATGTGCTCTCAATATAAATACACCTGTTCCCAAGAGTTATCTCCTCTTCCATGGACCTCCACCATATGTGTGTGCTGTGAATTTTGTATGATTTTCACTTTTGAAGGAAACAGACATCCAACTAATTCATATATAAAAATGAAATTTCTTTTATTTGTGGCTTTCAGTGATACATTTGTGCAATGCTAAGAACCAAAAATTGGAGCAATTGGAATGTGATGGACAAAAACTGGAGACCACGTTCAGGGCCATCGTAGGGGACACTAGCTTTTTAGGAAGGTTTGTAATTAGCCTACATGTTGGACATTAATATATGGGCTGTGAACACCAGATTGCCCAATAAGGTTGCCAGACTTTGAAAGAAAAGGACGTATCATTAATCAAGAGAAGGACTTTAGAGAAAAGGCAACCTTGAGAACACGTCACACCAAGCTTCTTTTGTAGTATAAAGTATTTCGCATTTGGTTAAATATGCATTTGCGCTCACCAAAACAGTAGTTTCTTGATTTTCATAGTCCGACTGAATGACCAGACAAACAATTGTTTCTTCTGCTAGCTTGAAGACAGCTAGATTTCCAGTGGGCCAACTCACATTTCCAAATGTCACCGCTTCATTCTTCAGGCTCGGTTGGGTTTAGTTGTCAAGTGCAGTTGCTGATAGAATGAGAGCAGTTAGCGGAGGCTTGTGATATTGACTTTAGCTTCAGTCCCTGCAGACCATGGCAAGACATCATGACACACACACATACACAAAAGAAAATCTATGGTGTGCACATTCATACTATATAGAATGTATAAATAATAGACACATCCATTATCTTACCCATACAAAAATGAGTAATCAAGGGGAACTGAGCACAACAATGACATTTAGGCAGACTGTGTCTGCTTTTTAACTGTGATCTGAAGCTTTTTTTTTTTTCCTGAAACAGTCTGTAATACTACCATAAAGCCTAAGACAAGGCGTTGACATTCTGTTACCTTTCCATTCAGACACGCAGAACCTATCACAGGTTAAAACTCAAATAGAGCTTAGACTCTTTTAAATCAAGATGTCTTCCATGTCGGTATTAAACAGTATCCTTTAACCCTGCATTCACACTGTCCGTGTTGCTCAAGTGGTATGTTGGTCGCTAGTAGGCGTTAACATCCTGAGGTACTGACATTTGCTATGGTTTCCCTGCTTTTGCCTGGCTAGTGTGCGCTATGACTGTACAAACTACACAGGAAGTTACAGAAGGTATGCAAAACCACCCATTTAAAGACAAATAAGAAAAAAATGTGAAGGATGTCTCAGCTGAACACTGCAGATTTTTATCAAAGACTGCTGCTGTAATGATAAAGACTGTTCTGTGCTCATCCCAGGATTCTCAACATCCTTTCAAACCCCTTAGTACTGTTTGTCTTAACTCTTCTATACCTGTATGGGGTAATAATTTACAATTGCACTATCCAGTGTCACCTAGATGAGGTGTCTTAAGTCTTGTTCCTCCAAATTTTTCTTCCTCATGAAGTCTCGGGGAGTTTTTCCTTGCCACTGTCTCCTCTGGCTTGCTCTGTCTAGGGATCTAGAGCTGCATCTGGATTTATGTAAAGCTGCTTTGTGAAAATGTCTATTGTTAAAAGCACTATACAAATAAAATAGGATCAAAAATGCTTGTGTAATAAATGGCATCCATGGAGTGCACACTTGACTTATTTTTTGAAAAAGTCGACTAATGTTTTCTCCTCGCAAACACTGACAACCATTTGCAGCATGAACACTGACAGAATTCTGTGTAGACATGACATATACACTTCAAGCTTAGCACAATGAGCGTCACTGGCTGGTTCAGGAGCTGCGACTGGTAACCAATATCTGGAACCAAAAAACATGGATAACTATGGGGCAAGTATACCCCGATCTCTCCTTCCCATTGGTAGTCGCCAAAATTTTTTCGCTTCCTACTTGCATAACTCCACTCAACTTTTTTGCATTGCTTGCCCTGCCCCGCCCACTCTGAGGCACAAATGGTTGCTTCACCTCTTGCCACTCTAATTGCTATCTGTCATTGAAAATGCATGACTTCCGGCTACATTGTCATGGCATGATGTGGCCAGTGTGAACACAGGGTAACACTTGGGGCTGTGCTGGTTAAATCCACTTTTTCCGGGTTGATATGAGATGATAAGATATTTGACAACTACCCAGTGCAGATTTAGCTTTCACCATTAGCTACCTTAACCCCATACAGTATGCTGTAAATTTAAATAATGGCTATGGTCCACACATATCTGGTCATAAAAACGAACATAATGACAAAATAAAATTAAACAAATCTTCTCAACTTTTCTTTTCTTTGAACAATGACTAAATGAAGCTGAAAAATTGCATACAATAGACTTTAGGCAGCATAGTTGGTCTCAGTGCTTTAAAAACACCTCTTGTATGAGGTGGGAACAAAATCATTTAAAAGAACCCTGAAAAGAAAACAAAACATCCAAACTAAGATATGGAACATCATTATTTCAAAACCATGGCTGAAATGGCAGCAGACATTTAGGCAAATATCTATACAGTGTTCCCTTGATCATTCTCTTAAGGTATTCCTTGCACAGAATTCCTATAGTCTTTAGCATTTAAGAGTTATTCAACCCACAGAACTCAACTCTTTTTAGGCTGAAGTGGGCTTAGTGCCTTGAGTCATTAAGGTCTTTAGCCTCACATCATTCTAGGCATGAACGAGGCAGAAAGAGCTTACTGGATGTCAAGTCTTCCTGGTAAGGTTCAGTAGCTCACAATCTAGGGGGCTGAGAATACCGGTCACCGACACAGAGGTCGGCACCACCTTTCTCATTTCTCCAAACTTCCACACTTCTTGTTCCTTCAATCCTGCTACCAGCGATTAATAATATGGTTCATGTAATCTTCCGTGGACAACCGCGAGGAATCCGAGTCACCCGCCTCATCCCGGAACATGGGAGAAGCTATAGAGCCAGATGAGCGTCGGAGGTTCTTCAGCCTCTGCTCACGCCTTTCCAGTTGCCTCTTATACATATAACGCTGCTGGAAAAGGTCGCGTGCGTAGTCGTAGAGCTGCACGTCCAGCTCATTGAGCTCCTCAATGCGCTGGATGGTGTCGTTGTCCAGGTCAACGCCGGCCGCACGTGTGCTGTTGTACTGCACAAATGGTCGGATGAACTTGAGGTGGAAGGTACGCTCAAAAAGGTACTGTGTTTTGCGTTGAAACTCGGTCAAACCAAAGAAGGCCATGTCACGCAGGTTTTTCTTGGCCGACTCCAGCAGGATCTGAGCACGCTTCTTCTCGGGGATGAAAGACATGTTGTAGCAGCCCACCAGGCTGAGGTCGGCCAGCATGCGCACTTGCCGGTTGTTGGCCAGGTTGTAGGGGCACTCCATAAACTGCTGCAAGGTACAGCCTGACCAGTCTGTGCCTTCGTAGCAGGGTGGAAGCTCCTCTGGGGTCGGTGTGCGTCCGTCACACATGTGCAGTGATGTCTTCCAGGTAGCGCCCCGCTGGACATGTCGCCACTCGCTGAGGTAGCGTGACACAGGGTCCCTCAGTAGGGTGATGTAGTAGAACTTCCTGCAGGAGGAGAGAAAGGATCAATAAAGACTTGATTCATTTTCATTTTGAATGAAATACTACAAAGTACTGAGCAAACAATGGATGGCTAATAATACGAGTCATTCGTTAGCACACTTACAATTAAATTCATAGCTACAAGCTTTTTTTGTTCCTAACATTAGTACTGAAGTTGAAACATTTCCTTTTAAGGCTCGAGTGTTGCAGTGGTAAAGAATTTGCCTGATCATCGTGATATAGCAAGCTCAAATCCTGACAATATCATAGCTACAAGACTGGCCCTGCTCTCAGGGTGGGAGTGATGGCCCTCCTCTCTTCCCTGTCAATCACTAGCCAATCACGGGTGCCTGTTAAACAAATATATTTCAATTTCACTATGCTGCAAGACGAGAGGCACTGTTCACAGAGTCATCTGCATACCTTATGTGTATCTAGAGGATTAAAAGCTATATCCACTAGGGGGCAGGGTAGGAGCGAAACACTGGAATATCTTTCTTGACTATTTTTTTTCTGATTTTGTAGGTCAACAATGAACATGACCAGTTCAGGAGGACTGTTTTGTTGTTTATGTTGTGAAGACGGTGGACACAGTGGCAATTGTCGCAAAACACAGAGTATGTTTCTATCATTCTACCACATTAAATAAACTGATGGCGAGGTTTGTTGTTTGATGACTTGTTGGACTCATTGGGTTCATTTCAAATCCGTTGCAGACATGATTTTACCGTTATCAGATTACAGCACCCTCAGTGTAAGGTGCGTTTAAACTGGTATTGCACCACGCAGACGCAATTTCTGCGCAACTGGAGGATGCATGCGATAGCCATTTTGCGAACGTGTACTCGTAGTTAAAAGCAAGTATAATCCAGACCTCAGTTGTCACAGTCCCAGATTGGTATCTGTTGTGCAATGAGGAAGTCTTACATACAGCAGTTGGAATTTGCAAATAATTAGTAGTAATAAATAGTGGTAAAACAAACCAAAAAGATTCTATGCATCCATCACTGTTTGAATGACTTCTAGCAACAACTAAATTAGCAAATTTCTTATTTTTATTTCCCTTATTTTCCCTCTAACAAAAGATCTTTTCCAGTAAAGCAGTAGCTTACACAGCCATCTGTTTGGATAAGACACACCACCCAGATGAGGATGCGAGTCTGGTTCCTCTCAACGTTTCTTCCTCATATCGTCTCAGGGAGTTTTTCCTCGCCACCGTCGCCTGTGGTTTGCTCATTATGGACAAATTTATAAATTTAAAATTTATATCCTGAATTTATATATTTCTGTAAAGCCGCTTTGTGACAATGTCCATTGTTAAAAGCGCTATGTAAATAAAACTGAATTGAATAAGAGAGCTTGAGAGAGCTAGAGAGATAAAGACAGCGAGAAGCAAGTATAAAGTGATTCTAACTTAATTCCCTGTGCCTTTTTCAGTCTATTATTCACCACACAAGTGAAATAAACACACACTAATGAGTGCCACATATCCTATACTCTTCTGCAATCTCACATTATTAAATTAACTACAGAAACCGCACTCCATCTGGCAATGTGGTGCACAAGAAAGCAAGCTCAGTGCTGAAAGAATACTTATTTCCAACAATGTGACGCTAGTAATGCTACAAGTGTTCATTTGTGCAACTCATCTGCATAAACTATTTGCTTTAGGCTTTTCATAATACCTTCTAATTAATGCCTACGCCATTATGTGGGTACACGCTGTTGAATTCTCAAATCTGATTGGTCAGAAGGCTCTGACAGTAGTTTAGGCTGCAGGACGAATCACAGTAATGTATTAGTCCGCTTCTCTAATACGTTATTATTTCCATAGCAACAACTCATTCACAGGGACTTCCACGTTTAACAACATTCCTTTTGGTAAATCTGATCTCTCTCGAGTCTCACTCTCTTGAGAAATAAGAATCGGAAATAACTACTGTTTGTTCCTTTCAACTGACACAACGTACGACTTCCATCTCCTTTCACAAACGGACAACAGTCTTGAGAATTGCAATTTTCAGCTTTTCGTGTTGTGAGTGATGGAACGCCGCTTTGCACCATCCCTGGCCATGTCATCCTGTGACAATAATCGCAATAATACAGAGCCTCGGGTGTGCTGGCGCTTTATTAGAGGTGGGCTTCAGGGTGTACAGGATGAACAGACGAACAGACAAACTGACAGCAGACAGCCTGGACACACACAGACAAACTGCAAAGATCCAAAGATAGACACACAGATCCACAGGCAACACGAACACCTCGCGCAGTAAGCTCTTTCTCCATTTTACACACACCCTCAGATTCCTGCCTCACTTCTCTATTCCTCTATGTTCATGTATTCTTTCCTCTGGATCCTGCATTAATAAAATCAGGGGTTGAGACAGGGGTCTGTGTATGTTGCAGTCATTTTTCATTTCAAGATTTGTCTCAAAAAAAAAAAAAAAAAAAAAAAAAAGTTCAAAACCGGTTTTGGCTTTAAAACAATAAATACAACAAAAAGCTTTCATTATTTCTGATTCATTTTGGGGCTAAAATTCATAAACGATCAAGAATGACCTGGCAGCAAGAAGGGCACATTAAAGACATTTTGGTTTAATTCGTTAATTCTTTATGTTTATATACTGTATGTCGTTCCTCATGAATGACATTTAACTATCAATAAAGTCATAATAGTGCTCCAGTGAGGGGGTGGTGGTTGGGAAAAGAACAATATTGCAAGAGGGTGACAGTAAAAGAGGACACAACATACAACCCAAATTTATCCCTGTTTTATTATATCTTATGAAAACAGAATGAAGTTGGACGTTTTTTCATATTTGGTAGGGCTGCACGATATTGAAGAAAAATGAGATGTGCGGTACAATAATGCTATAAGTGTATAAAATCAATTTAAATTATATTTACATATTTATATATGTAAAAACTGAAAATGTCATAACCAACATACATGAAAGGACTCTCTGCTATCTGCATCGCCCTAAATCTTTGACTTTTTGTAATTTTTTGAAGTAGTAAAATCATCCAGTTATCGCAAGCCCTTGCCATATGCATACTGCTATGTTTACATTTGTGATATTTCGAAAATTTAGATATATTGTGAAGCCCTAATATTTGGATTCATGAATATTTGATTTCTAGACTTCCTGTGGTAAAACAAAGTAGAAACAACTAAAAGCAAATCAATATTTTATTCTTTTAAAAACTAATTTATTTTTTTTTAATATTAAGTAATTTCCTAATTTATTTTGTGCCAAGAAAAACAGAAATAAAATCGTGATGTTTTCTCTTTTTTTCCCATTTTCATTTGAAAATAATAATAAAATAAAAATGAACGCACCGTAAAAGGACCAACCAGGATGAAATCAATTAATAGGGCACTGTAGAAAAAAGTGAATAAAATATGCATAAATAAAGAAAATAAAACAAAAGTATGGAAACACTATCAAAAACAAAGTATGTGTATGCTAACAAACACACACACACACACTTACTGTCCTTGTGAGGACCTTCAACTGCTGGAATTATTACAGCTAATTAATGCCATGCTACTCCTAAACCTAACTCTATCCTTAACTTCAGTAACCAGAAGAAAACATTTTGGCTCTTTTCATTTTTTTTTCTTTTCAATAAAAGCTGCAGTTTTTGTTTTTTTTTAAGCAGTTTTCATCATGAGGACCAGACAAAAGTCCATACAAGGTCAAAACTGTCATATACTCCTGTCCGTGTGGGGACTTTTTGAAAACATGCTCTCACTCTCTCTTTCTTACTCTCTCTCTCCCACAGACACACACACACACACACACACACACACACACACACACACACACAATGCTGTGATCAAAGATTTGCAGAACATGATGGATTTAGGCAGATAAAACGTCCTGCAGTTAATGTTCTCTGAACCCGACCCAACGGCGACAAGGAGAGGCTGGTTAATATCTCTCTCTCTCTCTCTCTCTCTCTCTCACACACACACACACACACATGTAGAACTTTGACTGATGACTCTTATCAAAACCCATATGATGAGAGCAGCTCTGATATACACCAGCACCCCGAGCACAGACAGCCTGCTGATCGTTAATCTGCTAATGACAGTACAGATGATTGAGAACGTTCTCGTTCTCTCAAAAATGTCGTAACGAGCTCTCCGATTTCTTCTTCGTGAGTCTTCATCCTGCGTTATTAGACCCACAATGACGTTTGACTAAACGAACTTCCGGTATTGACCACGTGGTGGTGCTGCTTACTCACCGAATTGATACAACACCACATCCCTGAGCTGCACTCAGGCACTACAGTAACACACAGTGCTGTGAAGAGAAGTACACATGACCTATAATGTGTGTATAATGCGCAGTGTGAGGGTGTGGTTAAGTGAAGGATGGAGGTGGGAGGAAGAAATGGATGAAGGGATGAGAATCATTGCTCTGGGTGCTGTATGGGGGGGAGAAAAAAAAAAAAGAAAAAAAAAGAATGAGGTTTAAAAAATTTCTGGTACAGACATGTCTCGTCTACACACACACCCACACACACTCCTACACAATTTAATACAAAGAAGCACACTGGGTCATGGTCATTCACACACTCCTTTGCAACCAGTAAAGCATATTTACGTACTTGGCTTGTTATGCCTAAGTATGAGAGCATTATGGGTAATAATTAAAGATGTGACCCGGCAGTTTCTGTGTGTTCATTTTAGCCTTTATTAACGTAACTCTATGTACAGATTGCAATATTTCTGATGTGCTTAGCAATTCTGGTGCTATTTGTGATGGTGATATTTGCACCAAAGTTGAAGCTTTGGAAGCTGATCTGTGTACAGATGAGGAAGTGAGAGAGCTGGACTAAAGACTAAAGGACTAAAGCGCCGCTGCATCGCTCTCTTTCCGTAGAGATGAATTCCCACTGGTGCCACCATCAGCAGGTTGTCGAATGGCATCGATGGTAGTTTAGGAAATCGTTACCCAAAGTGAAAGCAAACGTAGAATTTCATTACAAAACAAATCTTTGTGGATCACATGATTAATATGGATTAAGTGTGGATTTTTTTTTTTTCCTTAAATATCTCCACTACTGAGTTACACATACGGACTGTTAGTGGGTGTATTGTGTGTTGAACTGCCAAAATCTTTTTTTTTTTTTTTTGTAGTAACACCTATCACTAATATAATGATCCCATTGTCTAGAATCACACAAAGGCACCTTGTTCAAAACTAGGATGTGACCTTTGCTTCGGCTAACAAGTAAGACTAGATTTTACACTCTGTGTGTGTGTGTGTGTGTGTGTGTGTGTGTGGCCATAAATATCAGTCCCACACGCTCGCTCCTAAATCTGGAGGGAAATCTACGACTCTTCCAAATGTGTTGTCTCAAATTTTATGAGCGCAAAAGAAAGCAAATAACTGACTGCTGTAGATGGTCCCACACGGATACCTGAAAGATTTGCACTTCCCAAAAACAGTTTATGTCCGAGTGTCACCTTTGCTTCAGCGGATAATCTCACATTGATACTGTAGATTTGTACCCGAGAGCTGCTGCTGTAATCATAAAGCTTGTCCTGTGTCACACTAAACATCCTTGAAACAATATCTGTTGTTTAAAGCGCTATACATATAAAGTTGAACTGAACTGGATTGAAATCTGACCAGAGGAAATGCATAGGCGTTTGTTTTGGGGGCTACCGGTGAGTTCGTTTCAGTTTAGCACACTTTTCAGCACTGTTGAAAGAATATTTGGGCTTCATATATAGTTTACTAACTCATACTGTCTGGCTCTTGGCCTAAAGATGATTCTGCAGGTCTAAACAGAAGTACCTTTCGAAGGCTCTTATTGGGATAAACAGCCTGAGCACGCAGGCATGTCTGTAATTACATTAAGTGAGAGACAGTCTGAAGAAGTGCATGGCTTGCACTGCATTAGGAAATGGAGGGGCGCATTAGCATTAGCTCAGGGATGAATGCGTCCTGCTCCAGTTAATAGCCGGCGTCAGTCAAACGGAAGAATCCTGCAGGGGCAAATAGGGTAGCGGTCTCTTCCCCCTCACTGCTTTGGTCTGCTTTTCTTCACTCAGACACATATAAACATCTTCCCGGCCAGGTTAGAGGGCATCCTTCCTCAACACACACACAAAAAACCCTCTTTCCATCAACAGGAAAACTCTCTGATTTCATCAGCTGGGAACTGATGCATCAAAAGATGAACAACTATGTGAACAAAGATTAGAGCAAAATTACAGCTTGCAATGCTCTTGGATATAAAAATGAGAATTTCGCAATTAACCTATTTTTTTTTTTTCCTTTCTTTGGACCTAATAACATTCACTCAGTAAACATGATCATGCGCATCCCAGCCCACTATAACTTTTAACTATAACCATTAAAAACTGTATTATTTTCCATTAATGTGTGAATCCATTTAATATAAAAAAAACGTACATTTTAGTGTCTCACGTTGTTCACTCAATCTTGTTACTTGAATTCACCCCTAAGAAATATTTCACATATTCCACAAGTCACATGTTCAAGAGGAAGTTGCTTCATCCAAATTTCCTGAAGATCATGGGAAGAAGAAAAGTAAGCTCTCCCGTTCTTTCTGTTGTGATGTTGACTGACGAGGTCACTTTGAAAATGCAACTCAAACTTTTCCCATATTAGAGATTGAAAGTAAATTATTAACAAAAAAAAAAAAGCTAATCATTAGAAGTCCTTAATGTCCTTAATGTCTTTAGCATGAATGCTAGTTATCCATATTTTGTGTATTTGCTAATTAATTCTATGGTAAAAAGTCAACCCTGGTACGTAAGAGCAAAACGCAGCCATTAACAGCAAAGAAACCATGTAAAAAAAAAATTTATATTGTTGTCTAAGGTAGGTTAACAAATTCTTTGAGTTGGTAAATGAATGTTGAGCAACAATGGCTAATTGACACCACAATCATGCAATAAAAAAAAAAAAAAAAAAAATCACAGAAATAGAAAATCTATAGCAGATTATGGAAGAGATTTTCCCTCAGAGAGAACAAGAAAAAGTAAAAACAACATTAGAGCATGTCTACAAGAAACTAGCTATGTACAGAATTGTAATATACACCAGGTGATTTATAGCTAAGGTCTCTATATAGACATTTCTGTCAGTATTTTTATGAAATTAAAAGCATTCGGAGGAGTGGTTTCCATAAAATTAGGAAAAGTCATTCATTATTACACTTATAAAACAATATTGAGTAATTATAAGTTTAAAAACGGCCCAAAAATGCGAACATAACATCGCTAATAACGAGAATGACAAACTAGTAAATATGCTAATGAGACTCCTAGCATGAATTTAGCCAAGTTAACATTTCTGAGGTGAAGTACAGTATCAAGTACCTTCAAGCGAACCATTGTAACATGTAACATGGTCAACCATTGTAATAATAATATAATATTGTCATTTGTATTAAAGTGTATCCAAGCTAAGTCGCTTGCTAAAGAAAACTCCTGTTAGCATTGCTGTCAATATCTTAAGCTAGCTCGCCTGCCAGTGTGGTTTAAAACAGTGTTTGATGAAGAACTCTGAGGTAAAGTAGGCTTTAAAACAGTGAATGAAACCTGTGGCACTCGATTTGCGAACACTGTCTCCAGAGACGAGCGTCGGCTAATCAATTTCAACCCGATGGGAGTTTCATCTACATAACAAAAGCTAATTACTGCAGCCTAATCAATCACCACATCCTAATTAGCTCCAGGCTCGGAGCGGCGATGGAGCGCCTGGGAGAGATGCAACATGAACACAACCCCACACACACACACACACACACACACACACACACTTTTACATCCAGCCTACAGCACAGACACACACACACTCATTCCCACCTGGTATTGTTTACACATTTAAACACACCTAAGGTTCTACACAGAGAGATGTGTTCAAAGTATTACAAGTATTATTATGATTAGTCATACCCAGCACTCCTGTCAGTACCAAGACTTCCCCGAGAGCCTGCTATAACTACACTTTACCATGAAATATAATCAATAAATACTTCAATAAACTTGTGTATTGAATCTTATTGAATCCTTGTCCATGAGCCGTCCATTATATTTATGAATAAATCTACATTTCTGTCATTGCATTCAGTCAACTTCGTTTCCTGTGAAATTCTTATTTGTTGTTCTACAACAGGAAGTTGCATCCTCCAAATTTCCTGAAGATCTTGAGAAGAAGAAAAGTTCAATCCTTCATTTTCTATATATATATATATATTTTTAATAATATTGTGATTTTGAATAATGAGGTTAATCAATAAAATTTAACAAAATAATTAGAAAGTCCTTCATGTCCTCATGTGATTAGCATCAGTGCTAGTTCACCACAGTGCTACTTTTGCGAATTTGCTGATTCCATGTTTTCAAAAACAAAAAAACTCAACCGTGTTACTCACTGAAGAGCAAAATGGCGCCATTGTTAACAACGAAACTACAATAATGGTTAAATGCTTGTTAGATTCAATGCAGAAAAATCATTAAAAATAAAGTAGAATTTTTACAAAGCATTCATTGGCACTCCAATCATGGAATGATCCATACATATGCCTCAAAGATTCCTTTAAACCATCTTCAGCCATCTTTAAGTACAGCGTGAAAACCTGGCAGTGTTCTAAGACAGCGCCCCCCCCAGTGGTGATTTATTTAAAGTCCTACTCTCGCTGCGTGGTAAGCTTTACACAACTTTCCTCCCACGATTAATCGGCATAACCTACTTTTTGGTGGTGATGTTTAGCCTCGTAACACACGCCTGACTACAATAAGCAACTATTCCAACTCGTCTACAGCTATACAATCTGTTCTTGGTTGACTGATGCGAGGCTGTCTCGTCTTGGCTAGATATATGTTTTGTTTGTGGAGGGTAGGACCATTAATCATCTGCTTCTGCTAGTTTGCGTTCTACTTTCAAGGATATCATTCAGTGCTTGAAATCTGCACCAAAAATGGTTTCATTTGCTCTGAATATGACTTGAATACTAAACGCCAGCGCATCCAGAGACCCCATTAAGAACAGTATAATAAAAGCAAACAGCCATTTCGCGTATGACAGCATCTCCAAGAAAAATCAGGTATTTTTTTTCCCCCTGTTCTTGCTGTGACACGGACATCTAACTATAGTATCATCATTACCCACACACATTATTGATAGCATGATGACGGCAGCGTTCCACCAATCCTCCGTTCCACTGCACAATAACAAGCTCCATCCAGTACATAAATAACTTTAACGATGGAATTCGGTAAGGCGAGTTTTGACAGCAAGTGTATAAGGACTGTGGGAGGATGATGGAACCTGCAGGTCTTTTGGCCCCTCCAGCAGGTGTCTTATTAAAACGAAAGCTGAAATGCCTGCTGCTAAGATGCCTGCTGCTGCCTCTTTAGAGTAATTGGCCGGGCCAGCACAGGGCATGCTAGTGTCTCATTGGAGCAGGTAAATATCCCGCTTTACTTCTTCCATGCACCACACACATGCCTGCGGCTCTCCAGACGGAACTGAAGCACATAATGAGAAGAGATAATGAACCAAGGAGGAGGAACATGTTATGTAAGTGTGAAGGTGCACACACACACACACAGATCTTGAGAGCCAAATAAGTTTAGCAGATAGTGACCAGGCAATGCTGATCTTTCTAAGCAAAGTAAAAGGCGCGCACACACACACACACACAATTTTCTTAGTACAAGGGTCAAGTAGGGTCCATTGACTATCTTCAGAATGGTAGTATTTTACTGCAGAGATCCTTTCATTTGAAAAGTCTGTCCCCTTCTTCTATTTAAAGCTACATCCTCAGTTTTGCACTCTCACTCTCGGCCAAACCCATTAAAGTACTACTCCAAAAGCATCACCACTCAACGGAGACTCTCTCTACCAGTGAAGATAACCTTGGGCGGTATTAAGGATTTAATACCAAAATTGCGCATACTGGTATTTAGTTACAGACTACGATGCTATTCGGAAGTTATGCAAAATACTCCTGTTTTGGATGCTTGCCGTCTTCTCATTCATCTATCATCATATGATGGTTTTTTTTTTTTCATTTTTGAATCGTTTCTTGGGTTTATGTTTCATCTTATTACTTTTGACAGCAAAGGGAAAAAAATAAGCTATTTCCTTCTTCAGTCCAGAGTTTTCTGTGCTTGTGCTTAAAAGCGGCCGTCTAGGGGCTATTAACAAACCCCATCTTGGACGCTTCTACCAAAAAAAATAAATAAATCTGCCAACCTCGGAGCAGGAACCACACACACAGGTGATTTGCATACTCTGAATGGGTTGCTCAGAAAATCAACTTAAGCAGGTGCGCAACCCGACTCTGAATACACACAAATTTCCCTCGAGTAAATATTGACGAAACTTATTTTGACTAGTGAAACTGTTTATTGGTTTCTGTACTCTCAAAATTTGGCAGGAAAATTACATCATACAAAGCAAATCGCACTTCTGCTCGGAGCTTTCTGCACATGTGAGTCACTTTCCGCTGCTCTAGATGGTCCCACATGAATTTGCACTTCCTCCCAAAAAAAAACAGTTTATGTCAAAATCTCACCTTTCCTCTCAAGGTTTCTTTATCATGTCATCTCAGGGAGTTTTCCTTGCCACTGTTGCCTCTGATTTGCTCATTAGGGATCCAGATCTACATCTGGATTTCTGTAAAGCTGCTTTGTAGCAATGTCTATTGCTGAAAGAGCTACACAAATAAAATGGAACTACAGGAAAGAGAACGTCAAAATTGAAAGCAAAATTTGGTCTTCCTTTCCTAGTCTCTCCTTCCTCTCCTCTCCTGCAGTTCCATCCTTCTTTCCACTCATCGGAAGGCTGTCTTTTACCCCAAGCTACTATTTTCTCCACATGCCACAAGCACATGCCAAACAGACTGAACCCCTGGTTGTGTATTGGCCACCTTTAATCGCTAACAAGGTCTCTAAAAGCCTCTCTTAGCTGCTAGAAGTGCCTAATGACTGTCCATTGTGGCCTCTGAAAAGAGATGGGGACCATTTGCTCAAAGTCTGCCTGTTTTGAGGTAGAAAAGAATGGGCAAAGTGCTGCCCCAATAGATCCCAATTTGGAAATGAGCCTGGAGTCAATAGCCCTTTTTCCATTGTGGGCCAAACTTGGTGCTTGAAGTTAGTTCCAGGATTCCTGGTCCCTTTCCATTTGGCTGATAAAGGCTTGATATATTTTTAACCAGGATCGAGCCTCAGAACAAGCCTCCTGCAATAGTCAAGACCAAATCTCTAATTCCTTACGCTTTACAGGTCATAGGAAATGGCTATTAGGATGACAATACTGTAAATATGCAATATTTAACTAATGAGTTGAATCAGGTTTCTTCTAGCAAGGAAATCACCAAACTATACTAAACTCTGACCCTCCAGGACAGGACTGGGGCATCCCTGCATTCAACCTTCAACTTTTTTCCTATGTGCCATTAGAAACTGAAAGCCATGTCAAAATTGGAGAATTTGAGCATGACATATATAAAACTCTTGCTAGATTTATGGGCAGATGCCGACATCCGACAAAAAATGTGAATGTATTAGAAAGGATGTAGCTTATAAAATTGTACTAAAGGGCCTTTAAAACACTGGCAAAAGGAGGAACATTAAATCCAATTGTGTAAATCCACTAGCTAGCTTTCAGAATGGAATCCAAAATGGCACATAACCTTTCTGTGGTTGCATGGCACATTCAGCAGTGAAAATGTTGAACACTTTGCTTGGATTTAACACAAAAACATGATGAAAAAACTCAGATTTCTTAAACTAAGTGTTTGCAAGGTCACTGTCTCCATTCAGAGATTTGGAGACTTTTTGGAATATGCAAATGACCTGCTTCACCTTCTTGTAAGATGATGTTCAGTCACTTATCGTGAAGCATCTGATTATATTTTATACAAGCTAGAGCTGTGCATCGGGACTGGGATCCCATGGGACCCATCAAAAATATTTGACAAATAGAACCAATGAAGTTTGTCAGAAACTATCGCAGGTGCAAACGATAATAACTGTAAGGAGCACGCAGGATTGGTCGTACTTTCTGGGGGAGTGGATATGATTGGGCAGAATTCCTTTGGGAGGGGGTGGGAATGGGATTCAAATGAGATTTAAAAACCACCTTTAGTGCAAGATTTAGAATCTTGAATCTACGTGCACCGGTTTTCAAAATTTTGAACACTCTGTAAAGTCTTTACAAGTAATTCCTGAGTTTAATTTGAAATGGTTAGTGATTAGTAAAGGAGATATCCTTGCTGGTGGACTCCACAAAAGTCTACGGTCGGGCATTTGAAAGATCACTTAAAACACGCTATTCTTATCCACCTGAAAAGTACATAAAAAAGTACCAGACGTTATATCTAGTGATAACTAGAAATCTGGTTCAGAAAATAGATCATTAAATAGATTACCTATCTAAAACAGGGGTGGACGAATGATTTTTTTTTTTTTTAGCTAGTTAATTGTGGCAGCTAATGTGAGATAATAATGTATGGTGAGCTAGTTTGCTAGTTAAGCACACTAATACAAGCTAAAGGGGAAAAAAGGGTGTATATGAGAATAGGATACTCTTCCAACGCAGTTCATAATGTAGCACTTCACATTTACGCCCTCGACAAAAAGTCAGCCAATGTTATGAGCTGTGGAGTTCTGTCCTCGCATCAAATATAAATATTATTTGAATCTGGCTAGCATCTTTATTTTCTCTCTGTTTGTTTAACTGCTCCGTGCTAATGATTTGTCCACCGCTATAAAAAGACTACAATGCAGATTAATTCTTTTGTAATTAGTACACGATTATCTATGCTGCATACAAAGAGGTTTCCTCAAGCGTTCTTTGGAATGGTTAATGGTTCTAGCTTTCTCAAGTGGTTCTTCTTGCAGGGTTCTTGCAGGGTTCTAACTTTTTTGAATTTCCCCTGAATGTACCCAACATGTGCACAATGCCTTATTGACTTATAAACTGGTATCTTTAAAAGAAGCAGAACAAAGCAATGCCTTTATGGTGGCTGTACAGAGACTAGCTGCCTGCATGGAACCTGATTTATTATTCTCTTGTACACTTTATCCATCTTTTTAACTCTGTTGAAGAGAAAATTACATCAGATTGTAAATACCTTCTAGGCATTTGACATTAAAGAACAGTGCTGCAGTACTGACATTAAAACCTTCACTCATATATTTTCAGTAACTTCTTTATCCTGGTCAGGGTGAAATCTGGAGAATATTCTGGGAATACTCTGCTACCGCAAATATAACTCATGTGTTTACGTTCTTTGTATTATACAATATAAGCTACATTATTACAGATGCTGACATTTCTTACACTTTATGATAAGTGAATCATACGTGGTACATACCTGTTGATGGACTGCTCTGTTTTTCACTTTGTCTATTGAGGTTCTCCTTAATCGAATTGATCTAATGGGTAAATAGATCAGAATGTTTGCTGAAGCAATACAGTACCAGCCCATGGGAGAAAGGTGAGTGTGTCTGTGACTCAACCAGATACACTTTACACACACACACACACACACACACAGTCACACACAGTCACAGAACGGCCAGACTGGTTCAAGCTGACAGGAAGGTTACGGTAACTCAAACAACCACTCTTTACAACCGTGGTGAGCAGAAAAGCATCTCAGATTGCACAACTTCCTTATTTATTTACTTACTAGATCAGTAGACATAATAAAAATGGTAGCTCAGAGCATATACACATACCAGCAGCCAGTTTCTGCTTCACAGACGGTGTTATGTATTTGTTTTGCCTCCAAAAGGCAGGACGCTGTTTATAAAGCACCGAAGCTTTCCGACATCACATCAGAGATGTGATCTATCAGTCAAAATGTGTCTGCTTCCTGTCTCTCTGACAGCAGCGAGCATCCCATAAACACGTGTGTGAACAAGCACAAACACACCGATGTGTCAGGAAATCAATTCAAGGTGTGAAAATGCTGTATTGTCAACCTTCAACACAAGGACAGACATCTCTCTCTGTCTCACCCATGCGTACATGGCTGGGGTTGCACGGCTATTCGTTTTTTTGCCCGTTGACCCGTAATGCAAAAAAATAGCCAATTAGTTCGTTAAAGCAAAAACTGAATTAAGAGATTTACATAACAACCATACACAGGTTTCAGTGCCTTTTATATTACACTGTTAACAATGAAGATAAATAAAATAGTTCAATAAAATCTGTGTATCATATTGCACTATTCTGTAATTGAGACTTCGCAGTATGGAAGCTCATGTCCATCAGCAGAGCCTTCCTTATTGCACAATGATTGTCCTTCTTGACTTGAATGGTGGATGCGACGTCTACAGCAGTGTCTGGGATTTTTTTGCAGGCTGATAATGACTCGTAAGGCCTCAGGAGCGTCTGAAAACAAGCGTGCCATTGACAGGCTCGAAGCTATGAGAGGCAGAGATATGCAACCCGTGGCACTTTCGCATAGCGCCGGTCGTGACAGAATGCATCACATTTTTTTATTTAGTTTTAAAGGACAGCAAATTAACTGCGTTACAGAAATCCAGATGTAGATTTAGATCCCTTATGTACAAGCCAGAGACAACAGTGGCAAGGAAATAACTCCCGAGACCACATCAGGAAGAAACCTTCAATGCAATCGATCCTCCTTTTCAGACAAAGTATATTTAGCCTGCTTTCTTTACCATCTGCCTCACGGCCGTATAGTGAATGTATCAGTCCACTAGTCCATGCGAGCCCTAATACATGATATACACTACAGCCTAAATTACAAGGATGGGATTTTGTGCAATAAACACTTGAGCGAGACAACACTGGCAGACTAATAGTGACCTACTAAATCGTTCTCTTTCCTTCTCTCCTGCACGTTCTCACATGTACAAACACACGAATACACACAGGATTTCCATGGTTAGATCACTTAACTCTGAAGTGCCAGCAGGAATAGCAAACAGCACAGCAGTAGGCAGCAAATTCATGGAGAGTGGGATCAAGCGAGCAAGAGAGAGAGAGAGAGAGAGAGAGAGAGAGAGAGAGAGAGAGAGATTTCAATGAGCTTTTGTAATAACAGAAAGGGCGGGCTGGCAGCCGGAATGATTTATCAAAGTTATTGCTTCTCCTAATGAGAAAACATGTCACACTCCCGGCTTTATAGAAATGACAAGCAAAAACAAAACTGAGCGTGTGTAGAAAAAAAAAAGAAAAGAGCCTTTGTCTCACGGGCTAAAAGAAAACAAGCTGCTGGCAGAAACTTTATTGTAATAAAATGCCTTGAGGCAAAACTAAACATCAGCTCGGTTCGCTCAATCTTCACTTGAGTACACATTTTCATAATTCACCTGACACTTCATATAGGGATATTAAAAGTACTTTAAATGTATTCAGCTCATGCTTATTATTCAACTCAACCCGAGATGATGTCCACGACGTCCCCCCGCATGAGTACTTGTCTGGAATAACTTTCTAGAAATAAAATAAATTCAAAAAAATTAAAAAATCGTAAGGGTTTTTGCACAGTGTGACTGATAATCTATAAGAGAGATGTCTTGTGATCGATCATAGAGCAAAATACGACAAGTTCATAGCATTATACTGCATCTTTGATATATTTGTGAGCGTCTGGGTATTTCTGAACGATTACGTTATCAAGCGGCGTGAGTAGAAGTGCTGCTGCAATATCCATATGATTCGATTTTAACTTTCTGTTAATGTCGTGTTTATATTTTAAAAGTGGAGATAATTGGCTGGCGGAAAACTTACATGGAGACTCTACTGTTAAAAATTATTGATGCCACAAATTATACTAACTTTAATTCGTTCTATGTAGTTATACCACAGCGCTGTTGAATTCCTGATTGCATTTGGTCAGATGGTTGATTTATTTCCTACGACAGCAGCTCTACCAGTAGCTGTAATTCAAATCTCAGGTTAAGATTAATCCGCTCGTTCTAATACATTATTGTTTCTATAGTAACAGTATAATCGTCGATACTATGAAGTCGTCTCCAGTATCAGTAAGTTTTCCACCGTGAGAAAGTCTTTAAAATGAACCACTGCATTTTTTCTGCGTTAGGGAGAAAATGACTGTTTAAAGGTACGGATTCATAAAAGGAATGAACTTGCTTCATGGATGGATAAAAAGTATGACATTCTGTAATAAGTAAAAAAAAAAAAAAATTGTAATCGTTGGAGAATTACAGAGGATTAAAACTAATATACAAGACTGAACGCACAATACTTCCTCTTTCAGATAAATAAGAAAAGTGAATATTCTTTTGGCTTGCTAATTGCTAAGGACTTGCTCTGCATGAACAATACAATGAAGTAACAGGTGCAATTATTGCTCCTGTCAATAACTGGAACTGCTGAAAGGACTGAGAAGCCAGAACTAATCTTCCCAAACCCTGTGTGAATATGAATTAGCAAACACGTTTGCTCTTGCAAAGAAGTGCACCATTCTGAATTGTTTTGATCCCACTATTTTGTTTGCATTGCACCTAACATTGTGAGCTTTCTCGCCCATATGATTATACGGTGGGAAATAATCACACGGAAGGATTTTTTTCTTCCCTTTTTATATATTTCAGTGCAAAAACATCCTCCCTGCACCGCCAGCCATCTGATGAGCATACGACTGAGAGATGAAGTCTGGACGAAGCATTAAAGTGCCATGGAAAATTATATCTTTATGCTTCATCACATCACACACACAAACATACTGAGAACAAAAGCTGGCAAAATACAAACCAAGTGTTCCTGTTCTTTCAATTTCTTTCCTTTTCACTCACTTCACCTCTTGTCTTTTGTTCACATGCGCAATACGCTGGAGCGGACGGAGGCCTTGCCTCGGCTGGGGTATTGATTTCCACACAGGCTGGGACTTGCCTGCCCCGTTGCCCCGAGGCCCTCAACACGCACAGAGAGCCTGTCTTGCCCCCTTGTTATCATCCCAAAGAACAATGCAGATTAAAAAAAATAAAAAATAAAAAATACCACCTGGTATTCCTGGTTACTGAGGTGTGACTATGAGAAAGGCGAGGGGCTGCTGGGAAATGCCAGACAGAAGTACCGTTGTTTTTTTTTGTTGTTTTTTTTTTTTTTTGACGGTTTTTGACATGCAACATGTCCAATTTATGTCAACTCAAAACGTGCTCAAAATCTCTTTTTAATGCAATCTGATGTACGATGGATACATGGTATTGAAGGAAATTGCATTAAACATGTAGTAAATAGCAACTAAAACCATTCTGAGGTGGTAAATGAAATAAAATAATAGATAAATTATAATACCAGTTTAAATTCTATTAAAATTTTCTTAATATTTTTGTATTCAGAGGCAAAAAAATACATCATACATTTGAATTTAACTCCATATTGTACTCTTACTCTTCTAACAAAAGTATTGTAAATGTGTGTTGTCTCTTTAAAAAGTGCCTTAATGAATGGAATTTATGGAATTCAATCTTAAAAAAGAAGAGAAAAAAGGTTTTTTTTCCCTGTGGCTGCATTTAGTGCAGTATGTAGACTACACCATGTAGTGAGCATATATAGTGAATAAGAGGCCATTTGAGATACCAAAAAAAAAAAAAAAAAAGTGCACTAGAGAGGGCAATTTGAACATTTTTAGTTAAGAATGTAAAATCTAGATGTATAAGAAATTAGCACTTTGGATAAATAAACAGAAATGAATGTGTATGAATGAATCTGAAAATAAAAAAAAAATCTTAAGATAAAATTATTTATTTAAAAAAATTCTCGTTATTTAAGAAATGACAATTACGTCCTTCTATGGTTTGTGCACAGTGTAGCACTACTGCTGTAGAAATATAAAATTACAAGGCAATTAATATTTAAATAGATTCCAAGAATTTATTCACAAGTAATTGAATGAATGAATTCTTTTTTTAAAGAAAAATGACAGTCTTAGTTAGTACTATTGTTGCATTACACCTCATATGATAATGTTAAATCAACATCAATCAGGTTCTAATGAATAATGGACAAGTATTTTACCACCAGTGAATAATGGATAAGTGTGCTTACATTTTCAACGTGCTTTTACTGGATGTCTAGAATCTAAGTATCTTAAAACCACCTTGAACCTTTCATTAAGCCCACTGCCCTTCCCGGTCAACCGGACGAAAGTCCTCATGTCCCTTCCTGGCCTCTGCCTCTGGGTTTATTGATGGATCTGTCAGACTCTGCTTATTCAAGCGTTGAAACGCAATGGAGCCCAGAACACAGCATTTAACTGTGTGTAGCAGAAAGAAATGCCCTGGACCACGCTGTACCACAGTGCTTGTGCTCTGGTTCTATGATTTTACTCAAAGCCGTCTTGCTTCTCAGGCCATTTGCATCATTCTCTTTTTTGGGCTCTGTTCAAAGCTGGTAGTTAATTGGGAATCTCTTTTTGTCTTCTTTATCTTTTTCCCTTTTCCATTACAGTACTGCTAGATAAGCAAAACAAGGAGATGTTTAAGTAAAAGAGCCGAGATGGAAATACAGACATGTAAAGAACTAGTCTGCCTTCAGCAATGCCATTCAAGCCTTTAACCTACAAGGTCTGTATGCCATGATGGTGTCTTTACCACCAGATCTTACACAGATGGCCTGATGTAGATGCCTCAGGGCCTTGAGTCATTGCCTTAATCTGATATTTTCACACTGCATATTACACATACCTGCGAGCACCTGGCCATGGGGACAGCGAGAGGCCAGAGCAATTTTAACAGAGACCTCAATGACAGATTGTGTGTGTGTGCGCGCTTTAATAAGAAAGCAGCTTATTGCTGTATGACTCATGCTAGGCAACATGTCCGACTGATGAAGGAACAAAATGAAAATGGCTCTGAAATCCCACTGGAGAATCATTTCATTTCTAGTCAAGTAAATAAAAGAAAGAAGAAATAATAGCAGAAACATGCTGTCATTCCTGAAATTAAATAGAAAACTTTGTATAAGGAAAGGACTTTTGAAAAGGGAAGAACAAGCTTGAGAGTATTTGAATGAAATCATAAGATGTGTGTGTGTGTGTGTGTGTGTGTGTGTGGTACTGGGGCAGCATGATAAGAAGCGACATTGCAGTGCAAGGAGCTGGCCGCAGCAACCCATGGCTGGCAAAGCAATCAGATCGAGAGTGAGAGGAACTGGGGCAAAGGAAATCTGGCTTTCAATTCTGTTTCTATTCTCTGTCTAAATGACTCCAACACAATAGCTGCTGGATAGAAATCATAGCAAAAATGTATCATGTATTTTATAGGTAAAACTTGAGTAAACAAAAGCAAGGCTGTACAAATCTTTTTAGGATGTTGCTAATAAAGCAATCTGGGGCTGGTACTCTCACAGAGTGATCACATAACCTTGAGCTAGTAAGATAATCTGACCCAGGTCAGGGTCACTCAAGAGCTCGGGACAGACTGCAATGAACACCAAATCAAATACATTAAGAGAACACAATGATAAAGGTACATGCTTAGAAATGGTGTAAAAAGAAGAAAGACAGGCAGACAGAACCCTGAAATGGGAAAAATACATTTCCCCATGGTACGATAACTGATAACAAAAGGGAGCAGGCCCAGTGGGGTTGAACAAGGGGAAGATTTTTGCTGCTGACAGATACATCACTTTCTGGTGCTGTAGGAGGTGACAGCTGTGACCTACATTCTATGTTTAATCCTGGTAGAACAGTGCAAGCCTACTTTACCAGAAGATCTCCTTTCACGATGAGAAAAGAGAAAAAGCCAAGGATGCACCTACTCTAGGTATAGTTACCCAAGGTTGAAAGGGACTATAATTTGGCTACCTGGAGGACTGTGACTTAAAGGCTCCATGACTTGAATGCCTACAAGAGTCCTCAAAAACCATACTCCAATGGCACCATGACTCTGTGGCCTGAAAGACACTGCCCCAAAGGGTCCATGTCCCAATGATCTACAAGGCTCCCCAAAAAAGCCATTCCCCAATGGAACCATGACTTGGTGATCTGAAAGACACTGCCCCAAAAAGTCCACAGTTCATGGATCTGTAAAGCTCCCCCAAAAAAACATGCCCCAATGGAATCATGACTTGGTAGGCTCAAAGACGATGCCCCAAAGAGCCCATGGCTTGACAGCCTGCAAACCTTCCCATAAAGCTTTGGCCCAATGGAACCATGGCTCAACGACCTGAAAGACAGTAACCCAAAGGGTCCAAGGCATAACAGCCTACATGATTTCCCAAAAAAGAAAAGCTTTACCCCAATGGAACTATGACACTGTGGCCTGCAAATCCTTGCCCCAAAGGGGCCACAATTTGACAGCCTGCAAGACTCCCCAAAATACAATGCCCCAAAGAAACCTTGACTCGACAGCCTGTGGAACTTTGACACTAAGAGACTTTGATTCAATATCCAAGGGGAGTTTGTCACAAAGCAACCAAGACTTGGCAACTTGTGGCACTGTTCTGTAAAAGAGATCAGGACTCAACAATCTCCAACATTGTACACCATTATTCGGCAACCTGTGAAAAATGCCTCAAAAGAAGCTATGGGACATTTCCATGATGCTACAAGAAAATAGTCAAATGGAAAGGAAAAGCTATATACCTTTTGTAGAACATTTTGTGACCTTTTTTTTTAGCAGATAAAAGTCTTCTAAAAGTCTGCCTAAGGACCCTCCTAATGGCCTCTCCTACTCTAAGTGAGGGAGTGAAAGACAAGAGAGCGAGAGAGGAAAGACAAGTTTATTTTTGTGGATTGACAACTCCATCAGAAGGACAAAGGCTAATTTTTTTTTCCTTTAACCTTGACTGCTGTCAGTTTCCACGCCAATAACTGACCTCCATCCACCCCACACACGAGTAGAAAACCACAGAAGTGGGACGTTAACAGTTTATCTGTCAAAGGAGCACACAGACCTGTAAGAGGGGAAGATGAAAAACCCAGATCTTGAAACCTCTGGGGGCAGTCTCATTTTCCAAGAGATTCACAGAGTCATTTCCCTGTCCTTCTCTTTTTGAGAATCTTCTTTGTTCCCACTGCTTGCTATCAAATATAGGTTGAGGCTTTGAAGAAGAGCCTGTGGTAGTGTCTATCTGCTCAATGAGCTGTCCTAATTTACATAGAGTCAAGACGCTCCAGTAGTGTAGACAACCTTTTAGATTTCAACTTTATTTGACCCATTTCCTTCTCCTTGCTCTCTCTATGTAGTTTCCGCTTTCTCTCCTTCTGGGTTAAAGCTGCTATTCTCATGTACAACTGCAAGTGGCCCTGTTAAAGCCCACATTCCTGCAACTATCCAGCTGTAAGAATGTTGTGGGTGGCACTTTTCTTTAATGTTTTATCAGTTGCTTGTCACAAAAAATAGACCCGTCTCTCTGACGGATATAAAAAAAAAACCTTTCCCTTTTACAGGATGAGAATTGCTTTGGGCTGCAAGGTCCCCATTTCCTCTTTTAATCCCTTCACTTGTCATTGGTTTATCTTTTAAATGTTTCTCAAGATATGTTCATATGGGACGGTGTGTCATGTTCACAAATTCCACAGAGAAGTATGAAAACACACACACATACATAGGCACATGCTGTTGAGTAAGTGATGTAATTAGCAAAGGTCCCCCTGAGCGGCAGGTGGCCTGCGTTCCTCCTGCTGAGAGATTAGATAATTGGTCTCCAGGAACTTGTTACTAGAGCCTCCGGCCATAGGCTTAATAACAGAATCTCGGCTCTTTATGCCAATGTCCCCAGGCTTTATCACTCCAAAATCAAAGAAAACAAACAAACACATAAACAAAAGGGAATCAGCTTTGGCTATGCAGGAGAAGAAATGTCATTTAAAGGCTCTGCACATGCTGAGATTGAAAAGAGAGTAAGGTATGTATGTTTGTCTTCTGAGCCATCTCTGGATTGTGAATGGATTTCAGAGCTAGAGGGGTAACGGACAAATTTAGGGTCTCTGCCTAAATCATGATAAGTAACATGTCCACTGCCAGGGGAAAGAGAGGCAAATTAGAAGAAAAAAGCAAAAGGAAACCTCCATTTTCCACAGTGTGGGGTCTGAGATGGAGCTACTTCAAACAAAATAAACTCATTGGCTAAGGAGCATTAAGAAAGAACACACACATACACACAAAAGGGAATGAGTTGGGTTTTCATGCCGATGTTTCATGTTTGCAAGTAAAATGACTTCGAGGGAAAGGTAGATACAGTCACGTCACGCACATGCTGTTTTTCAGAGACTGTCAATCTTGCCATTGTGAGTCTGTGTATGTATGTGTGAGAGATGCAGCTCATGTGTGACAGACTGCGAGATGATTAAGCTGCTATAGACCTGTCCTGATTATGGATGTGCAAAAGCACATATTTTCAAAATCAGCTAGTCAGTGGGTTGTCTGAATGGCTACTCGACTAATCAGTCTTCAAGAAGCTCTGAATAATAATGTAGAATGTATGATGAGGCAGGCTGGTGTCCTCCAGAGACGTTTTTTCAGAGATGTATGGACACGCATCCTTTCATTGTCTCACTGTAGCCCTGTATACCATGTCGCTACATTATTTTGTGTTGCAGTACGGTCCTCAGGAAACATTTCATTCTAATATATTCACGTTATGAAGAGTAATGACAATAAAACCCACGTGACTAACAAACAATTTGACTCGAAGCAGCCTTACAGAACTCCGGATGTAGATTTAGATCTCTAATGAGGACCGGAGGAAAGAACGAGAAAAAAAAAAAAAAAAAAACTCACTGAGGCAACATGAAGAAACCTTGAGAAGAACCAGACTCAAAAGGAAACCCATATTCTTCTTATAAATCATTACAAATCATTAGAAATCATTACAGTATACAATTGTAGATGAGTCCTGGGATGAGCACAGGGCAGACTTTATGATCACAGCAGCTTAAATCACTTAAATAAATGAATGTATTTATTTAATGAGAGGCTTTATTCTTTAGTAATCGCATGTGGTATGAATTGAAAGAACCCAGAAGTGCTGACATTTCAAACAGGAAGCTTCTAGTAAAATAATCTTACCACATGAACCCCCTAATGTATGTTGGTGGATGAGATGGCTATTTTTTAGTTTTGTGTCAACGTAGTGCCAACGTACATGGTCAATTTGAAGTTTGTTAAAATTCAGTTTGCTAAAATTCAAGCTCCAGGATGTCCTCATAAATACCAATGCTTGTCCTGACACTGAAAAACAATTCCCATTTATATTCATTATGAGAAATTATATCCATTTCTCAAACAAAATGAAGAGAGATAAATTTTACTTTAACCAAATATCAAAATAAAGCACTGCCATTAGAGGAAACTGGAAGTACCTGAGAATATGGCCAGAAAACCAGCAAATTCTAAGCAGAAACTTAATCAAATTCAGACACAACACAAAGTGACACACACCGATTTATCTACAAGGACAGGACGCTTGACTATTTATCTTTCTTAGAGTCTGTGCTCTAATATTATGTTGTCATCACTCATACTGAAAGTCAAGCTGTGTGGTGTGAAAGAGCTAATCTGTCTTACATGAAGGAGGTGGATGGAGCGGTTCAAGACAATAATGGGTGGAATGTGTATAAAGCTGCAACGCGTATGGGATAAAACACTACAGGGCGTGCTGTTATACGGAGATAATCAACGAGGGCTTGGTGGGAAGCCGTTACCACTCTCAAGTTGATTATTTTCCAATAAAAGCATGCCCTGACACATTTCATTTCTTTTCAAACCACAGCAATTTGCCAACGTTTACACTTTTTAAAATTTGTTAAAGAACGGCACATTGCACTTTTTTATCCATTTATAGTTACATTCAGTGATGTGGAACATGCACAAAGTAAGGTAGTTCTTGTTATCATTTACGTTATGATAGACATATACTAAAATCGTTCCCTCACTTACTCTTGAAGCTAACAATAATAATAATAATAATAAATATAATAATAATAATTCTCCATCCTGAAGACTTTACCATGGCGGAAAACCATTGCCTCTGACTCACAGAGACTCCTGCCAAAAATGTAAAATAAACATCTCCTTACAGAAAACTTCATATCAATGATTAAGTCCTCATAAATAAGCCTGCACTAATTATATATGTATATATATATATATATACTGAATATTAAGCAACGCCTTCTGACCAATCCGAATTGAGACTTCAATAAAACTAATAATTATGGCTATGAAGTGCATATTAAACTTATTTTTACCAAATCAAAATCTTTAAGGTATATATGTACATGGTGTAATATATAATTTAGTGCAATAATATATAAAATACATATTATTGTTTTTATAGCCAATAAAATAGTCGCTGTTTTAACACCAGTCAATGGCTTGAGTTTTTTGCCATAGCAAAGAAATGATCCCACTCCCAAACCTCTGACGTCACTGATTTGTGTTTCTGAGAAGTGACTCTGTTGTCTGTGGAAAAGGACGATGATGTTTCAAAGGTAGAGTAGGCTGGATTAAAAGCTCGATTTCTCATTTTTTTATCTACTCGATACAGGATGAAAATGTCACCCATCTCTGTCTCGCTCACTCTCTTAAAGCTATCTCCAGACACAGCCAGACGGAGGTACTCGCTCTGCCCACACCCTGGTGTCAAGCGCCCTTCAGGGAAACATGTGGTGTCCACCAACATGCCCGATTCAAACTAATTAATCGCAAATTATTTACCCCTGAGACTGGTGTGCCAAAGCTGTACCTCATTCACTCTGATGTGACAGCCACGATATCAACAAATGTCACCTTTGTCCATTCCTGCATGGAGTAGCAGTAGCTCTCTGTATGTTTCTCTCTCTCTCTCACACACACACACACACACACACACACACACACACTTGCATTAGTTCTGTTAAGCCGCTTATTCATTTGGCAGAAGAGATAAGCTAATCCGAAAACATATTTACACATGTGGGAGAGAGAAAGTAAAGTTAAACACACAGACAGACTTCTTCTAAAAACTCTCCGAATATCGCAAATCTGTCCTGCTGCGCTGTACTGCTGTCATATTATCTTTACATCAAAAGCTAAAAACTTGCCCGACTGCCAATCTTGTGAATGTCCTGAAAAAACCTAACCTAAATCATTTTCCATCTCTGCCTCCATGTCTCACCGACTCTGTCAGGAGGCAGGAGGATGTAGCACTGATGTCAATGTACAATGCTAACAGGATCAGAATTGCATCTCCTGTTTCGGGAGGTTGTGAACAGGTGCACTGTGGGAAGGTGAGTTTTTCATTCCAAGGGCAAGCATTAGGCTGCTTTCACACTCCTTTTTTTCCCCTAACCCTCCAGTGCACATTTTACACGTAATCCTTTTAGAAGCATCCATTTGTTAAAAGCGCTGCTCCTGATCTTTTTGTGGTCACAGTGGAACTTCCAAAAGTTGAAAAAAGTTAATGATGATGTCAAGTGATGTCAAGCTCATTTTAATTTTCTGACCCATCAGGTCGCAACTTAGGGGGCCAAGCAAGAAAAAAACAAAATGGAGGACAACGTGCTGGTGAAAGAAATTAGCCATGTTACTGAGTGAAGAGATTGAGTCCCTGGAGGACTAGTGGTTAGGCCTCGGTGCTCTCACCGCTGCGGCCAGGGATCGATTAACGACCAGGGAACCAACCCCAGCCACTGGGGTTGCACATGACAGTGCACTCCCAGTGCAGGTCCCTAGCCCGGATAAAATTGGGGAGGGTTGCATCAGAAAGGGCATCCAGCATAAAAACTCTGCTAATCACATATGCCGACCAATGAACTGATGTGGCGACCACTAATGGGAGCAGCCGAAAGAATAACAACAACTGAGTGAAGAGATTACATGCTTACATTATACACAGTTGTTCCATCACCAGCCTCTTTTACGCAAAAAAATGCACTAACACAGGAGAGTCCTTCCAAAAACGTTAAGTAGACGTTTTCTCCTCATAGACAAGTCTATGTGTAAATTATTACTACAGAAATAATAATAGTGTATTAGAACTAGCACATTAATACAAAACCATACAGCAATTAATCAACACCTTGTGACCAATCAGATCCAAACATGTGGTACAGTACGGTCCAAACGTTTAGATGCTCCAAAGATCAAGACTCCATTTACAAACTAAGAATATAAGCCACTTAGTTGTATAAACATTGCACTGTCTGTTAAATTGCCTGTAATAGTCTTAATATCCAGGGCAATGGAAACCAAACACCTTAGCAAAGGAAGTGTTCCCTCCCTCCCTCGCTCCCTCGCTCCCTTCTCTTGTGAAAACATTTGCCTGCATGTGGAAGAGAATGTATTCATCTATCATGTAGTTATCAGTTATCCTGTTCACTGCTACCTAAAACCAAACATTACTGACATACTACATTACACAAATACTGTTTCCAGTGAGAGTTTCACCACTGCCCCAGTTTAATGTGGTCAGGCAATGCCGTCTAAAGGCTGTGAGTGAAGTCTGTGTGAAACGGAGATGGGTTTGTGCTTGTGTTCCAAACCGTACTAAGAGGAGATGTTCTGCCATAAAGCAGGTCTCCATGCTCCAGTAACTCAAATATGAGAGATAAAGCACAATGTTTACTGCAGTTATCAGAACACCACCGCCTGACCACAGGATGTCAACAGGAGCCCGTGTTCCATTACTGAGAGAGCACGAAACTGCTGAGATCATCTCCTATGCAGCTCAACACTGGCTGGTGTTATTTGGAGATTGGTATGTATATTGGTATGCCCTGCCTGTTTTTTTTTTTTTTTTTTTTTTTTTTAAATATGAGGCAACGCTTTATTTGGATAGTCCGCTTTAGACACTCTGTAAACAGAGCTAACCATCTATAGTGTTTCGACAACCTGTCAAAGTCTCAACAACGTGAACATCTTATAGTTGTTGATGTTTAATCGATGGTCTAGAGACCAGGGGTCAAAAACTGGTGGTCAGGATGTGGACCCAGCAAAGTAAAGTGGCTTGTTGAAATCAATCATGTGAAATTATGTAAATTATTAGCTGAAGGCAGCTCATCAAGAAAGAGAAGAGTCATCACAGACTTTTATAGATTTTTTAAAAAATTATTATTTCATTTACCCTCTCTGGTCTGATTAGGGAAGTGACGATACGGCTTGTTTAAAACAAATCAACAGCAAAAACAATTTTTTTACACATACACACAAGTATGTGTTTATTCCCTGCTTCACGTTCGAACCCGATGCATCGTGGCGCTAGTCCAAAGTGGTAATGCGAAGCACCACTGTGAAACAACACAACCATTTTGAATTTCTGTAGATTATTTATAGTCATGAGCTAATCACAAAGGTAACTGTCGTCCCCATTCAGTCATGATAGTTGTTTATCCGTACCTTTGTAAGCAAAGAATTTTATGGATTTTAGTTGAATACTCCTGATCTACACTATCGGCTTTATTTAGATAATCCAGTTTAGGGCTGTTGATGTTCAGATCATCTATAGATCAGCTTGAGGGCTACTCATCAGAATTTCAATTCCAGTCCATTGTGAAAAGCTTGATAGGTAGGTTCATGACTGGATAGTCCTTAGACTGTATACAATTAAAGCATCACTAATATTTTTTTTTTATAACTGGCAAATTTTGCTCATCATTGGACAGACCAGCAATAGGTGGCGCAAGAGAGAAGGAAAAAGTTTAGGCTTGGAAATGGGAGCGGTTTAGTTGTTTGCTGTATACTTGCCTGAGGATGTACTACTTTTACTTGTATTCTCCTTTAAGCACAGTCGGACTGAGCCGACAGATTTACTGCTGATACTGCCTCGCGTCTTCTGATAACAAGCCTTAGGGAAACACCTCTACAATACACCGTACTGAAAGTACTGAAAGTTCTCAGTGTACTGTAAACACACTTATTAAAAGAGATGTGATCAGAGAACCAAACACATTCCACTCCCCTGATCCTGTCCTGTCTGACCTCTCTTTCTCGCTCTCGGTGTACAGCGCACAAAGCAAAAAAAAAACTGGCTGCAAGCTGTTTCACACTGTCAGATATTTTTGAGCTCTGTCGTTCAGGGAGCATCACAGACAGACTGTTTTTAGTAAATTCTGGAGCGCCTCCTTTTCACCAACTTCCTGTGCTCATTAAATCAGTGTGAGGGAGACCAGGCTGGAACTTGAGCAACTCTGAAGTTGGGCTAGAGTGGAATAAGGTTCAAGTTGTTGTTTCAAGTTGAAAGGTCGGCGAAAGATCAGGGACAACATTATGACTTATGGTTTCTAACCTGCGAGCCAATGGACAAGGGGAAAAAAAAAAACAAAAAGAAAGAAACACTATAACAAAGCAGCTTTATGGAAGTCCGGAAATCGATTTAGATCCCTAATGATCCAGCCAAACGCAACAGTGGAAAGAAAAACTCCCAACATAAGGAAGAAACTTTGAAAGGAACTCATCCAATTCTAGGTGACACCAGAAAGTTAAATTATAAATCAATACACTTCAACAAACAGTACTAAGTGTGTTTACAGGATGTTCAGGTTGAGCAAATTGTGAATAAGAGTCCTTGGATGAGCAGAGGAAAGAAACGCAAAAAAGCCGCTTTGGTTTTACCAGTGTTTCTAAGGGTACAGTGGTTGGTTTCAAATTTAATTCAAAAACCGTTTTAGGCCACACCTTCTTCAAGTTTAAATTTGAATACAGACATGAATATTTGGAGCACTAAACAGATACAGATTCATGCAGTGGCATTACATTACACCCCTAATATATGCCCTCCTGAGAGCGTCTTTTGCTTGCTTTGCTCACATTCACTTCTCTCCTTGTGCAATGGTTCTTGAGGTTAAACAACCAATGAGAGATCATAGAAATGTCAATTCAACATGACTGACTAGCACTGAGGCCTCTAACTGAAAAGCACAGACCATTGCCAATGATGTGGGACACGCCTCAAAAGCTACAAGCATGTGGTGGTTAGGGTTTGATCGCCTAGATAAGAGGTACTTCTCTGTTTTTGGTTTGGTCTGTTCTCCAAACCAAACTTCCTTAACAATGTTTCATGAGCTAGCGTATCCTTGTTTACCAGATCCAATTCAATGAGCATAATTGGGCTTCATGCACACACATCTCTTCTCCTCTCCCCTTACACCTTCTCTCCCTGACTTCTTCTCTCTCAGCAACTAATGAGAGAGACCAGAATAGCTCAGAATGGTGCATTCTCTCGAGAAAGGGAAACAGGCATGCCTATGCTGAGGAGACAGGTCCTCTCTCGTTCACTCCTTAAGGAAATATTGACATGGGCTCTCACCTCCTGCACCTGTTTCACTCGACCGCCATGGAGTCTGCGATGGCAGATCGATAGCCTGCCTTCAGCTGCAGACAGGCAGGTTAACAGGCACAGCTGAACAAAGGAAAGGATGGATGAATGAGGGCAAAAAAAACAAGTGGGATGTGGTAAAAATAATGCAATGGAAAAAAAACGGAACAGGCGGGGGGGGGGGGGGGGGGGGGGGGGGGGGGGGGATGGAGAATACAGATGAGGAGAGGATCTGGAGAGAACTGTGAGAGTAAACAAAAGTTTCAAGAGAAACTGAAGGTCAGAAGAAAAGGCTGGAGGGAGAAAGTTAAGTGAAAATAATAAGTGAAATATAAGACAGAGGAGACGAGAAAGAAGGTGGCCAGACAGAAGAGAACTAAATCAAAAAGTAAAAAAAGGAGTCCCTCAAGGGAATATGCTTGGTCCAGTCTGACTTTAGATCATTCTGCAGCAACAAAGAGGAGAGACAGGAAGAGCAGGAGCAGAAAGATTTCTCTTCAGCTGTGAGACCACCAACAAGGACCTAGACTCTCACACCTCAAGATGGCTGACCTTTAGCACTTTAGCAGCAGGTTCCAGCACAGAGCAGTATCCCTGCAGACCCAGCTAATGGACGAGGTGTTGATGGGAAGCCGTAATTCTTCTTTAGTGGTCGAGTTAAGGAAGAGATAGACAGGTGCGTGTGAAACCTAATCAGGGCCCCTCAAGGCTGGAAAGCATTGCCGGTCATTTTATTTTTACTTCAATTTCTATGATGGGATCAGACACTAAATATCGCCTCATCTGGCATTCAAAGTGCCCTATTAGCAGCATTCAGAGAGAAGCCTGTCATGTCTAATTAGGCTTGAGACTGTGAGGTCATGATGTCTTGAGAGGTGTCTGCCATTTTGGGAGGGTTAGTCAGTCATCTAGTCAGACAGGCAGCCTAGCTAGTCGACCAGTTTTCATACAAACTGAGTGTTTGAGTCATTATGGTGTGAAGCTAGTGGTTGTGTTAAAGCTAGTATTTATGACAGTTGCAGTAAAAAAATCTACAACGGACTGTAAAAACTAGGGAAGCAAAGTTTCAGAGGTAATGGTATTCCGTGCAGTACATCAGCATTCTCTGCTTTTCAGTGGATATTATGGGAGCGCCCGACTTCACACATGCGGTGATGATTGGTTGGCCTGTGTAAAATTTACCTACCAAACAAAATGCATTTTTATTGATAGAATTTGCTTCAGTAGTTTTAAAGAAAATGGGGGGAAAAGTTCCTTCTCTCCAATATCTCATCAATATATATCAATATTCTG
The DNA here is from genome assembly GCA_022758105.1 of Pangasianodon gigas. Lineage (NCBI taxonomy): Eukaryota > Metazoa > Chordata > Actinopteri > Siluriformes > Pangasiidae > Pangasianodon > Pangasianodon gigas. The sequence goes on along the minus strand of CM040457.1, from coordinate 30,429,506 downwards.
AACAGTGAAATTATATCTTAATTTCTTTGATATTGATAATACTGTGCTGTGTTCTCTATGTAATAATTAGTTCCATTTAATACATTTGCTAACTTAAAGTGAACATGTATGCTAATGTGAAGGCTTAATTAGCCAAGCCAGAAATTTTCCTCACCCCATGGCATTAGCATCACTAACATTTCCCACCTGCACTTTTCACATCATGAAGGGGTTGTATCACTATCTACCGAAATATCTACCGAAATGGAATGAACAGCAATAATATCAGTTTATATTTAATACATGGCCAGAAAGTGTTATGTTATTACTGTCAGTAACAGAGTGAGACAAGCAGACCTGAATGCTTAGCCAGAATATGGTCTAACTGTATCAGTGATGTAGGGAGGTGCAAGTCTGTGAAGGGATTGCAAGCAAAGTCTTAAACCGTATACTGTAATAGACAGGGAGACAATGGAGGGAGGCTTATAGGGGGGAGTGATGTGATCCCTTATTCTTAGCACCAGTAAATATTCTGTGAGAACTGTAACCATGAGGACTTAACACCTACTCTATGTATAAGGCATTACAGTAGTCTAGACAAGATAAAACAAAAGACTTTCTCCAGGCCATGAAAAGAAAAATGGTTGCTCTTGACAACAGAGTTGACATTTTATCAAATCTGAGGTCTGGGTCAAAAATGAAACTTCATGTCAGGAACTTTGGAGCAATGTACTGTGACAGTGGTCCTTCATTAATTGGAAAAAAAATATTTACCATCCACTTCATTGAGCACAAACCATTAGGCTTAAAAGGGAGATAGAACAGTGTGTTATCAGCATAGCAGTGGAATAAAATGATGTATTTCCAAATGACATTGCCTAATGGATATATATATGGCGGAGAATTCTGGACCTAGTATTGATCCTTGGGGTACACCACAGCCAAACAACAAAAAGAAGTTAACTACATTAACTGTCAAAGTCCTGTGACTAAGATAGGACTTAACCTAGTACAGTACTACTCACTTAAAGCTCCCCATGCACTCAAAATACTCAACAAGGATCTTCAGTGTAAAAAGTGGCACTGATTAGCTGGATACGTTGGTTTGAACGACTTTATCATATTTTTGTTTTCATGTAGATCTGAAAATCCTGAAAGTACACAGTCTTCGAATGATTTAAATTTCTTAAATTGCTCAAAAGAATGGCCACTCAAGCCACACACCGGATATAGAAAAATGTCTGGAGATGTAAGAGGAGATAGCATATCCAGATCTCTACTACACTCTGTTTAGGAGTTCCAGAGTTGCCAATATTGCTAACAAGACAACTGTAGCCAGCAGAGAGGGGGGGAAAAAAAATTTACCACAAAAAACTAAAATATGAGCATAACTTAAATGGCACATTCTACCCTGTGCTTTTACAAAATTCTTGTTTTCTATTGGCTCAAGCTTTGCAAATTCATGGCTCCAAATTCACTTGATAAAGTCACTGTAAGGCAAAAATAACCACTCCCAGTAACAAATGCACATTGTACACATCCAGCGTCCTTTGCCCTTCAGTGATTTGGCTTTTTTTGACAAAATGTTATATTTCATTGGAAAAAGCAGAAATATAGTTTTCAGGTGTCTTCCATATGGCCATTGCAAGGGGTCACAAAAATTGTGAATGCTACAGCTAAATAATAGATAATAGCACTATGGAGTTCATATGGATCCACACCATTATTAAGAATAATTTTAATCTTAGTTGCTTAGTAGCCCTCTGGAGTTTGTTGTGATACAACCCCTTCTTCTTTGATTTGCTTTCACTATAACCTTTGATCAGCAATCTCTAAACCCTTGTAGTATGTGCAAACATGTTTGTAGCATGCGATCAAAGAACTATCCCATCCCAAATGGTGGAAGCCTACTACTTTTCACCCACAACCTCTTGCTAATTAAGTAATGATTCATGTTTTGCATCAAAAGATCATTTAAAATTTATATATATATATATATATATATATATATATATATATATATATATATATATATATATATATATATATATTCCCCTGTCAGCAGCAAGTGGAAATGGTCAAACGTCCAATCAAGAAACTGAATGACAGCAGCCAAGGAGGATAGAGAAGTGTTGCTCCATGAAAAATCCATACTCCCTAAAAACCTCTTTCTTTGCATATGCCACACAGTGCTTGCCTTTCCTCTGCCACAACTGCCTGGCAGCCAAAGTAATGGTGATGTGCTTAATAATGTCAGAAATCAATACACACCAGCATTCAAGCTGCTGGGGAAAAAAATGAGAGCTTTTCTCCGAGTTACTGACTGGAGAAGCGAGGGAAGGCAGGCAGCCTTCATGTAAACGAATGCTTATCTTAAACTGGGGTGGTATGGCAAACTGAGCTGCCATTATAATACTCCTGAGTTACTGCCCACAGGTCAATCCAGCAGTATACAGCAAATAAGTGTTTAAGTGAGTCAGCAAGGGGAGCTACGAAGAACCAGAAACCATTCCACAGTTAGCTTTTAGGAGTGGAGGATTTTATAAGACTAGATGGGAAAAAATGGGGGGGAAAATGCATTTTCTGATCATTTGTGACCATCCAATTTTGAACGAGTTTATGATCTGATTATAACACCATTTATCACCAGTTCTCTCAAAGCTATTCCACACTGTCAGCAAGTCTGAACACGAACCGCTGCCGAGCGTTACATTTATGTCCCTGCATTAACCTTTCATCTGAAAAATGTATGCCATTACACTGGGGAAAAAGAAAAAAAAAAAAAAACAACCACTCCCTTTTCCGATCAAGCAAAAAACACCACACAACAAATTGTCACTAAATGGCATAACTGCTAGATGACAGACATTTGAGTAGAGGATACTGACAAGTGACAGTACATATTGAAAAGAAGTAGGGGAAGTGGTTAAGCTCGTCTAAGCCTTTAAACAAGGTCGAGACAGGGCATGACTGTTTGTGTAATGCCTATTATGGTCGGGTATATGCTACTTACAAGTTGTGAAGGAAGTGACAACGATTGAATTTTTGGCCTCAGTGGTAGACAATGCAAAAGCTGAAATCACTCATGGTTGGTGTGTAACAGGGATGTGGATGCAAAAGCTCTTCTCAAACTCCTATAGCATCCATCGTGAGAAACAATTCGTTTCACACCAAGTGCATCAACTGGCTCAACATTGCTAACCTGAAACTCCTAGCAAGCCCGAGAGGAGAAAAAAAGAATTCTGCCACAAAAAACCCTACTGTATGTTATTGAACAAGACAGCTAATTTATTTATTTATTTATTTTTAAGCCAGGAACAATAAGGAAATAGCAAATAGGCATTTAATTATTTAGCAGCAACCAAATAGACCACAGTCCCACCTACTTGGTACCTACTGGCTCACAAGACCAAAGTTAAATTTACAGGTCAACGTTCACTTAGATAAAGACAACACCTCTATCAGAGGCAAATGCGCATCTTCCTTCAGCGAATGAGAGAAAGCACCATTTGGATGAAATTATTTAGCAACTCTTTGTGCATTTGTGAAATAACTAACTGTTTATATCTAGATATGGAATCTGTTTGGCTGAAAACTTTGGGCTCGTTTTCTAATAACATACACTATATGGCCAAAGGTTTATGGACACCTGACCATCACACCCATATGGTGGCTTTCCCCAAACTGTTGCCACAAAGAATACAAACTGTCTTTGTATGCTGTAGCATTAAGACTTCCCTTCACTGAACTATGGGGCCCAAACCTGTTCCAGCATGACAATGCCCCTGTGCAAGACATGGTTTGAGAGGGTTGAAGTGGAAGAACTTGAAGTGTCCTGCACAGAGCCCTGATCTCAATCCCAATGAATACCTGTGGGACGAACGCTGACTGCGCCCCAGGCCTCCTCGCCCGATATCAGTGCCTGACCTCACTAATGCTCTTGTGGCTGAATGAGCAAAGTCCCCAGAGCTACACTCCAAAATCTAGTTGAAAGCCTTCCCAGAAGAGTGGAGCTTATTATAACAGGAAAGGGAAAATAAATCTGGAATGAGAGGTTCAAAAAGCATGTATAAATGTGCACAAACATTTGGCCATATTGTGTAGCTTGTCAGTCTAGTGTTAGAGAACTGCTTTTACTGTCAAGTAAATTTTATTCATGTTTGGTCTGATGGCTTCAGGTGTTTCTCATATTGCCATAGCAAGAGCGAAACAATTGTACATGCTACGGTTAAACGGTAGATGTTCTCACCTCTGACCTCTGAAATTAGACTGAATCCCCCGTATTGACAAAAGAGCAAGAGTTACACCAAAGAGAGGAGGTTTTGTGATAATGGACCCAATGAGAACCCTTCAATCACTCACTCACGTCCAAAGAGGAAGCTAAGCAGTCTGTAAGCCTAACTATGTCTACAAAGAGGGATTACAATACATGACACTAGACTGCAGGCAATTCTTCTCTTATATTTAAGCCTCTCATATCGAATATATTACAATGTACATAGATCACCCCGAATTAATATCAAGACATTTAGAATCGGTATTGTATGCTTTCAGCCTGGAGCAGGATAACATGAGCACATTTTATTTAGTCATCAGTCATCATAGATATTTGGTTTCCAGCCTCTTACCTGGCAGAGAGCAGACGATGGTGTGACGAGAGGAATGAGGCGCACAGGCAGCAACATGAAAAAGAAAAAGAGAGATTCATTAGAATCACATGGGAGTAGAACAGACCTACGCACTGTGCGTGATCAAACCGATACAGTTCGACAGAGCAGGAATAATATTTGCTCATTATAAGCATTGTTGTTAAGTGCTGAAGCACAAAACACCACAGTGCATTGAGAAGTGTGCTTAATGCAGAGATTCTCACTGTCCTACATTATACAACACAAACTGAGGTTAGGCAGCAACACAGAATTTGTCTTAATTACGGAATAATAGGCTTCTCCAGGATAACAAGCCTAAGCACAGATACAGTATATAATGTACGCATTATGGGTAAAACTTGGATTTTAAAACTCTTCCACAGTGTCAGAACGTGAGCCCTGGCAGTCATGAATCTGTGCCAGACACTGCCCTCCCAGGAATGTACAACCTGTTGTCTCTTGCAGTGCACTCTGGCAGCAAACCAGATAACTGTCCAATGGAGGGGGAAAAAAATGGAAAGAAGCACAGTGATGGATTATGGAATGAAGGAAGGGAGGAAAGGGGAAAGGGATGATATTGCATCCTGTGCTTCTGTGAACCAAAGCATAAGCCAAAAATAAACAATTAATTGGATAGACAGACAAATAAATAGACCGACAGACAGGTAGGCAGAAAAACAGATAGTTGGACAGACAAAGATAGATAAACAGAGAGATGGATGTACAGACTGATGTATATACATCCAGATGGATGGACGGACAGATAGAGATAAAAGGAAAGGTAGGCAGACAGACAGACAGACAGGTACATAGACAAATGGACAGACAAAAAAAACGGATAGATACAGACAGACAGACAGATGAGCAGACAGATAGATAGACAGAAAGGCAGATAGACAGACAGACAGACAAATGTATGGACAGACAGATGTATGAGCTGATAGACAGGCAGACAGATGTAGGGATAGGCAGATGGATATGCAGACAGATGGACAGATATTCAGACAGAAGGATGGACAGGCAGACACAGATAGATATATAGATAGATGGACAGACAAACAGAGAGATACACAAACCGACAGACAGACAGACAGACGGAGAGACAGATATAGAGACAGACAGATGGAAGCATGGATGAATGGGCAGACAGATGGACAGACAGATGGATGGATAGACAGACAGATAGGCAATCAGACAGCTATACATAGACAGATGGACAGAGAGAGGGATAAACAGGCAGACAGATAGATAGACAAATGTACAGACAGATAGACAAATGGACAGATATAGACAGATGGGCAAACAGACAGGCAGACAGACAGAGATATGTGTATGGATAGACAGACAGATAAGAAGGTAGACAGACAGATAGACAGATATATAGACACATAAATAGACAGATGGACAGGCAGACAGACAGATATATGTATGGATAGACAGATAAGAAGGTAGACAGACAGACATATAGACACAAACAGACAGATGGACAGACAGACAGACTTCCGCAAAGCAGAAGCCCAAGATTGAACACCGCTGCCATCATATGAGCTGAGCTAGACTGAGGTAGATTTCCCAAGCTGTGGTTCAGTACAGCAAAGCAGAGCTTCACAACGAAGCTTCCTCAAACCTACTAGAACAAGGCAGGACATGCCAGTGTTTTCTTTACTGACTCAGCCCCTTAAGGCTTGCTTTCTTGAAAACAGATTACACCTAGTTAATTTGCAGTGGTGAATGCCCATTTTAAGTATAATTTAGCCCAATAGGCTTAATGTGAGTCTGAGGCACTCTTAAGAGACTTAATAGGCCCTGAATACACAATAAAAATGGGGACTTCAACTCTCCGGATTCTTAGATGCAATTTGGTAAATAGACTCCAACATCTGTTTCTGCTGGTATGTGGGCTTCGTTTGAATGCCCAACCTCTAAAAGGACAATTGCACTCTATGAATAATGGGGCTCAATGTGCATCACACATTCCAGTTAAGCTGTCTTCACCCACAACAAGGCGGAGGTTGAAATATGAACAAAACGTGAAGGAGACAAATGGGCATTGGAAACGGATGGATGAGAAAGCGTATGCCCAGTTCTTGGTGGCCCGTGTGAGTCTTGATATTAAGAGGTGCTTAATGATGCTAATCACGAGACAGATGGTGCTGTTTGATAGTGGGACCAGTGCCGTGGAACCTTCTGACAAGGACCAGCTATAATGCCAAAAGCCAGAGGCATTTAAGATACAAATAAAAAGCTTGCACTCAACCCACCAAACACATTTTCTTATTCAATTACTTCTACCTTCTGTTCCAGCAACGTCAGTACCATCATGTCTGTACAAATTTTGTCTTGGAGCATTAGGGGGGAAAAAAGAAATAACATGAGTTCTCAGTCTACTTGCGCTCCGCTTCAAACAGTTTTTCCCCCAAAAGGCCAGATACTGCTGCTTTTTATATTGGTTATACATGAATCAAAGCAGTAAATGGTGTAGCCTCTCTGAGTCACACTGTTACTGTAGCTTTAGTGTCGCTCCCATCAAGAGACACGCCACCTGAAATTACCTCTCGGGTTGACTCCGAGGACTACATTTTCGACAGATCAAAAAGCACCCAGGGAAAAGAATCAATTTGCTCTGTGAAAGCCTTCTTTTAAATGGTTTGGTCCTTTAGAGAGCTGGCAAAATAGAACTTTTTCTTTCTCTCTTTCTTTCTTTCCTCACTCATGTAGTGACAGAGAGACTTGCATATACGAGAAAGCCCGAAAGGTATAGAGTCATTTTGTATAGCAGCCATAAATATCAACATCATTACCAGTAGAACTCCAAGCAAAGAAACAGGTGTTATATAAGGAATAAAACACAACAGTGCATACTTTTACAGGAAAACAATCAACCACAGCATGATGTGAACCACCCTGAGGTTGATGATGTTTCAATAACAGACATCCAGAAATGCTTTATTGCTCATAAACCTCAGAAATTTGGCAATGCTGACAATTTTTCATTTATTAACGAATGGCAAGTCATACATGGTATCCATTTATAGTTACTTTTAACGTTGTTGTGCCCTTACGTACAGTTCAAGTCCTGTCATCCTAAACACTCTCCCATGAAGGAAAATATACAGACTGTTCCCAAGTGACGGGAAATACACTTCTCTTTACAGAAACCTTCCCCAAATCAACAATTATGTACGTTTTTATTCTCTTCGTGTGAAGCGTCCACCATGCAAGTCCCTGTGTATGTTTACAACAAGAATAACATACTACAAGCAAGTGAATTAATATAAACCTGTGATTTGCCTCAACCACTTTATAAGCCGGTTCAGCTACAGTCATCTCAGTGTGCACAAGCAGAAATGTGTGAACAAAGGCTGTCATACACAAAGCTGTCAAGTGTTTCACAAACAAGTGGATGATCTTCCCCCTAGACTTGCAGAAGCTAGCTTACCAGGGTGAGTGCACGGCATCTGTGTTGACCAGCGGATTAATCGGCCAAACCGCACCATCTTGGTGCAGTAATTATATTCACATTATAGGATTTGCTACAGGCCCAAGATGGCCTTCTCAGGATTTGGCCAGGAGAACAGGTTAAGGGGTCAGGTCATGCGGGTGGCAAGCTGTGTCTTTAAGCTTTCCAGGGTGAGCAAGCTTGCCCACTGCGGACAGGGGGGCGTTTGGGGGGTGGGGGTGGGGGTCAGTGCAATCAATAAGACAGCGTAGCTATGCATTTTAGCATACAGCCCCTGGAGCACAAGAGACACCAGCACCACAGAGCTTGGGCTGTATCTTCTTTAACTGGCAATATCTGAATAGCTGCAGAACAAGCTAAATATGCTACAGCAACAGTTTAGGGGCTCATGAAAGATTCCCATAGATGGTTCTTGGTGTAATCAATAGCCTAGCTGTTTCCCTTGGGGTCAGTAAAGGGGATAGAAAAGGGGGTGGGGTGTTTCCCGCTACCATCTAAAAATCTCTGCTCCATGCTCAATTAATCCTGAATTGGCAAGGAGGGGCTCCTGCCAAACATGTCTCTGTTGCACAAAAGGGGGCCACTGGGTTAATGAAGAGGGCAAGAGGAGCTCTGGAATGGGGGAACTGCCCCTCGATCTTTGGGAAAACCTCTGAAAGTGGGCATGTGGCCTGACCAGAGCCTGTCTGACTTACTTCCTTTCGCTGGTCTCAAATGTCCAGTCAAGTCACATTTAGAATCATTTTATCTAGCATCTGGCCAATTTTCTAGTCACGGCTATAGTCATTGATCATTACATCAGGAATACCACAGGATTACATCATATGATAGTCATGACATTAGTTCAACATACTACAAACATGTTGCCAACAAGTATTAGTAATCGTGCATGTCTCAAAGTAATTAAGTCACCATTTTGGGACGCAAGATGAATCGTTGGGTATTTCCCTACAGTCCAACCAATTTGAACAATAGATACTATTCTATGGTATTGGACATGGTGTTTTAGGGAAAGGTTTCGTAATTCCACACTCCCAACTCATTACACGCATGACTGAGTACTAGGCTGTGTGGCCTCATTCAATCTCTCTTTATTGTTGATTTTTTTTTTTTTTTTGAGGGGAGAGTTTGTGGGGTGATGGGTATCCCGTGGTGCAAATTAGCATATGTAATTTTGAGTGGTGAGGAGATCACAAACCATTGTGAGAAGACAGAGTGGAGAAAACCTCCGGAATTACATCATGAATAGACTGCTTTGGAAATCCCAGCGCCTCGTGAGGTTGGCCGAGCTACAGTTATCATCGGTCACACAGGCAAAGCAAACGCACATGCACACCTCCCTCCATTTTCATCCTTCCATTCCAAGCCAACATCAGGAAATGCAGCGATACGGGCCAAATATTGTGTAACCCAGCAACAACGTTGTGAAATAAGCCTAACACATAGCGGACCCACCGGGAGTGTGTGAATGTGCTCCCATAAGGCCACGGGTGAAAAGGGCCTATTGTGATGCGTTGCAGAAACCCGAGTGCTGCTGAGCCTGAGGCTCAGAGAACGGAGCCATCCTCCAGGACCACCGCCTGGGCCCGTGACAACCCAGTTCCGCTGACCCCTCTGTGGCTTCATTTGCCAGACTGCAGGAAAGCCACTAGCTGCTTTGTTCAAAGCCACTAGCCTTCTTTCATCTACAGTCTGCTTTCCCAGCTCACAAATTTACAGGAAATTGGTCTGTGGGAACATCTTGAAAGTCATGCAGTCCATGGCTTTTTTCAACAGTTTTTTTTTTTTTATCACTCATACCATCTCGCCATTTATTTCTGTAAAACTGTGAAGCTCTCTTTGAACTCATAATTTCTTCCATTTACTCGGGACTATGGCAACTGAGAGAATAATGTGATCCTGTGGGTTTAAATCCTATAGCTTACCACAGTAACCGGATTTGAGGGAGCTTCAAGTTAAGGTTCTGACCTGCAGATTAAAGAGACCATCACATGTTTCTTCACAATCGCTCAATTAAGGCATTTAAGGACGTCACAATCTGACTGAATCCTGGATTTCCACAAGCCACGGCTTACGTTTTCTTGCTGTACTTGTAGTAGTAGTAGTAGTAGTAGTGGGATTTTTCAGTATTTTCTCCTGACAAAGCACAAATCATAAAGCTGTCTTTATCAATTTGGTTTGTCTATCCATTCCCAAGTTATAAGAAATGATAAAATGACATTGTGACAAACAAACCGTATTGGGAAAGTAGAATAATAAATTTGAGAAATAAGTAAATAATGCTCTTTATGAAAAGTCAACATCATCCTGTGTTGTGAAAGTGTCGACTGTGATGCCTTCATGTGCCAGTCATTAGAAAATGTCACCAAAGTTGTCTGTATCCAACACTGACAATAATTTTGGTAAGCACAGGGAGAAAAGACAGTGATCCAGATGTACGTATACCTCAAAACTCAAAACACGCTCGCAAATGCATCTGAAATTAACGTTTAATTTACTAAAACCAGCTGTACACTACTATCTGCCCTTTGTTTTGCAGTCGCAGACAAAATTCACAAATCGTAAAAGAATTCTTTAGTCGTGAATTGAGTGCAAACTCAAATGACGGTGTTGGAAATCTTAGTGTGAGCTCTAATACAATGCTTGCCAAAATGCCAACAATTGGAGTATGGCATAGTATTAAGAAAAATTCACCGACTGCTACAAATGGCAGTAAAAAACAATCTAATGGACAGAAGAAAAACATCCTTATTACATCAAGCTCTGTTTTCTGCACAAGCCCATATCATTTGCTTTTAGACCGCACAGTTATTGCACAGTCTGTTATAGAATTCGGCCAATATTTATTAGGGATCATCTCGAACATTGTCGTGAGTAATATTGTAAAAAGACTGAAGGCTGAACCTCATTGCTTAAACTGTTTCTGGGACCGCCTACTGAATGCAGGTCAACTGCAGACCAAAGAGGAAATGTAAGTTCAGTTATGAAGATAATGTTAATAAAAAAAAGCTCTTATTACATAAAGACTCAGGGTCAGAACAAGTACAGTGTTAAGGGCATTAATAAAGCTCCTATATGAAATGATTACTAAGTGGTAGTTAATGAAAAGACTAATGTGTACAGAATAAGCTTTATGTAAAATAAATGAACCACAATTTGTTTTTGTGGTTGACTTTGGATTCTGTAAAATTTGGAAAACTGGAAAATGTCACAAAATGCTGTTTAATGTATTTCTTTTTTTGGTAAAAAGAAAGGAAATTAGTGCACGTGTTCATAACATAACATGTATTCTATGACCAGGGTTGCCAGAACTGGGTGACACAAAAATCAGCTCAGTTGACAAGCAATATTAAAATACATAGTTTCACCAAGGTCCTAAAATGGTTTCATATTATTTCGTATTACATTCTGTCATAGATATAAAAAAAAAGCCTGTCTAAGAGTATTTAAAATAATAAATCTTTAAAAATATAAAGCTCTGATCAACATGCATAGTGCTAATTTAAACATGTTTTGGGAGGTGGACAAAATCACAAGCAAACACGGCCACCGCTAATTACCCAAAGCTTAATCTGTAATCAAACCCAAACCGAATGTGTAATTAGTTGCACTTTCTGTTCAATTCTTAACACTCTGAAGCAATGTTTGTGTAAAGCCAAACTGCCCTCTTAAGAAATTCCAAGATTTTCGCAACATTTTACAGTCTTAAAGAAACTAGAATTAAAGACGGGGTTACCGAGCATGGAGCTGACATCAGATTAAATGGAAATGTGTATCCAGGATGAATATGGGCGCGCAGACAGCGCAGTGGAATGCAGAAGCGAGAAGTGGCTCTGATTAACCGAGAGATTAAGGCCAGAGTGATGAAAGGGCCACTGCGCTGAGGGCTGCAGCGAAGACCATGGGGGAGATGTCCGGATAAGGAAGCCTTGGAATTAAGAGGAGAAACGCAAGGAGGAACAGCAAGTCAACTCCAGCAGAGCTGAATTATTTAACAGTAAAATGCTTTTCTTCGCTCACTGCATTATAACAGTGTTTATGCAAGTGCAAATTCTCACAGTTATAGTAAGAATTTGAGGAGTTTGAGACATACAGAATTGTTCTTTTTTTTAGGAATCCATTTTGAAATGAAAATGGATGGGGTTTTTTTGTTTTGTTTTTTTGCCAACAAACACAAGCATCTTTCTCCCCAGTGGGAGACAGAGACGCGAGATAAAAGCGCAGAAATGCTGCCGCAACTTGACACGACAATCACCGTGATCTGAGGGAATGTGACAGACAGATTCCCTCCACTGAAACGTAAAACAGCTTAGGGGGCCATTTCCTTTAAACATCGTAACCTCTATTCTCTACCGTGACAGCAACACACACACACAAGCAGACGTTTCCCCGCGCAGCCCGCCCAATCCCAATCCCTGATCAGACGCTGAGGAATTCCAGCTTGGAATGCAGCTGTTAACTCGACTCTTTCCCCTCCACACACACACACACACACACACACACACACACACACACACACACACACACACACTGCACCACTCCAGGAGCAAGTAAATAAAACTCTTAACTACTTACTAAGTTCTCGTTTAGCTGAGATGATGAATAAAACACTTAGGGCTGTGCTGTTAGGGGAAAACAATCAATGACCAGGTGCTATGATGTGGAGTTTTCAATACCACCCAATAACAAGTTAATCATTTCTTTTATTAAAGAACGACATTATACTTTTTATGCATTTATGTTAATGTTGTGGAATGTCTGCGAAACAAGTTATTATTTGCATTACATTGGCAATAAACAGTCGTTCCCTCACCAACCTCTTTTTTTATTATCTTTCTTGAAGATACTAAGAAAATAAAACCCATCTAGTCATGTGACTGAGAAACCACACAGATGGAAGACTTTCCTGTAGTGGAAAAATTACCGTTACAAAAACACTGACACTGGAGACTCCTTCCACAAATGTTAAACAAACATGTGTGTTTACAGAAAACAAAGCATCTGCTATGTAAGTCCCCGTGGAAGTTACGTATAAGATCGAGCGCACTAAAATAAACCTGTGATGATCCTTAAAGAAGGAACTACTGTCCGAGCTGCTGTTATAGAAAATTAATCAACACCTTCTGTCCAATCAGAACAGCACTGTATCATTAACGTAAGTGTGTTAATCGTAAAAGTAAAATCAGCTTCCTCTTTTAGATTTATAGAAGCCATTGCTTGGAGCCTATAAGATCCTGAACGCTTCATGGTTTTATAACTTCTTATTAATTATTAAACTCCTTCAATCCCCAGGCTTTTCTCACTGACGTACTGTGTCATGACCGTGCTTTTCAATGGAAACAAAAAGTTATATCCTGACACCATATAGCAGATTTATGCTTATTAATTTTATGATTTATCTGATGCAGCGATTTGTCCATTAGGCAAGGACTTCGCAGTAGGATGATGATTATTTTAGTAAGTGTTACGATAGATTTAATAGACCCCTTTGGTGTTTGTAAACAGCAAAAAAAAAAACGAGTAGCCTAGCAACCTGATGCTACTTGGTTATAATCTGACTGAAGAATTTATCTCTATAGAATTTAACTCTATAGAATTATAGAGTTGTATTTCGGAATGGGATTTCGCATTAGCTAAAATGTTATCCACTTATTGTTACGAAATTAATTAGCCCTAAAAGACAAGCAGTGCTATTCGGCTAAACTAACACTTTCTAATAGTGTAACTCTAAAAGTTCCTTATGGCTTGGCATCGTGTCAGTGGCTAAATGATGCTAAGTGGTGGTCTAGCCTGCAATGATTGGACATTAGAAACTCTGAGTGTTTATATTAGAGAGTAACAAGGCGTACATGTGTCTTGATGCTTAAAGCGTTGTTGATTGTGGGAACGTTGAAGACGTAACGTTTAACGATTACAACATCGAGGATGTCATCGTGGCACATTGTGAAAGCTGAGTTACTGTTCAACCAGATACCATAAAAATCTCATTTGTCAGCTGAACAAAGTTAGCTAGCTAAACATGTCCATTACAGGCAAGAACGTGACCTAGCTATCTAGCGTCAGCTAGCTAGTTTCTTGAAGTAGATTTCAGGCGAGGTTTGCTTAAGCAAAACAAATGAGCCATGTTAGCTAATTAAGAAGCTAAGTCTGTTAAATTCTTGGTTAGCGAGCCAACTTCACTGATATGATGGCTAGCTATGTAGCTGAGATGAAATGGGCGGAGCTCCTTGGACTCTCACATGCGTATGTACAGTATATATGTTTATTCTCATAAAAGCCAACTGGAATGAAAGTGTGAGAACATTTTAACAATCGACGCATCCTCTTTTGACAGGATGTGTGTCTTGTGTGTGTGTGTGTGTGTGTGTGTGTATGTGTGTGTGGGTGCGCACATCATGTATTACCAGTCGCCTACAAATCTGGATAATGTAATAGCTATCTATTGATCTGCTAGACTCAGCAGTGTGTTTGAAGAGAATTGATTTGATGGCAATCCTTTGAACATTTTTTCGAAAGGAGGTGGGCTAATTAGCACCGAGAGCAAGAGATTCAGTGTGTGTGTGTGTGTGTGCGCTGTTTATATGCTTCGGCTAACTCTGAAGCAGTACGGTGAGGATCCTCCTTTTTCACAGGACAATATTAACATGCAAATTATTGGAAAGTGCGAAGCAGCCAAGCATGCGGTGTTCAAGATCACCCTTCTTTCTCTACTTTCATGCTAAATTTGCGCCTCCGTGTATACATCTGTTTTAGTCGTGTCTGAGGGGAGAAGAGGAGACGAGGGAGAAGTCACGGTATTTTGGGCTTATTTGTATTCGTAGCGAGACGACGTACGGGAGAGAAATATTTCCACATGGGAGGGGCAGATAAGTAAAGAAAGCAGAGAGAGAAAAAAAAAGGTGCTAAAAGCATAGAATGAAGGCAATTTGGACGTGAAATGATCTGCCACGTACAGTACACTTCTTGAGTGCACAGCTTTATCAAGTCGGAGATGCTTTGCCCCATATAACCTCCCTCCCTTCTTCAGTCTCCCAGAAGAACATGTCTGCTTGCTTTATTATTCCAAAGGCATTTCAGTATGACGTATTTGGAACAGACGAGAAGGAACGGTGATGCATGTAGCACTCCTATTTAAAAAATAATATATATAAATAAATAAATAGATCAATAAATAATCAAAATCCAGTGGTAGTTTAGAGAATACTGCTGGATGATATGACTGTACAGCACATTATATTGATCTCATAGTTAATAGTGTGAATCCTTTTTTATTAGATATTTTTATTAACTTTATTCTGTTTTTAAAAAATTCTAAAAAAAAAAATTATATCTTCAGAATTATAAAATAATTAATTTTTTCCCTGATTATTCATTCATTCATTCATTCCCCCATTTTTCAGTGTTTAATTACAGAAGCCCTGAATTGCAGGTTGTAAATATTATATATAATGTACATCATGAATTGCTATATTTTTATTTTGAGTTATTATCTAATATCTCATTATTTTGGTTTAATATTTAAAACGATCAATGCGACTAATTTACTGAATATTTGCTATACGTAATTTCTATTCATATACAAGTTTTTTTTTTAAAACAAAACAAAACGAGATATTAAGTAAAAAATAATGATATAGCTCTTTAGGGCTTCGTGTATTAAATTATATTTATTGACAATAAATAAAATGATCAAGTCGGATTTTAGAGGGCTTTTTTTTTTTTTTTTTTTAAATTCATCACTACAGTATCGTGATATACGTCAGGTATCATAGAAATGTCTTAAATATCATGATATATTTTTGCTATATTGCCCAGCTCTAACGGAGAATGGACATCAGATGAGAAAAGGTTTCTTTCCATAAAGCAGATGTGCAAAATGCAGACGGAAAATGGATGGAGAGAAAGTGAGACCTTTCATGAAGTAGGAATTGTCCTTTATGGCTTGGTTAAGGTATGTTAGGATCTGAGAGAGAGCGAAAACGCGGATCTGGTGACTGCTACGGAGTTATGTGGGACGTGTCCTCAACTGTACATTATTCTCCAGCGCAGATTAAGGACAAACAAAGACAGAAACAGAGAAGAAAATTCATTTAAAATGCATAAAAGCCTCTCGATATGAAAACTTTTAGATCAGTCCGGACAAGACTCGAGATGAGAGCAGGCACCAGGGAGAGTCGTGTAAGTGAAGCTGTCATGACAAGCAAAGTACACATCACTTCATTCCTCTTAAGAGTCTGTGTTCTCTTCTCTTTCTCTTTCTCCATTCCAGCCATGTGCTCTACCTCCAAACGTCCCAGGACAAAGGCTCTCTCAGAGCGTCGGAAGAGAATGAGAGTTTGTTTCTCTCGGTTTCTTATGTACGTGGCTCGAAAATCCAAATCGGCTTTAGGATACACGCAGATTGAGAGCCACTCGGTGCCATATTCATATAATTTTCATTTTTCATTAAAAAAAAAACGTAGACTGATGAAATGAGAATCATCTACTGTTGAATGCTCGATTCTGATTGGAGTGTGTGTGTGTGTATATACATACAGGGTTTTATGATAATCACTACATGCTCCCTGTAGAGGGTTTGGGGGTTGGGGGGGTGGTTTGGGGAGTTTAATATGTATTGTGATAAATTAACACACCCTTACACACTTTTCCCCTCTGTTTTGGTCCAAAAAAACAAAAAAACAAAAAGCTGTTTTAACTAATTTTTCAGCAGCATCCCTAAGAGATATAGCTAACTGATGTTAATGATGATTATATGTGTGTCAAACATATATCAATAGATTTCATTTCACATTAATGACCTCTAAACATTCTCTATTCGCCTTTACAGAAAGCAAACGAAAGCTTGAGTTGAAACTTTCATTACTATTGTGAGATGGGGGGAAGAGGGCGGAGCTTCCCGGGGAGTCAGTTCATATCAGCGAGTTCAAGCAACCTGTGCAACTGTCAATCATTCCAGATTCACGTGTCCATTGGGTCATTATTAGAGAACAAATAATGAAGACTCATGGTCTTATTTAGCGTATCGTTGAATGCTAACTTGCTCTGATGTTAAAATTCGGAGCGCCGAAGTAAAATTCGTAAAGGTTGGCAGGACCGGCTGTGGCATCTCTCAGAGAGTAATGCATAATGGATACAGGTTTATTTGTCAGAAAACAGCTTAAACTTTTTTTTTTTTTTGGTCAGGTAGTTTTCAGAACTTTTCTGCATGACTCATTCAGTCATTTACACTTATATTTGTTTTTTGTTGCCAAGTAAGGCTGTCACCTCAAAATCAGGCTAAAAATAAAGAAAAACTAAATATCAAAGCTTTTCAAAACATCATGGATCCATGCTGTCACCTAATGTTCAATTTACTAAGCAATCAAAACTTTTTTTTTTTGGTTTCCAGGAAAGCAGCAAGAGTCAAATTGAACAATAATGAAAGCGTGCTGATTCACCAAGACAAAAAAAAAAAAAAAACAACCGTTGCTGCAGAAGAGGTCATAATTTATTTATTTTCACCCAACCGAGATGCAGGGGAGAAAAAAAAAACAAAAAAAACAAAAAAAAACAAATTTAAAAAAAAAAAAAAACACTTTTCCTTCACAATTTCATGCAAATGATAGAAAAGGAGACCGTGGCCCATATGTGTACAGAATGAAAAAGCAGGTGTTTTTAATTCCTCGTGTGATCTCATAGCAGATGGCAAGCAAAGCCAAACTTTACCCGTATCAAACATTAAACCGTGTACCAGCTGAGGAAATATGTTCGTAACATAAGACACAGGGATTGTCTAGAGGCACTTTCAAGGATAGGTATAACAGTTTAGCATAAAAAAAAAGCAAATGGGCGAATTGTGTATAAACACACCTATGCAGGTGCACACGCACATGCACACTTGGATTTTGAGAGCTGGGTTTGTAATATTCGACAGGACTGTGTATTCACCGCTATTCGTTTACTGGTCTCAGCATTTTATTTATCAAAAGACCAGGTGACGAGGTTAACGGCTCGATACTTACTGCACCCTGAGACAAGAACCAGGGTAGGAGCGAGGAAGGAGCTGTGCAAGTTCTATTCTGAGAAAAAAAAAAAAAAGCGTGCGAGGTTCTCGAGGTCTCGATTTCCGTTCATTCTCGCTTCAGAAATCCGGAGATTGTAGAAATGTGGGAAATGCAGGCGCGCTCTTCAGGAATGTGTGTGTGTTTTAGACAAAAGAGGAGACGATCAGAATGGACAATAGCTCGAGTGTCTGTTTGCTGCATGGCGCCAGTTGATACACAAAGCCCCACACACACACACCCACACACACCCACACACACCCCAAAGGCTGACCTTTCACCTCTTGTCTCAAACCAGGCGACAGTTCTGAGCTTTGGTTACGCTGATCAAAGTGACACACTGATTTCACAACTTTTACTAGTGGATCTAATAACCTTCCTAACCATCCACTCATTACATTGCATTTAGATGATGATGCTTCTATCTAGTGGGTTCTTTTAAGCCGAAACGATGCTGTAGACGTTCCAACAGAAGTAAAACCGTGGAGCATTGGCGTCTTTGATCCGTAAATCCAAACATAAATACTAACTACATAAGTATAAAAAAATGAATGCTAAAAAAACAATTCTATGAACACTCCTAAATACAGTGTGTCTGAAAAGTCAGGAACAAATGGGAACATATTGAGCAAAATCCTCAGAAACGTGACACGGCGGCTGAGAGAATGCGTAGAGCGTGAGGGTGAACATGTAGCGCATGTAGCGCATGTGTTTATTATTTACGTTGTAAATAATAAACACAAAATTAATTTTAACAAAAATGTAGTTTTACTGTAATTGGTTCCTGAAATTTCAGACACGCTGTAGTTCTAACACGTAATCGTTTCCATCGTAACAGTTTACACTGGGAACTATATCGTTGATATTGCGAAGTTTTCTATAAGGATACATTTATTTAAACATTTATTGAAGTCTACAGTGTTAGCGCCTTTTAACAGGAAGTACATTTTCGCCATGGGAAAGTCTTCACGAAAGAGGATGTTGCGCTGTGCGGTTTCTTGGTAACATGACAAGTTCTTTTTTTTTTCTTGTTAACTTCAAGAGAGAAAAAGAGAGGCGGGTGACTGTTTACAGCTGCTATATCATAAGTGATAACAGGAACTAACTTGTCTCATGGATGTTTCACAACATTAAATGTAACTACAAATGCACAAAAAAAAAAATATAATATGCCTTTCATAAATAATTTTTTAAAAATCGTAATTGGTAGCAAAGTGATATGTTATTTAATAGTACTATACAGACAAAAATAATCAACTTTCAGGTGGTAAGAGTGACTCCACACTGCTGTTGATCATTTTCCTATAACAGCATGCCCCTAGTGTTACGTATGTAAGCTCAAATCACTAGATGTGAATGAGTGAACCATGTTGCTGTAATGATGGCCATGAAAAAGGTACATATATTAATATGCATTGAAAAAATATATTGCATCCTTACTTGTTTTCATTGAATACCAGCAGGAATGTTAGCCTTAACTGTCAAACATAAGATGAGAGAAAGCGAACATGAAAAGAACAAGGAGTGAAAGAGTAGCTGAGATAATAACTGAGATAATGAGATAATGGACAAAGTGACTCAAAGCAGGAGAGGGAAAAACAAGAAAGAGGTGTAGGTGATGGTTGACGAAAAAAAGTAGAGTCACATGGAGTAGTTTTTTTTTCTCCGTAATTCAGAAAAATGTACACCACATTTTTACTTATCCGAGTTCTGCTCTACTTTATCTCCATCTGTGTAGCTACATGACGCAAACCAGGACTGATCCCCTCACTTCCATTTGCATACCAGATCATGACGAGTGGTTAAGGAAGCACTTTTTTTTGATCTGTAGATCAGTGAGGGAACAGAATCCGTTTCTCTTCGGTACGCGGCTATACGAAACTATCCATGATCAAAGTGTGACATTCGCTGCGTCAGGAAATCACACTCAGCAAGTCTACAGCAAGGATATAGACATCTTTGGACAGGATCCTTACTCAACATCTTTGCATGAAGCTCGGGCAAGATTGAAAAGTAAATAACAACGTCATATTTACGGTTTCTTATCTTTGAGGTGTGTACAAATTGGTCAAGGTTTAAGAATTACATCAGAATAAAACCCTAAAACCCTGTTTTAGCTATTTTTTTTAGTTTGTACAAACTGGTAAAAGTTTAAGAATATCATAAAACCCTGTTTTAGGTTGTTTTTTTATTTGTTTGTTTGTTTTGCTAGTACAAGGTTTAAGAATAACATCAAGCTAAAACCGCATTTTAGCTATTTTTTAGCTAGTACAAATTGCACAGGTTTTAAGTATACAATCACGCTAAAGCCCTGTTTTAGCTAGTTTTCTTTATATCGACTTTTGCCGGGTTCCTCAGAGATTCTTGGCCATTCCTCTTGTAGATTTGTGAAGCTGCTTTTACATATACTAATATAAATATATACTGAATAACGTGCATATAGTAGTTTCACTCACATGCACAAGTGAAGGAAAAACACATTAAAAAAAAGCACTTAAAAAAACAGCATGAAAGATGGAGTCATGTTTTGACAGTCGTTGGTTAAAACAATAGCGTATACAGTATATTCTGAGAAAACAAGTACAATGGAGCACTAAAAAAAACAAACCGCTAAAGAACACTTCAGAAACTCATTTGGTGTAAAATGACCTTTAGAGTACAGCTACACGTCTTTGCAGATATTGCTTGCACAGCTTTGTGTTTGGAGTTGTTGAAAATCAAACAACGCTTAAAAAAAAGCAAGCTGTCCCCAAACTACTGACATGCGAGCTCAATACTTTCAGCAATCTAGCTATATTACATTCGTATAAGAAATAAAATGATGCTTTTGTTTTTCATCGAGTCCTTGGTGATGACTGTTATATAACTAATGAGGGATTTTATGGATCTGTTCCAAGGGCGTAGTGAGTAATGATCAATCAACAATTTCACTTCCAGTGAACTTCCTACTAATGAGAAGCTCACTCCCTCGCTCCCCAAGCTTAAACGGCAGAAGTTGGGTCCTGCTGCGAAATGAACTGTTCAAACAGCACAGATGATGGAGGTCATTTAATAAAATTCCCAGTGGGCAGCCGGCATCATCTCACCACCTGCACCAATCAACTGAACTCACTCAAAATGCTGCAGTGGAACAGAAGTTTCATTTACAAACACAAAACGGATCCATAAATACAGAAGTGTTGCTGTAATGGTCAAAAAGGTCACAAACTTTTCAGCCTTACATTATAAATCTTACATTATAGCAGCTATAAACAAACATTATTAATATTCCTCATCAGGCTCTCTGATGATGAACACAGCATTACATTGCATTTAGATGATGATGCTTCTATCTAGTATCCAAACATAAATACTAACTACATAAGTATTAAAAAATGAATGCCAAAAAAACAATTCTATGAACACACCTAAATACAGAGTGTCTGAAAAGTCAGGAACAAATGGGAACATGTTGAGTGAATATGTTGAGCAAAATCCTCAGAAATGTGACACGGCGGCTGAGACAATGTGTAGAGCGTAATCTGAACATGTAGCGCATACTTTGTAAATAATAAACACAAAATTAAGTTTAATAAAAATTTACTTTTACTCCAATCGGTTCCTTAAATTTCAGACACGCTGTAGTTCTAATACGTAATCATTTCTATCGTAACAGTCTACACATATCGTTGATATAGCAAAGTTTTCTATAAGGATACGTTTATTTAAACATTTATGGAAGGAGTCTACAGTGTTAGCGCCTTTTAACAGGAAGTACATTTCCCACCACGGGAAAGTCTTCACGAAAGACTTGACCTCCTTTCCATGTTACTGAGAAACCAGAAAGCAAAAGTACTCTGTCCTGAAAAATTACTGCACTGACACTGGAGACTCCTTCCATAAACCTTCGTACGGAAAACGTCAGCATATCAATGAAATGTGATTGTTTATCTTTATTAAATAACACATTTTTAATCTGTTTATTGTTAGTCTGTTATTAGTCTTCGATTATGTTGATCGTCCACCATACGCACACCTGTATGAGTTGTTACTATAGAAACTTGTTTGTTTTGCCATGCAATTTTGTTTTCTTTCTAGTCCTGTCTCTGCTCATGTTCTGTCATTGGTTTGTTATCCAACTGTGTCCACCTGTTCCTTGCTTAGCTCTTAATTAGTCTTTGTATACCCTGCTGTTTCTGTGTTTCGTTGTGAAGTCTTATCATGCATTACTTCCGTAAGTGTAACCTGTGATTCCCTAGTGCCTTGTTTTCTAGTTCCATGTTTCCTGGTTTTGAGCCTCACTTGTTACTCTGACTGTGATAAAGGATTATCCTAGTTTGCTGCTTCCTGCTTGTGTACTGACCCACGCTATGGACAACAATGATGATTATTCGATTGCCCACAATAAAACATACGCTGAGCTTACGCGCTTGTATCCTGCCTCATCAATCTGCACATTACAGAACGTGAACAATGGAATTGGAGAACTCAACAGTGCTGTGGTATAAACGGCGTGATTTAACACACACGTCATTGTTAACATCCATCCATCCATTCTCTGTACCACTTATCCCACGCACAAAGCCTGGAGCCTATCCCAGGGGACTCGGGACACAAGGCGGGGGACACGCTGGACCGGGTGCAAACCTATCGCAGGACACAATCACACACTATGGACAATTTGGAAATGCTAATCAGCTGATAACACGTCTTTGGACTAGAAGAGGAAACTGGAGTACCCGGAGGAAACCCCCGAAGCACGGGGAAAACATGCAAACTCCGCACACACACAGGGAGGAGACGAGATTCCAGTCCCAACCCTAGAGGTGTGAGGCAACAGTTACCATGAAATTCAATATATTGTCAATATAGAAGCAGTCGCCAGGAAGGTTGTATTTGTTAACACATTACGGTAATGAGTTCATAAACTGTGATAAACCGGTTTCTCCTCCAGTCACTCATTTTATCAATCCTCCACCCCTACCACTGGTGATGTTTGGTTCATTCCATCAGCAGTCAGCATGCCAAGGGCTAGCCCTGACAGAAAGAGGGGTTTACAAAAAAAAAAGCCCACAGAGAGAGAACAGATTTATCTAAGCCTAGTTTCACTTCTTTTGTGTGAATCAGAGAATCTGTCCATCCCTTCAGAAGGTAGAGGACAAACACCAGAGGGAAAACAAGCCTGTCCTCAGACGGACACAC
Organism: Pangasianodon gigas; assembly: GCA_022758105.1. Taxonomy (NCBI): domain Eukaryota; kingdom Metazoa; phylum Chordata; class Actinopteri; order Siluriformes; family Pangasiidae; genus Pangasianodon; species Pangasianodon gigas. The sequence goes on along the minus strand of CM040457.1, from coordinate 30,406,197 downwards.
ACACACACACACACACACACCTCTGTCGACAAGGAATGTTAATTTATGACCGTCTACTCCACAGATACACATCAAATAGCATTGCGAAAGGATTCAATGACACTTAAATGAGGGGCCTCGGGGGAAGGAGAAACCTGTGGCTCAATTTCAATTACTGCTCAGAGATCAGAGAAGGGTTTATGGGTGTGTTTTAAAAAGGGGGCTAAGAGACATCATCAATATCTACACTGGGAACACACACACTGCCTTTTTTTTTTCCCCCAGACTAAATAAATTAATTTTCCAGACAATGTTTGGAAACCAACCCAAAGCTATGAAAGAGAGATAGGTGCCAACATTGCTAACAAGAAAATTCTAGCAGGCAGGAAAAAAAAAAAAAAAAAAAAAATCTACAAAACTCCTAGCACATGCTTGCATACAAGATGGTCTTATTATTATTATTATTATTCAAGATGTGCGGCAAATGAAAGTGAGAAAGCAGTGATGCAAAAGTTTGAGCAGCGAGATATGAGCGCTACTTAAATAATCAGAAGCACCTCCTTTTTTTTTTCTTATCAAAGAGTTCACACTCCTACCTTCTTGTTTTCTATTGGCTCACAAGACTATTTCTTGTGAATTAGCACCTCACCTAGATAAATTTGATTTGGAGAGTAAATAACCGCTACCAGAAACAAATGCACATCTGTCACGTCCCAGGTCCTTTCCCCTTCAGTGAGTTGTCTGACTGCTGCTTTAGCTGAAAAAGGTGTCTACTGTGTAGCCGTAGCAAGAGGTCAAAAAATGTCAGAACCTCTGTATAGACATCTGGAGAGACATTTGAAGGAATAATTTGGGATACTTAGCTTTGTCCCTAATGAGAATCTTCATACATTCAAGTAACCCTTAACCTAAAACTTAATTTATAGTTTGGTTATTTGATAATATAGCACAAATGGTGAATTGGGTCATTTAAAGAAATAATAATAATAATGATAGGTATCATTTATCAGAGGCATCAATCTTATCAATCTTTGAAAGTGGATTGCTGATATTCTTACAAGTAATTTTTGTAGTGGAACTTATTCAAAAAATGTACATTTATTTATGCAAATATGGCTTCATTGAATTAAGTATGCATACATTTACATACTTAATAAAAGTAAAAATCTAGTCTGTTCATGTTGCTAGAATTAAAATATTCATTTTGTAGTGAAGTTGCTCTCGAGAAAAACATTTACAGAACAGTTTGTTGGAAAACCATTTCATTATTGTTTAATCAAGAAATTTAAATATACAAACGTGAAGGAAGTTATTTCAGTTATTTCAGTTCATCTGCTGGTTATAATGATAATTCCATATAAATCCTACAAACATTCAACCTCTTGTTCTTGAGATGTCGTGCTAACGAGAATCTCGGATGGACAGACAACCTGAAAACCACTCAGTTTTCACTCAGTGGAGGCATAAAAAAAACTGTGTAGGCCATTTATCAGTATAAAATCCAACATGAATCCAACAATAATCAACATTCCTCTGCTAAATTCCTCTGTAACATCTTTTTTTAAATTAAGGATAGGAATTAACATGTAAAATTTAATTCATGGAGGTCATCTAGATAGAGATTTTTGGTTCTGAGTATAGAAAAATATTGATTTTGAGAAAAAACGTTTTAAAAATACAGCGTAGCTTCATGTGTACACACTGCTTTATAAAGGAAATTAACATGTATATCATAATGACACACATTTACATATAAATCAGGAAACAAGCTTTTCATATAATGTGATTGTGCCAAGTAGGCGGAGCTTAATCCTTCATCAAAGTTGCTAAGTGTCGCAATTGGACACAAACAGTGAAAAACATTTTTCTGTTGAATCTTGATATTTTATTACAACAGTTTAAGAGAAGACGTGAGCCAACGTCCTGTAGTGACTTGCCCTTAAAACGCAAAAGCACCACAGAAGCTGTAGCTAATAGTGCAAAGTTAATTATAATAATAAGTTAACAGGGGATTTAGGACTGAAGCATGAATGTTCAAACCCCACACACACACACACACAAACACACAAACAAAATCCATTAACAGCTGTAAACAAATTATACTAAAGAAGTGCCTCTGCAACATGCTGAATTAGACATTACAACAATAGCATCATCAATAAAAGAGAGCAGACGCCTAATTTGTGGCTTCTTAATTAGCGGAATTAGGTTCTATGAAATGCGGTCTGCAATGGCCAATGAGTCTTTGTACGATTGGCAATAATGTGCAGTAAACAGAGTAGAGATGAGATTTACTGAAAGCCCTGTGAGGGTTCTGTTTGCCTCAGATCTGTGTGTGTGTGTGTGTGTGTGTGTGTGTGTGTGTATACTGCGACCCATTGTAGAGTGGTTGATTTGTGAGGACTTGACAGCCACAGCCTCATTTCACGCAAAAGATCACCCAATTCCTTTTATAACTCGGGACACGTAAGCCTCCTGACATTCCGTTCATGCATTGCATGCGCACACTCACACACACACACACACACACACACACACACACACACACACACACACACGGTATACATCAAAATCCAGCTTCACACACTCTGAATGCGGCACCTGGATAGGCATCGTCCCTTCATCCTTTCATCTTTTCTCATTTCCTGTGTGCCTGTAAGCTCCGAGTTGGATAAGCACGTACTGAGCATATACATTATGGAATCATCATCCTGTGACTTCCTCTAGGCTACATCTGCCAGAAAGCTATTCCACGGCCCATGTGCTTATTTTAAAGCCATTTCTGTTTTTTTTTTTTTTTGAAACTCTTCTTTGTTGCAGTTGCAGGAAGAGATAAATCAAGGGAAACCAAAGACGCTTTAACCAGGCAAAGGTGTGAATGGAAAAGAAATGGTAAATGGGTGCAGTTGTGTTTCCTTTATTTTATTCATTTGATGTTTTCTTTCAGTACTTAAAAATGTCTAAGCATTAAGAAATCACGAAATCGTCCCGGATCACTTTCAGACTTCTCCATTTATGACTTAGATCAAGTCGAACCGACGCAGTCACAGAAGAGGGGACACTTCGATTTTTTTTTTTTCATTTCTTGAGAACATGTAACAGTGTGTGAGTGTGTGTGTGTGTGTGTGTGCTCGGCAGTTGCGAGAGTCCTTCATGTACCATTACGCTTGCCGCACCCTCACTCTCGTAACGGCCTCATAACGTTCTGGAATAGCACTTCATATCCCCTAATATAGATTTGCTCCCTGCTTTACTGCCATCCAAAATGGCCCCTGTGCTGCAATGCACAATGAAACCTGAATAATACATGAGGCTGTAAACAAAAGGATGCAAGATCGCAAGCCTGCTGCAATATATCCACCTCCACGCACATGCAAGAGTAATTACACAAGCTTATACGCATGTTTCATATAGCAAGTCAGCGATTCATGCATATAGAGAGGCTGGGAATCTATGAGAGGGCACGCATTGCTGCATGAATACACACAGAGGCATGAAAACCATACATACAAACACACACAGCACTGTTTTATTATGCTGTGTGTGTCTATCTAAAGCTAGCAGAGTGTCCTGAAGGCTAAACCCAGTGCATATCCAGCTACTTGCAGCACTGTCTACTGGGTCCTCTCCTACGCTTTTTTTTTTTTTTCTTTTTTCACCCTTCCTCCCTCTCATTCTTTCAGTCTCTATTGCCTAGTGCAGAGAAAACCAATGTGTATGTTTATCAGAAGACGCAAGTGGGTGATACCAGGATTGGGATGCCATTTGTGTCCCACTGATACCATATTTACAGATATGTACGTAAAGTAAAGGGTAAAACACATTTTGTACAACCTTTGTTCACATTTCCTGAAGATCATGGGAAGAAGAAAAATTCTCTTGTTCATTTTTAGATATTTTCAATGACACTGAGGACACTCAGTGTACAACCCTGTTGCCCAAATTATATGAAAGTAAATTATTAATATATAAAAAAAGAAGTCATTTTATGTACATCATTAGAATGTCCTTAATGTCCTCAATGTCCACTCTCACTGATATACCATATCAATAAATGAATAGATACCAATCCTTTCCCAACAACCAATCCCAAGAAAGACAAATATACAACACATTACAGCTGTCAAAGGTCCCAAATTTACCCTGAGGTCTTTGAGTCGAATAGAGATGTTCCACAAGGCGCTGGAAAGTTCTATCAGTTGTTTAACAGAGAGAGGAAGAGGGCATTTTCAGGAAAGCTGCAGATCCCTGTGGACCTTGCTTCAAGAAACAATCTGACCTAAAGGTCACAAAGTCCAGCAAACAACAACAGTGACATTTTGCATCCATTCCCCTGTGAGGAATCCTCAAGGAACCAGGAAAACCAAACAGTAAGCAACTGAAAAGGTCTTTCAAAAAGAAAGGTTCTCCGCAAAAAAAACCACCTTCTACCAGTTCTCCAAGCTCAATGTAGCGAAGGGCGTTCGTAGGTATTCACATCATGGCAAGTGGAGTGCATTTATTAGCTTAGCTGTCATGGAGGCTTCCTTAGAGGATGGGCCTTGATTAATGTTTAATGAAGGAGCTGGCACGGCTGCCAACGTAGCCACATCTCCGAGACAGGGGCTGAGGGCTCTTGGTAATTGACGTCATGTTGAGCCTCCTCAAACTGGAAAATGTGAAAAGTTCGCTTGTTCAGACAGGAGACTGGCACTAATCGACTGCCCGCCGCATGTCACTGAGATTTGGGTCTGATCTAGTAGCTGGGAGCGGTTTATTTAAGCTTTAGATGTGATCAAGTCCTGCTGGAGGATCATCACTTTAAAGCAGCAGCAGGCAACTTGTTTCTTGACCATTAAATCTATACTTGTGTGTAAAGCTCCAGCTCATGATAATGAACGAACAATCAACCTTTTGCCTCCAAAGATGTATACAAAGACATGACTAGATGTATATTTAAGCTAAATGGCCTGTGGATGAAATGTGACAGTCTACCACACATCCTAACCCAATCAATGTAGTCAATATACCTGCAAAAGTAAAACACACTAATTTGTTAACCATTTATTGAAGCATGGTGGTGGGAGCATCCTAATGATAGTTACGCTTGGTCTATTAATTGCTTCTCTGACTAATCTCTTCACCTCTATACATCACTAACTATTGATGGAGGATTTACTCTAGGCAGAGACGCACTTGTGCCATATTCTTTCCATTTTTTTTTAACGAATGGATGTAATGGTACACCGTGGGATGTTAAAACTTAGGGATTTTTTTTTTTTTTTAAATAATCAAACCCTGATAGATTTTTTGATAGATTCTTGGTCTTCATGATGCTATTTGTTTAGGTCTTCATGTGGCCTTCCAGGAACAGGTGTATTTATATTGAGATCATGTGACACTTTAATTGTCCACAGATTTCTCTAAATGTGTTACTTATGAGGCAACTGGTTGCATCTGGACTCATTTTAGCTTTCTCCTCAATTCAATATTACAGGTTATTGTGTATAGATTCATGATATATAATCCCAATTTATTCCATTTCAGTTCTACAAAATTCAAGTTCAAGTGGGGTGAATACTTTTAAAAGGCACTGTATATTCTGATAAATAGAGCACTTGAAAAAAGAAAAAAAAAAAGGCTAAATAAAGGAAGTGTTTCTTTCAATGGGATTAAAACTAATCCGTAAATCTGAATTCATTATGTAATTAAACAAAAACGAACAAATTTTCCAAATGTTTATTTATACTGATACTGAAACAGAATCTACAATCAAAGCTAATATTTAAGAGGAAGGTAATTAGCCAATCCTTACTGCTATTCTTTTAGACTTTTATTAGGATTCACAGTTAGGTAAGCAGACTCTAGAGTCATTTTAGCCTTTGGTAATCTTGTTATCTGAATTCTTAATGACATGTCAAACAAAACTCCGCAGACTAAAGGAGGCCGACGCCATAAAGCAAGGTGCTTGAGCACATGTTAGCAAACAACTGGCACTGGGATTAACTGCAGTGATTGGTAATGATTAACAGGGTTTAACTTTTGAAAAGGTCTCTGTGGTCATTTGGGGTAAAGTTATTGTGTTTGAAATTCAGCAGATTGCAGTTGATGATCTGTTTATAGGCAACTTTTATTTATTTTTCGAAAATTTGAGAATGCAAGGGTCTTTAGATAAACCCGAAACCAAACAAATAAGCTAGCAAAAGCTACCCTTGTAAAACTAGCCTAGGCTACTCGGACAAGCCAAGTAATGTAGTAGCGCAAGTTGCATAATTAGGTTATTAAATAATTTTCTTCTTTTTTGCTTAAACAATCGTTTCTCTAATTCAGGTGGACAAACAGTGTCTCCCCCCGTAACAATTTCTACTTCTTCCCTCCTACCCTCAATTCAGCACACACACTCTATATTCCAGTCCCTGCAAGTGGACAATCCTGTCTACAAAGACAGAGGAAGGAGGCATCTGTCAAATTAGCGTGTTTCGTTCCATCAGCGTTCATCATTATTTCATATCGTGCTGAATTTTTCATGGAAGGCCTGAGGCGGCGGGAGCATTAAGTATTAACGTCACTCAGGGGGCGAGAGGCGGCTGTTATGAGGCGCATTGCTCTTCAAGTGCATGGCTTTGCCCCTTTCCAAGACAACTGATGCTAAAAGGAGGCGGAGAGGCTAATGTGACGACACTTTTTTTTTTTTTTCGAGCAGTATCAATCCAGTTTCCAGTTTATTTCACTGATAGGGATGGTTAAAGAAAAATACAGTTATAAAATAACTAAAATATTTTTAAAAAACACACACAACAGTGGAGCAATATCAAAATAATTTTCTTACTTGATGGTTTCCAGTTCATAGGTAGGTATGATTACACAAATAAAATTAATTATAAAATTATTACTAAAAAATTATTTAAACCAAAAGTGAAGCAATATCAAAATATTTTATGTTTTAATATTTATTAATATTGTATTTACTTGTTATTCCAGTTGATCTCACTGGTATATATGATAAGAAAATTAAATTAAATTAAGTAAAATTACTTAATTTTGCAAAAAAAAAATGGAGCAAAATTTTTTCTTACTTGATGTGCTTGGATTTCTAATATTTTTTCTGTATGACTTGATATAAAAAGAGATTATTATTCCCTTTTACCAATGGAACATCTGCTGCAAAGTAGTGAATAGAACATGAAGGTTAAAGACATCAACATGTGATCTGTCAACAGACGCAAAGTAGTAATGAGCTCACCTTTTGTCTTCTCTGTTTAGGCGTTCAAGTACGGCACGTCAGCGGTGTCTGTTGTCTGTTACTTAGCAGTAGCCCTTGATTGGGCTTGTTCACTCTCGCCTGAGTTCAGAGGTCAAAAGTGACAGAGTGCACACACGTTTGCCTGCACCTCATCACTCACTCCAAACTCTCTCATCAATCATCGTTCATTCACACGATAATCTAATCAGAAACTAAACTACCATCTGCTTTCTTCTCACTCATGCTCTCGCTCTCACTCTCTAGCCAAGTGAACATTACAAGATCTGTGTGCTTTCTTTAAACAAAAAAATATATACATTTTTCCTTTTTTTTTTTTTTTTCCTCATTTTAGGCCCAAAAATATTCACATATAAAATTTGAAAACATATAACATAATCCTGTGATGGAGATTTACTGTTACCACTCTGAAGTTGATTATTTTCCTATAACAGCACATCCTGATTTGTTTTAGCCCTCTTATACCACAGCAAATTGGCAACGATTACAATTTTTAACTTAAAGAATGACAATTTTATCGGTTTATAGTCGCATTTAATGTTGTGGAATGTCTGTGAAACACGTTAGTTCCCGTTATCACTTATAACAGCTATAATCAGTCGTTCCCTAACTTTCCTGTGTCTTAAAATTAAGTTACAGCTTTACCTATAACTGTTAAAATGCGCTGACACTGGAGACTCCTTCCAAAAAAAGGATAAATAAATGTCTCCGCAACTTCAACCTGTGAATTAATTGCTACTACAGAGTGAGTGCATTACTATAGACTTGTGATTTGTCCCTCTGTCAGAGCTGCTGTTATAGAAATATTAAATCAACACCTTCTGAACAATCAGATTTGAGAATTCATATAAATTTTCCTAACAAACAAGAAACTCAGATATCGGTTACAGTACTGTTCGTGAATACAAACACACATGGCTTTCAAATGAACCTTAATATAACATACATCTGTTTAACAGCTGCTGATCTGAGTGCATGAGCTCTATTCCCATTCTGTGCACACGTGCAAACGGACACTCAAGCTTTACTTCATAAAGCAATGAAACCACGCATATCAAAGGCTTAAGGTGGAACGGTCTACACCTTCAATCCTGACTCACGCAAAAACTCAGACACTCAATGTGTAATCCACGTCCACATTTTCATCAAAGTACATCCCTTGCACAAATTTGGTGCATATTCCCTAATGACCAGGGTGAAGTGATCACAAAAGACACGTACACACCTGAGAGAATAAGTGTGTACATCAGCACGCAGTCTCGCAAGGTCTCTTATAACACATTGCTTGAAGGATTAATGCAAGGTTTAATGCAAGGTCCATGATTTTACTTTCTGAATATTAAAATACAAAAATTTTAGTAATATACAAGCTGAAGTATAAAAGTCTGCATGTAGGACCTCCATTTATCAAAAATTAAAGCCTCTATTTTTACTCAGGTAAAGGCGTAATTTGCTTCTATAACCAATAACAATGTACTGCTAAATTTCCACCATAAAATTTAGTGATACACTGCACACTGCACAAGTGTATACCAAGATTACAGCCACAATTTTTATTCAGCCAAATGTGGAATTTGCATCTATAACCAATATCAATGTATTGCTAAATCTCCACCATAAGATTTAGCAATTCTGTGCAAAAGTCTGCGTGTAAAACCACAACTTATTGAAGATTAAAGCCTCCATTTTAAATCAGGTAAAGGTGGAATTTGCTTCTATAACCAATAACAATAATGTTTTACTGCATTTCAATGAAATATTGATACAAAATCCATAAGTAAAATGTAATCATATATTATTATTATGAAAATGTCAATTGCGTCAAATGCACTGCGTTCATTCAGAGCTTAAAGATAAACGTGAGGAGCCGATCTGATTGGATATCGCGGGAGCACGAGTGACCATACCTCTCAATAATGTACAATGGCACTGCTTTACAAAAACTTGCTTCTGAGAATATTCCTCACTAATTTACCACGAGCAGCCAGAGGATTACTTACCAGATTGGGACATAAGCTATAAACTCATTGTGTGATATAGATATATGAATAAACTTTGCCAGTTTATTAGGTATACTAATTTAGTAGAGCTGGACTATATGGGAAAAAATGGCACTGTGATTAATATTTTAGCAACTTTGATAATTACGTGACAATTAATTCACTGAAAAAAATTAACTGCATCAACTCCAATCATTCCCACCGCTAGGCTCTCTCTGATTGGCTGCGCTTAAGAGAGCTAAACATTTGCGATACATCTGCAGTGAAAGTATGAACGTTGTCTCCAATATTTTGAAATACCAGCTACACGATCTAATTACGACTAACTATTAAAGTGGCAAATCTCTGCAAGTCTGTACATTATGCTAAAAACGAGGTACTTGGTGTTTGCCAGTTCCCAACCAAAGTGATATTTCAAGTGTTGTTTATTTCTAAATGGGTCCTCTTCTGCACGGGTGAGATAAGCGGGGGAAAAAAGGGGGAAAGGGGGAGAAAAAGCAGAAAATGAAAAAAAGGAAAAAGAATTTGAAACAGCTAGTGAGGGAACAGTGATAGGCAGAAACATGGGAGGAAGAGAGATACTAGCACTATCACCAAAACACTGCAACAATGCACACACACTCACACACACTCACACACACTCACACACACTCACACACACTCACACACACTCACACACAAGCAGTAGTATTAGGAGAAGAAGGTTTGTGTTCTTTTCCTCTCCGACTCCTTTTCCTCTTTCTTTTTCTCTTGTATCCTCCTCCTTTCTTCCTCTCTTCCTTTGTATTCATGTCTTCCTCTCCCACTCCTTTCCCTTTCCCATTTTCGTCCATTTTCACCCCACACACAGAGCTTACTTCAACACCAGCCCTTACACAATCACACACAGGGCCTGGTGTTTCTTATCCAGCCGTATCAGACAGACGGCTGAGGATGACTCACAGTCTTATCCTCCTTTTCTCTCACTGAGAATGACAGATCAAAGGCAGCACTAATGAAACCCACTAACAGTAACAGCACACAGTAAGCTCGACAATTAAAACACACCATCAAACAGCATAAAGCCTCCGAACCTGCCGAGCTATTTGACATCCGATTTACTTATTAGCTTTGTGCACTCGGCTTTCTTTGAAACTTGGGAATGGAAAAGGAGAATGCTGGGAGATTGACAGCAGTGGCAAAGAAAGTGTCCAATTTAATCAGAGCTATTGCTATTAAAAGGATGATGCTAGTCCAACTCATTTTTACCTGTCTCAGCCAACGATAGCTACACATCACTATGAAATATAATCATAAAAATACTAAAGTAAATCATTGCTTTTGCATACATTTGTGAACCCATTTATCATCTCATGCTTGAAAATCCTTTTCCATGAATCATTTCATTGTAAGTTATGAAAAATGTCCATTTTAGTCTCACAACATTCACTCAACCCTGTTAGCCAGACACATTCACAGTATCACCAAATTTCCTAAAGATCATGGGAAGAAGAAAAGTTCTTTCATTCTTTTTTTCAATGATATTGTGATATTGACTGATGAGGTCACATTGAAAGAGAGGTATGTACGTTTGCATGCATGTATTTACACATTATTAAAATAATGGGCCAAAATGGCAAATATGAAGCTTTTAATGGTCATAACAGCAAATCATTGATCAGAAAATGAGCAAGAATGAAACAAATGCACTCCTGAGAGCTCCTGTGCCCCCATTCACTGGTTTCCTTTTGCTGTTTGGGGAAAAGCTAGAAACAGGGAAATTCACTTCTACAGTCTTCTTGTACGCAAAGGTAAAATCATGATAATGATTAAAATGTTTGATGTCAAATTCAAACTAACACATGTCTGGGTGTACAAAATTGTCCAAAAAATATCTTCTGGGATGTTTTTTTTCTTAAAAGATTAGTGATTATTTGGTTATCTGCCACACCTGATGCAGCTCATCAAGAGCCCCGAGGCTTTACTACTTAAAGAAATCAAAGGGAAAAGCTATTAATAAGCTATTAATCATACTAACTTCCTTTATCTATTTGTTTAATTCTTGCTAATTTTCTGACCAATGATTTGTTTTTAATTTGTTTTTAATTTTTTTGCCCAGGAGTGTGTGTGTGTGTGTGTGTGTGTGAGAGACGTGTGTAACCTGATAGGTTTATATTCAAGCACTCGTTCTAACACTTCATCACTCATTCTCAGGGATTTGAAATCTAGGACTAATAATAAAAACAGCCAATCGATTTTACCGTACCAAGACAGCTAAAAGGACCTTATCTGCTCCCTGACTTTTTAATTTAAATCTTGGCCGTTGGTCTGCCCGCTTGTTTAATTTTCAGTCTCTCCTCGTAAGTATGAGCATTAAAAGACTTTTCTAATGTCATGTCTGCCAGGTTACTAGCTGGAGAAAGAAATGGCAGCTAGCTAGACTTATAAACAACACATTTCAGAAATGAATGCAAATAATCAAACTGAACTTTATACTTACAGTTTATTTACAATATTTACACATTAAATATATTTACACGGGCTTCAATAGCTGTGTATTAGCTCTGTGTCGGGGGCTTCAAAGGAGATTTTCACGCAGGCTTCGCTGTTCAGCGCAAAGAGTTTGAGTTATATGAACAAACAACGTGATACTGCAGTGAGATATTCGATCATTTGATTCGCTAAATTATTGAATTCCACCAAAGACTGATGAATTACACAGACATAGGCTAAATCACACACCAAACATGGAGTCGCTCTATTCTGACCAAATTCACTGCTACTGAGGAATATTTGGGACAGGCACAGAAAAAGAACTACTATACTTTTAAGGAAAGTACAGCTTAGAAATAACGATCCTTTACCTTTTTTGTCCTCATAAATTTTTTCTTTACTGACACACACTCACTTCTTTTTAAGGCTTAGGATGTGCGGCTACCACCATTAACATGCTGCTGGAGCAAAACATGTCGACACACAGACGCGCACAAAAGCTACGACACTTCAAACATCTCCTGATAAAAGGGCGTAGGCAAAATGCTCGTACTTCAAAGCATCTCTTTAAGACTCCCTGCCCTTGTTCGCCAGATGGAATTTCAATTTTTTTCCAAAACGGGATGAAAAGACTAAATATATCACTGAGTTTTCAAGTTGCTAAAATATCTATCGCTATAAACTCAATTTGCTAACAGCGACCAACCCTAGACGAATTTACTGACCAAAATATTCCGCCATTTTTGCAGCGATGTTTTCTCTAACTCAGTACACAGGCAACGGCTTCAAGTCCATTATACGGACCAGGCTTTAATTATTTACAAGCTTTTAGTCTCATTCACCTGATCAAGTTAATGAAACGATGGAAGAGCTTCTGAATGGATCAGGACATTTTAAGTAAGAAAGAAAGAAAGAAAGAAAGAAAGAAAGAAAGGGGAGGGAGGCAATAGAGAAGTAATGGTGGTGGGAAGGAAGAATAGATGGTTGGAAGGAAGGAAGGAAGGAAGGAAGAATAGATGGTTGGATGGAAGGAAGGAAGGAAGGAAGGAAGGAAAGATGGAATGGATGGATAGAAGGCATAAAGAAAAACAAAAAATAGCAAGGCAGAAAGAAAGGAAGGAAGGTAGAATGGAAGGAAGGACGGCAAAAGAAACAAAGAAAGGAAGGAAGAGAGAGAAAGGAAGGAAGAGAAGACGGAAGGAAGGCCAGAAGGCAGAAAGAAAGAAACAATGATCGCAAGGCAGACAGAAAGGAAGAAAGGAAGAAATAAGAAACTAAGGAATGTCGAAAGGATGGAAGGAATGAAGGAAGGCTGAAAGAAAGAAAAAAGATAGCAAGGCAGAAAGAGAGGAAGGAAGGAAGGAAGGAAGGAAAGAAACAAAGGAATGTCAAAATTAAAGAAGGAAGGAAGGAAACAAAGGAAGGAAAGAAGGAAGGAAGGAAGGAAAGGAAGTAAGAAAAAGAGAAAAAATAGGAATAAAAAGAAAGGAAGAAAGAAAAGGAAGGCAGAAAGGAAGGAATATAAACGTATATATAAACGAGTCTTACCTGTGAGCATGAACAGGAATCAGGATCATGTGATATTCAGCAGCAGACATGGAAAGAGACAGAAAGAGAGAAAGGAGAGAATTAGATTGTGGTGCGATTTCACACACATTTCCATCTTTACGTAGTTGTATGTGGTTGAGCTGAATGTGGATTAGAAGGTGGGTTTTTTTTTTCATTAAATTTATTGAAAAATGATATTGACATTGATTTTTTTTTAAAATCTGCTATAGATGATACAAGATAAGAAAAAAAAAGTGATGAGAAAAAAAAGGAGTAGCTTTCCTCTTCCTTTCAGCTGTCCATGTTTTCGGTTTCAAACCTACACACTATGTTGAACTGAACTATCTGACCACCGATATCAAATATCAGCCCAGACACACACCCCGTCACCACCTCAAAAATACGCCACTCCATGATTACGACCATAACCTTGTCTCTTTCCTCTGTGCATCCAATCAACCACGGCAAATTAGCATTCGCCTCTATCTCAGCCCAGAATTCAGACCGCACACTCGACTGCCAATAACGCTGAAAGGTTTTTGTAGGAACAATCGAAACTTTGAAGATCAATTCGGCAGAGGCGGCTGTTTGCTGTCTGCTTTAAACACTCGCAGATCAAGCGTTCTCCTGCAGGCAAGTCAATATGGCACTGTCCACATGCAATCTACACAAGCTCAAAAAAAAAAAAAAAGATTCAAACTCAACAATTAAGTATCGTTCCTGAATCCCAATCCAGTACCTGGGGTAGAACTGAACTACAGATGTCAGTGTCGATGACTTTTAGTGTACGAAAAGCACTAAAAATGTAGCTCGCAGTATTACACCACCATAAATATAAAATACAAAGGGTTTACGATGGAAAATTTCAAGAGACAATGGCTCTGTCCATTATATCACTCTTCTGAGATTAAGGATAAGACAGTTATTGGCCAAATTTTAAGCCAACGTTCCATATGACCTTCTCAGTGATGTTAAATCTGTATTATGTCCAACTCTTCATGGCTAAAGTTTTCTTTAACGCCAATGTTGTCCGCCATTTTGTGTTTGGAGTTTTTCCATACAGCGTTCCCATGGCTACCATAACATTTTGTAACATATTATAGTGAACAGTACTTTCATAGATTTGTACCGGGTCCCTGGAGTATTAGTGGTTAGGCCACAGCGCTCTCACGGCTATGGCCTGGGTTCGATTCCCGGCCAGGGAACCAGCCCCAGCCACTGGGGTTGCGTGAAACAGTGCGCCCTCAGTGCCAGTCCCAAGCCCAGATAAAATTGGGGAGGATTGCATCAGGAAGGGCATCCGGCGTAAAAACTGTGCCAAATCAAAATACGTGGACCAATGATCCACTGTGGCGACCCCTAACAGGAGCAAACAAAAGAGGAATGACAACTACTTTCATAGATTTGTACCCAAGTACTATTACGTAAGTATATATTTAGGGGAGATTTGTTTATCTCGAAATGAAAGCTTTATCTGTTTACCACGTCGCTGTTGAATTCTCACTGCTGATTGGTCAGAAGGTGTTGATTCATTTTCTGCTACAGCAGCTCTGACAGTAGTTTAGTAGACTCGTGTGGCAAATGCTCCATATAAACCAAAGATTTTTTTGGAAGGAGTCTCCAGTTTCGATTCTTTGTCAAAGATAAAGCTGTTCCCTGAAGTTCACACTTGGATATACAGTATAAAATGAAACGGTTTATAATGTGTGATGTTTGGATGGAATGCATGCCAACGTTCATTTGCAGTTTAAATATTACCTATTGAGACAGCTATTAGCATACATGTAATAATTACACGTAAAACTACAGTACAATGATGGTGTGAAAATATCATAATGGCACATGTCTAGGGCAAACACGTATTTAATCCTTTCTGTTTGGAATAGCACCATATATGTGCGTACTTTACAAGAAGGCTCATTAAATGCCCTAATTACCCTATAAATACAGAGACAGGACTGTTGGCAGCGGTGGAAGAGTTGATGACTGATGCAGAAAGGAAGAATAAAAAGACAGAGAGAGAAGAGGAAGTGACATGGCTCATTTAAAGATCAACAGTGCGACAGTGGTTGAGTGGAAATCCATGACGGAACGCTAAATTTTGTAGCCACTATCCTGTAAACGATAAAGTATTGCATTTATAAAACTTTCTAAAACCAGCCTGACTATAATACATAGTGCACTAAAGGTGTTTTTTTTTTTGCTTTTTTGCTTTTTCTCATTCTCATTTACTTTGGAATTTCACCCTGGAAAATTATTTTATGAGGAATGGAGACAGGGTAAAACCCCTTTAATGGTATCTCGCTTGCTTCATTTCCGAAACAAATAAAACCCACACATCTTCAATATTAGCTACAGCCTGGCATTTATATCCAAATCCAAACATGACAAGAGGACAATTATATCATGGCAATGTGCAGATTTTCCCAATTATGCTAATTTTCATTTATCCCATTACAAGAGCTAATGACGGCATGATCGTTTGCATAAAAATTCCTTTTTTTTTTGTGCAGAATGTGCACAATGAAGCCAATTACAGAATTATCAAATTATCATCTTCAAATGAAAAGGATATTTCAATGCAAAATGCTGTCTTATGAGCAAAAAAACAAGACAAAAAAGACAGAATCGTTTTTGTTTATGCGCAGACTTGGATGAGTACGCAATTTATCACACTTTTGTCACTGCAAGGAGTAGCAATTTGATTTCCGGGTGCTTTTTTTTGTTTGTTTTTTCTCGCTTGTTTGCTTACAGCTGTGAAAGCAGCAAATGGAACATGTTCAAGGGTAAACTTGACTATACTACCTTGTTCTCTGTCTCTTATCCGTTCTTTGCTTCACTAAATAAACCAACAGTGCATCCAACACGTCTCGCTGCATTCCTACCTCTTTGATCACTGCTGTTTTTTGTTGTTTTTTTTCTTCTCTGTTGGACAGGGTTGCCAGGTGCATTTCAATAAAAAATGAGCCAAATATTAAAATCTACCCTTTTTAAACCCTAGAGACTTCATTGATTTTATTAAGTACCTGGCTACTATTGTAAAGTAATTCAGGAATTCGTCAATTCATTCATTCATTCATTCATCCATCTTCAGTAAGCATTTTATCCTGGTTAGGGTTATGGTAGACCCTGAGCCTATCCCATGAACCATACATGTGAGGCAGGAATACACCTTGGATGGGACTCTGGTTCATCGCAGGGCACCATACACACATTCACACCTTGGGGCAAAGTAGCATATCCAACCCACAGACTAGCACGCTTTTGGGAGGTGGGAAGAAACCTGAGAATCCAGACGAAACCCACAGGGAGAACATAAACTCCACACAGCCAGTAACCCAAGCACATGATCGAACCAAGGACCCTGGAGCTGTGAGGCAGCAATGCTACCTACTGTGCCATACATTAATGTACAGAGCTAATGTTAAGAGTAAATACAAGGGATGCAGGTATTACATACTCCCAATTTAAGCACCGAAAAAAAGAAAAAAAAACATGAAATCCACAGTAGCAGAGGGGCAAAACCTTGGACTTGGCAACTCAGTGAAGTTGTGATATCAGCTTAGCACACATGCCCCCTAAAACCATTCCAGGAAAGACATACAAGTTTTTTTTTGGAGTACACCAATGACTGAGTGGCAGTGGCTCTTTTTTATTTAGGTTGTTTGAAGTAGACTGCCAGCTAAAGCGTGAGACAATGTATAAGTGAGTCAACGTGAGAAGAATGAGCAGGATCCTGCCAAGGATGCCAAGGAGCAGCCAGTCAGTCAGAAACACAATCATGACCCAAGGCCAAGCAGACAGCGAAGGTTACAGTGACTGAGAGACTGAGAAAAGGCCCATTACCAGCATGATAGCCTCAACGGATAGCACTCTGTCACTTCGGAGGTTGAATGCTTTGAGATCTGCCTCAGCTGCAGTGGAGTGAAGAGGAACAAAAGGGATGTGAATTCTGGCTGCATCAGCCATCATGAGATTGGTCAAGATTTAAATAACGATAGATACTATTCTACTATACCAAAACTGACTGAAGACTAAAGCACAAAGTTAGTTCCTGTTACTACTTACCTTTTAGCTATAAATCATCATTCAATAAGACCAAAAAACTGTCAAGTTTTCTGCTTTTCTTCTGTTACAAAGTGCTGACGCTGGAGACTCCTTCCAAAAATACAAAAGAAAAATAAATCTCCTTTGAGAAAGCATTAAGAATATATGTACCTTCCACCATACAAGTCCCTGTATAATTTGTTACTATGTTAACGGTAACATATTAGATTAATAAAACCTTGCAGCCAGAACTGAGCTGAGCTGCTATTATAGAAAATTAACCACCTTCTGACCAATCAGGCTTGAGAATTCAGCAGCGTTGGTAAATATATTAAAAGCATCAGGACAATAATAACCCCTGACTTACTAAAGTTGGAACGGAGGCCTGGGGACACAAACAACACCGTGCAAGTCAAAACATGTTATGAACTCCAAACAACATGGCAGCATGAGGTGAAAACGACCGGTGAGGCTCCCACAAGGAACACGTCTTATCATGCTTCCCTTGATGCCCTGTTTTACAAGAAACTATGACCTGAAAAAGCACAGTGGGCCTGTTTCTCTCACACAGGATATGGATTAATTTAGTGACAGTGAGATTTTCTGTTGAAAAGTCTTTTTAGTGTGTCCTGAAAGCCGGGCCCCAGAGTGTTCCCGTGAAATGGATGAACAAACAAAGCTTGTTTTCCTGCAAAAAGTCATAATGGCTTTGGTTTTCAAAAAAATTCTCACTGGACTCGACATGAAATCTTTCTAAACTTTTAGTCGACTTGTATTGAAACTAAAGCTGTTTCCTGCAATGATGCTTGTGATGCAGTTCACTTGACCCATGAGTGATTTTTTTTTAAGGGATTAGCAAAACCAGATCATCACCCAACACTGA
The DNA here is from genome assembly GCA_022758105.1 of Pangasianodon gigas. Classification (NCBI taxonomy): domain Eukaryota; kingdom Metazoa; phylum Chordata; class Actinopteri; order Siluriformes; family Pangasiidae; genus Pangasianodon; species Pangasianodon gigas. Next base: position 30,388,028 of record CM040457.1, on the reverse strand, counting down.
TCTTCATCTCCATTGGAAGTGCACTTGCAGCATGGCAGCTCTTGATGCTATTACCCAGTTCAGCTCAAAGGAGACTCAACAGCTCCCTCTGAAACATTTCTATACCCTGAGATGTAGCTTGAAATTGGGGTCAAACCCCTAAGGGATATAGTTTTTTTTAGGCTGGTTTAAAACATAAACCTGGCATTTCTGCTTTTCAATGGCTCCACATGGTGGATCTCAGGAACCTTGGTCTGCATCAGCTCCGCTCCTAACAAGCCCAAAATTTACAAAAATCTTTAGAGGAAGATGATGACATCTGTACTATTAGGAAGGATTCCTTAAAGGGACTTTGGATGGTTAGTGGTTTGATGGTTAGCTTTCGAAAAGGAGTCTACTTGGCACCTGTTCTGACACGGACATCCTCTATTGTAGGGTTCTACCGGAACCAGAGGGTCAAACCTAACAACAGTCATTGCCAAAAATCAGTTGCCTGTATGTCAAGGAAAGGCGGATTTTGTGTCTAGGTTATTAGTTTTTACTCATAGTTGCCTGGCAGACAAGAAGGTTCAACAACCAGAGAAAGAAAATAAACCTCACTTCCTACTAACTTTTGCAAAAACAAAAGTTTTCACTTGATAGGTATGTTTCAACATAATTCACATCACAATGATGCAACTAGTGCAACAACACTTAACTAGACAAGACTCAACTTGACAAGACTAGTCAATATTCTATTCAATTGTGATGATCCAAATGCTGCTGAGAGGATATGAAATAGGCTGGAGACAGTCATTAATGTAAAGTGTGGGTGAACAAATTATTTGAGAATATTTAAAACACAAATACATTAACTATACTATATTACATTACTGGCAAGGCCAGTCAAAGAATAAACTATTATTAATATACCGCAGTATTGGAAAAGACTCCACAAGACTCGACAAGGGCACCTGACAAGACTAAGGGTCGACTCAAATCAAGACCAATCAACAAGACTTGATCAGACTCAACAAGAAAGCTCAACAAGACTCCACCAGACCTGACAACCTCGACTCTAGACTCAACCAGACACGCCACAAAACAAGTCAAGACTTGACGAGACTCAATTAGACTGAAACAGACTTGACTAGACTCAATTAGACTCGACAAGATAACTCAAGAAGACTCAACCACACTCAACTCGAAACGACACAAGACTCAACTCACTTTGACTTGACAAGACTCAGTCAGACTAGACGAGGCAGTCTGACTGAACAAAATGACTCGACAAGATGACTTGACAAGACTCAACCAGGCTCAGCTAGAGCCTAGAAGGCTCTAGACTCAAGAAGATAACTTAACAAGACTCAGACTCGAGACAAATCTCGAATAGACCCGACTCAAGATACAACCTCAGCAAGGCAACAATGACAAGACACTCAACTCAACAAAACAAGACTCGACTGTGACGATCCAAATGCTGCTGAGGGGACATGGTATCTAAAATTTTGTACTCAACTGTATAATTTAAATTCTTTTTTTTTTGTTTACATTAGAAAGAAAGGGGTTTGATACCTTTTGAACCTCAAGTCATATTGTTGCAAGTATGTTTCTTGGGGGAGAAACATGCATTTATTCATGTATTAATATATTAATATATTTTAGAGCTTTTATAGTGCACACATATCCCTTGTATAAAATAGGGGGTAGGTTTGTCTGTCTCCTTGCAAATAAGCAGAGGCCTCATTAAAATGTGGAACAGACCAGAGCTTATTTTTAAATCCTTTTGTTGCTTTCCAGAAAGCATTTCCCCGACCCCAGCGGATACCGGTTTTGTGAAGAATTGCCAGCTCTTAGACAGCCAGCTAAGATGGCAGATGGAGAAGAAAAATAGTGAGCAAGATGGAGCAATAAGACAGGCCTAGAAAATATATGATGGAGAAAAAGAGCAAAAGAGAAAGACTGGGAGTGTCAGAGAAATACAGGAAGACAAACGCGGGAGAGAAACATAAGCGAGAGCTGGAGAAAGTGGAGAAAGTGCGGAAGACGGCGACCAATCAGTGTCACCTCGAAGTTGGTTATCTTCCAACAACAGTAAGCGCTGAAGTGTATTTCACTTATACCATTACAATTTTCCAAAGCTAACAATTTTGACACGTCAGACTTTTTGTCTTGTGGTTGTTCCACAACATAAGTTAGTTCCTGTTATCACTTAGGTTATAGCAGCTATAAACAGTCTTCCCTCAGCAGTCTCTCTATTTTCCGTCTCTTTTCTGCAGATTTTCATGGTACAGAGAAACAGAAAGCACAAAATCCTCCATCCTGATGTGCTGACACTGGAGACTCCTTCCATAAATGTCCATAAATGCGTCACCATATGAATGAATTATACATTTATTTTTGTTAAACAAGTTATTTTTAAATTCAGAATTGAATTCAAGAGCACTGTGATAGAAGACAGCTGATCATACACTCAATTCAAAAGTAAAGCAAGATATTGGACAGTCATCTGGTGTCTGGTCCTGCTAATACTGATCATGAACACACATGTCCTGTATTTGTGCCATTCTGAGCTTTGTATTTATCATCCGTGTTGTTGGCTATAATAATGCTCCCTGATGCTTCCATATCCCCAAAATAACCAGTTTGCTAATTAGTTCAAGTAATTAATTTACACCTTCAAGTGCAAAAATGTGCAAAAAAAAAAAAAAAAGAAAAGAAAAAACAGCGACAGATATGCAGATAAAAATGTCACTCAGTAGGCAACAATTTGTATGAAACGCACAGTTTAAAAGTTTATGAAAGCTTAGGTTTTGTTTAATTGTTCAAAATTCTTCAAAAGAGCTAATCTTTCCATTTTGAAAAGCACAGTTTAAAAGACGTTTAAAGGATATATCCCTTTTTATATCGTCTCGTATTGCATTTTAAAAAAAAAGAGCTTTCCATTAGCATGTTTAAAATGTCTGTTCGTTTACATCCTGCAATTGCTTGCATATGTATTAAATAATTGAAGGATTGAATGGGTGATACATAATTTGGTTAATATTTAGCATTTAAAAGCACAATCGCTGCATTAATATGCCAAAGAAGCAGTCTTATTGCGACTTAAATGTGAATATTTATACAGTTAAGTAATATAGATTTATGAGCACAACGAGAAAAATTTGGCTTTTGTTGATTTGAACAAACTAGTTGTGTTTCATTAAAATTAGCTAAACAGAGTTTAGTAGAATGAATTAGTAGCCTGGACTCCTCGGACAAGCAGATTTTTGTTGGTAGCTGCCTGGCGGATGCCATAAGTGTGTTTAACAACCAGAAAAAAAAAATTGACTTTTGCAAAACAAACGTTTTTATTTGGTGTGTATGTTTAAATGTAATGCACTTAACTAGCTAACTAGCTGGCTATACGTTATTAATAATACTTTTCCAGGCTACCAAATCGTGGAACTGGGCAGCACACTGGAGCTTCTACGTGCCTGGTGGGCTAGCTAAGAAATTAATGATTTGTTCTCCCATGCGAAATAATTGCAATTTTGATATTGAGCAAAATGATCAGGAGCAAAATGATTTTGGCTGTTATCGTGCATCTCTGATACAGACTGAGGTCAAAACGGAAGGCGACGGAAATGATTCAGACGCAGCTTAAGAGCGGAGGAAGTCTCAGCTCTAAAAGGATGAGGCACACCACATTCTCATGGGGCAAACGCCGGACAGGAAAAGAGCAAAAGAGCGAGAAGAGATCATAATTACAATCTTGGCCTGACGCATCAGCAGGGAAACAGGCGAGGAGTGAGTGCAGATCTGTTTTTCCCTTAGATAGCTTTGTGTGTGTGTGTGTGTGTGTGTGTGTGAAATAATAGATCTGTTAGCATTCTGTGTCAAAATCGGTCTGTACACTGCAGCAGTGCAAACACTGATTTTCCAAGAACATTCATGTACATCAATAAAAGAGCGTAATGGAAAAATTGTTAGTGCGAGTGTAACAGCTTCGCAAACATCTCATTTCCAGCTAAATTAGGCCACGCTTTATTGTACGCAGCGTTCCTCGGCGATGTCTCCAATAAGAGTGGGCACAGTTGCATAATTTACACGTTCAGTCCAAAGTGAGGCAGTATGTAGTTCATATCAATTAAACAGCAATTAAATTGAAACAGTAAAGGAGCAGCTAGAGCAAACACAAACTGCATTTAGCCTGGTGAAAAATCAAACATGAGCATGTGCTTCACTTCATTCTGCATTTATCTACGTGAACTTTAATCCTGTACATTCATCATTCTTGGAGGTGAGCCACTAGAAAACAAAAAGGACTGTAATCTGTAATCTGTTACTACCAGAAGTTGAGTAAGTGTTTTATTCCTCTTATACTGCAGCAATTTGCCAACAAATACAATGTTTAATTTATTAATGAACAGCGTGTTGTATTTCATAACCGTTTAATGTTATCACTTACATAATCACCGGCGTCTCTTCTTTTCTTTCTTTCAGTTAAGCAGACAAAAAAAAAATGCAGAAAAGAACAAAGTCCTCGGTCCTAGAGACTCGGCCTTACTGCCTGTTACAAATGACTGATACCGGAGACTCCTTCCATCAACGTTAAACGTCTCCTCACAGAAAACTTCACCATATCACACAAGTCCCTGTGAATGAATTGTTACTATAGAAACAATAACGTATTAGAATGAGCGCATTAATATTAAATCAGTGAGCTACTGTTTTGACCAATCAGAATCGAGAATTCAACAGTGCTTTGGTGCAAGTCAAAATAACGCATTTTGGAGCTTCGATTTCAAGGCAAAAAAAAAAAAAAAAAAATTGGCCTCTCTCTCATTTTAGAACTTCTGCCCATTCCTGACTGATCCCAAATAAAAATTAAAAAAAATGTCCTACTATCCCTAATGCAATTTCTTGACTAGAACGGTACCACTGTACTTCACAGACTTCTATTTTATTTCTGAGGAATCCTTTGGAAATTCATGTTCATGATGTTATACTGAAATGAAGCTGTATAGCACTCAACACATCTAATTTTATCTATTTCACAGGATCTATCTGAAGAGCTTAGTATTATAGGAACAGATGCAAAGGTGATAACACTGCTAACAGGAAACTCCTAGCAGGCAGAGAGGGAAAAAAAAACAGAATATTTACCATAAAACAAGAAGCCTAGTGCATGTCAGTGGAAAAAATTTATTATTATTATTTATTTTATTTTTTTTTTTAGATGTGTACCAAGCAACAGTAAAGAAAGAGTGAAGCAAAGGCTTGGGTGTGAATTCTACTTAATAATAAGCAGCTCCTTCATTTTGTTAAGGACCAAACGCATCACAGTCCCGCCCACTTCTTTTCTATTGGTTCACATCTCACGCCCTTTCCCCTTCAGTGAATAGCCTTTCCCACAGAGGAAATTTTATTCGCGTTTGGTCTGACTGCTGCTTTAAGTAAAAAAGCACAAATCCGTAACTGCTACAACTAAATCGTAGGTATTGGTACTTTTGAAGATGCGTTAGAAAAAACACCTGGAAAAATCCAGCAACCTGTACTACTGATCTTCAAACACTGCATCTCTAATTCTTAAATTTACCTTCAATATGGACAGCATTCCCTTCGAGGAGTGCCAAAGAACCCAAGAATAAATAATCACACTTCTGTCCAAGGACATAACAGAGAAGGTTACCATTCATTTTTAAAGATACCCCGCAGCTCTGTTCCTCAGACCCTCAAACACTCAAATGATGTGCTTTTAGGCGAGGAGGATGGATCTTCGCCTGAAGCGAGTTGCTAGGAAGGCCTCGGGCTTCTGTTTTCGCCTGCAAGTTCAGTTATAGGAATCCGACTGAAGAAGCTTTAAAGAGTAAAATGGCTAGGTGTGTAAGAATTTTGCAACCTGCAAAGGATCTACTGTTCCACACTCTCTCTTTATTACAGCCTGCTTCCTCTGTTGTGAACCTGCTGTTAAACACTTTTCTTATTAAACCTGCTGCGTATTTCTCACTTACGCTGTAAATTGCATTTGAGACATTGCTAATCTTGAAAACTGATTTTTTTTTTTTTTTTAAACGAAACAGTGTAGCAAGTGTAGCAAATTAGTGCTTGGTCAGCTTATCCTTTAAACTGAAAACACGTTTTCTTTACAGGAGAGCACATCAAATTAACAAAATCCTAAGCATTATTTCTTTTATTTCAACTCAGAATAGTGAATTAAAAAGTGTGATAAAATCGCCTACATCTTAATATAGTTTCTCATAGCTTTATTAAGTTGTGTGCGCAATTCATGGTCAGTGCAAGATTAAAAAAAAGCAATGAAATGCAAAATAATAGAAGTGTTATTTTATAAGCTGCCGAATAATGATGGTGGAAGATATATCACTAAATTATACCAAATTTGCAGTGATGAATGTCATAATTATAATTAGGACTATTCAAGGAGCAATATATAGGGAATATACTCTTCTTATTCATATATTCTCGTCTCTTGCTTGGAGGCATGAACTACACGCAGATAATTTGCATAGTCTGAATGGTGAAGCAAAGAAAATCAGCTTAAGCAGGCGCGTAACCCGACTCTGAATATGCCTAACTTTCCCTGCATAAATGGACTTCAACTCTGAATACGGCCCACAAAGAAAATACAATTATAAACTCAGGAAAAAGTTTCCTCATAGAAAATTTATTCCACAACAGCTACTCAATTTTGTTCAGTTTTTTTTCCTACAATCTTTTAACCACCTCCCCAAAAGCCTTCCTTATCTCCTCTCCGAACACTTTGAGTTCCCTTTGGGAAAGCGTAAGTGACCGAGTGCCCTTTTCTTCATAACTAGCAGAAGGAAAAGATTGTGATTCATCCAGAGTAATGCATTATGTTATTAAATTTCCCATTTTGCAAACGACTGCATCAAAGCTGTCAGAAACCACAGCATCTGCTCTGTAGTTAAGTCCTCATTCCAGCTCAAAGAAAGAAAAAAAAAAACAATTTCAAGATAAGAAGAGGAGGGCAAGAAGTTCTGGAGCATCCGGGAGAAAATATGAGAGAATGTAGAAAAAGCTTTTACTTATGGGGTTTTTTTTGTGTGTGTGTCTTTGAATGCACTTTCACAAACACAGATGGTGCACAATTCTCATTAAACTGTACATGTGGCAACCTGGGAAACCTTTCACACAGTCAAATTTTGACGTTTCCTCATATATATTTCTATTATTAAAACTATATATTCTGAAAACCTGTAACATGTTTCTCTTTTGCCAGAAGTAAAGTTTTTAAAGTTACTTCCAAAGGTGAAAAAGAGAAAATTGCATTTAAAGATTTCATTCCAATGCCACTGAAAGATGCCCCAGCTTCGTCTACATTCATAACCCAACCTTCTTAAGGAAAAACAACATTACTGACAATTTTTTTTTTTTAAATTATAAGATTACGACTGTAAAGGAGTTCTCACGTTGATTACCAGCATCACTCACTTGAGGTAAAAGTCACTTGCAGCATTTAAACACGATCCTCATTGTCGTCTCTTCACTCTGCCGTATTCTGTTCATCCGTGAGGAAATAATCTCTTTTCATTAATCTTCTTCTACTGTCATCTGTGAGTGTGAATGTGCTCTTCTCTGTTTTGATGATGATGATGATGTAATGATGCAGGGGCATCTCGGACATTTTGACAGATGTATCTAATTACGAACTGATTCATTTTTCATTCTGTGCCACGTAACTATCCAACGACATGATCAAAGTGTTACATTCACCGTGGGAGGAAATCACACTTAGCTAGCATTTTAGTCATCTTTAGGTATTTTCTGTTAGTCTGTTAAACTGACTCCTAAATCAGAATGATCAAGGACAGAAAATAGACTAAATAAAAACATTTCCATGTCGTTTTGGTTTAAACAGATTTGTGTTTTCTTAAATTAGAGATTTCAAAGTATATTATTGGCAGGAAAAAATGAACGTAAACATAAAAGATGTCTGTTCAGCCATAACGACGTCTGATGGGTTTTCCAGCACTACCTCGCATACAATATAGACACATTTTACAATCTAGCAGATGGATATATCTCCAAAAAAAAAAAAAAACATCGACCCGATTCTCCTGCTGCAGACAAAAATCATGCATCGTAAAAGAATTCTTTGGTCATAAGTTGAGATTGGTGGTTTAAGTATTTTTTTTTAGAAATATACTATTAAAATCTATGACGCTTGTCTAAAAGCGATCAATAAAAGGACAGCATCAGATGACGCGAAATTCACGAGACAGCTACAAATATGGTAGCGGCAATGGAGAAGCGTAAACAAAACATAATAATGGATGGAAAAATGATCCTAATTACCACAAGTTCACTTTTTCTGTTTAAAATCAACCCCATTTTCTGCACAAGCCCGGATCACACTGATGATGATCTAAGCAGAACAACGTATTTTTCTTCAATCGCAGGTCTGTCGTTAGAGGATCGTCATCGTAGAGTCTGTTATAGAATTCAGTCAAGATTTTATAGGGCTCGTCTCGTACAGTGTGACAAGTAATAACCTCAAATAACCACTGAAATCACATACTGTAAAACCAGTTTTAGAGATCAGAACATACGTGTATTCATGTGTGTGTGTGTGTGGTATTTGAACAAAGTGACAGACTCTCAACAGGTGCAATGCAGCCAAGCCCTCAAAACACAGCAATCCTTCTCTTCCCTTTCACACACGCTTATATAGACATGCACATGAATTAACACACCATTTCATTCTATCCCTCCATCACTTCCTTGACATGTCCTCGGGTGGGGTACGAGTGGGTGGTGTGACGCTCCTTTTGAAAGATGCAACGCGTGTGTGGGTGTACGCCCACTTGTCACTCTCATCCATCATCTCACAAGGCTCTCTTAGCATAAGAGGAAGATGAAGAGAAAAAGATGAAAAGGCTGCGAATGATGACTGCAAAGCTTTAGTTGACCTTGACTCTGACCCTAACACACACTCTCTCACACACACACTCCTCTCAAATTAGCACTGTGAGACTGCTCTCTAATCAGTCATGTGTATGTTATTCATTTTATCGCACTTTTCTCCATGAAAAACTGTAATCGATTTTATTTAATTATATTTTTTTTATAATAAGTAGATTTACACTGTGTTTACTTGGATAAATGAATGAAATGTACAGATTTTATTTCATTTACTACATTTCACTTCTGAATGTGACACTTAAAGATTTTCACTCCACTAACAAGAGACAATACATATATATATATATAATTTTTTTTTTTTCAAGCCAATTAAATTTCCATTCTGCAGAGCTCTGCAGGGATGACTAAAAAGATTAGGACACTTTCCCTGAAGCAGAATGACATTTGCATTATATTAGCCTTTACACATTCCTAACAATGTTATTATTTTTAGAAACATCTCTGGATCTTGGCTGAAAAGAGAACTCAAATTTAAAGAAAAAAAAAAATCCAGATTTCAATATAAATACACCTGTTCCTGGAAAGAGCCAGAGTTTGTCAGGATATCGCTCAGCATGGTGCTACCACCCCCATGCTTCACTGTGAGGATGGTGTTCATAGCAGTGTTGGGATTCTGCCAAGCACAATTTTGGTTTTATCAGACAAGAGAAACCTTTTCCAGAAGTTTTATGGATCGGTAAAATGAAGTCCATGTCAGTTTCAGTTTGTATCACTACAAAATGTGGAAAAGTTCGAGGAGATTAATACTTATGCAAGTCACTGTACATAATAGTTTTAGCCATTTGGTTATTGGTTTGGTTCAATTATAGCAATTTTAATCAATAACAAAAAGGCCCCAGTCTTTTTTTTCCCCCTCAAATTTCCCGAAGATGTTCGTTTCAGACCCATTTTAATATGTTTTGCGAAAAATGCAAATAATAATAATAATAATAATAATAATAATAATAATAATCAGTTCCTTTCTAACACTCAAGGTTTCTGTAAAAAAAAAATAGGAAAAATAATAGTTTGAAGAAGAATGGATAAAGTGCTACGAGGAAAAACTACATTTTAAGTTTTATCTTTTAAGTTGAAGGTGCATTTTTATTTAGATATTGTTTAGTTTTTGTTATGGAAAAAAATTGTCTTGGTTTTCATCAACAAAATTAACACTAAGCAATATATGAAATTGCCATGGGTGGCTGCTATAATAATATATTATTTCAATTTTTTTCCCCCAAAATTATTTTTTTTGGTGTTTGAACCAAAAAATTTATTTTGGACAATTATTGAAACCACAGTACCACAAGTGGTCATAAGATAAATACACAGAATATGGTAAGTTAGCCCAGATTCATGCAGCCGATCAGGGACGATTGTCCGATTTTCTCCAAAATGCCTTTGGAGGAGAAACTAAAAGTAGACTAAGCACATTTTATCCAATCAAAGTACAAATTCCATAAATCTGTAGAAGACAGAACTGTATGTTTAGGTATTCAGAAGAAACAATGCAAATTTTTTTAGAAAATTTCACCTCACATCATTCTTATTATACCATCAATGACACCTTGTGATATAATGCATTGGTTAACACTATTAGTGTCATTGTTGAGCGATTGATAGATACTAAGTTTAAGCCTTCCATATAATAATCAGACCAGACATCCTATTAACTTACCTATAAGCAAATATTTTCTGCAGGTGGACATGGGGTGATCTGGACCTGATAGAAAGCAGAGTTGTTCTTTGAGCAGCACAAGCACTCCAAAGACTTTGGGGCTATTTTCAAAGACCAGGTCCAAGTTTTCCTCAGTAGAACCAAGATAAAGCTTGAAGCACATATCGACTTAACCACGCTTCATCTCCCGGGATATGAAGTGCTGAGTGGCACTTTTTAGCTTGTGAACTGCTTCAGGCAGAGACCACCACTCTCTCTCTCTCTCTCACACACACACACACACACACACACACACACACACACACACACGGGGTGCTCAGCTCCACTGAAGCATAATCCCTTCTGACATTGCCAAGACCCAACACTCAACTCACTGTCAGTCCCTGTCACCTGCTGGCATTACAATATGCCCCTCCTCACCCACCACACACACACACACACACACACACACACACAGTCTACATCTGAGAAATTAAAATTATTCATGATACATCTAGATACATTTTTTCAAACAGCTTCATCTTCAACACAAAGTGGTATCAGTTTTAATCTCGTCTGAGAATTCAGTAACGAGATATGAAGCGCTATAAGACTAAAGTAAGGAATAAAATACTTCAGGATGTGCTGTTGTAGAAAAATAATCAAGCACATCAGCACATCCTGAAGTGTTTTATTCCTCTTATACCATAGCAACAACTACATTTTTTTTAATGATTAAAAAAAAAACCTCGGTTTGTCACGTTACTGAGAAGTCCTGAAGACTTTCCCATGGTGGAAAACTTACTGTTACAAAGCACTGACACTGGAGACTCCTTCCATAAATCTTAAATAAACATCTCCTTACAGAAAGCTTCACCATACCAACAATTATGCATTTTTATTTGTTACACAACTGTATTCAGTTTATTATTAGACTTCGATTATGTGAATTAGCTGGTAATAAAAACGGTAGCGTATTAGAATGAGCTCATGAATATAATTTAACCCTTGCAGTCGTAGTAGTAGCACAGTCAAAGCTAGTGTTCTACATAGTGAACCAACACCTTCTGGCCAATCAGAATGAAGATTTCAACAGCGCTGTGGTATAAATCTATGTAACATTAAGCTACAACAAAGCCAAAGCCATTCGCATTAAAAAAAAAAATAATAAAAAATAGTCCAGCAATAGTACAACCTCTTAACATTGGATCGCTCCAAAGACACCAGCAGATCATTCACAATGACAATACAAAGTACTTAATATGCAGTCCTGTAATGTGAAAAAGTAAATAAAAGAATCATCGAGACAGCTCAGTTTCTCATTAAAACCCCCATCTACAAGTAACAAAATTCTCTTTAATTGGAACAATCACCTATTGTTTAAAAAAAAGGACAAGTTTCCCAATCTCTGTCAGTCTGAAAGGGTCATCGGTACTCCATAACGGCTCCTCGTGTAAGGTTAATGAGGCTACCACCAGGCCGAAATGGCTACCACGGGGCCTGTTCCAGGTTTTAATGAAGCTCTTGCTCCAAACGATCTCCTTTTGGTGACTGCTTGTCGACTAATGAGTGCCAAAGTAGGAGGAAATCATAAATCACTGAATGTGGCATCATGTGTATGTTCAGTTAGCTTGACGTCTCAATTCAATTAGTCCTTGAATGGCTTTTGTTTCGATACTTACGCTAATAGTCTGTTAGGGTGCCATCAAGCTAGATTAGCTTTCTATCAAGATTAGATTTATTATGATCAGTAATAAGGATTGGTGTAACTCTGGTGCTGAGGATGTTGTTTGCGTTCTCTGTAGCGTTGGAGACAGAAAATCAAGAGAATTTGAGCTGCCTGTGTGAAGTGAGACGCCATAGCAGTGTGTGTCCCAACAATAGACACGTTCGTATTTTTAGCTACCTTGCAACATTGGAATATTGATTTCGTAAATCTAATTATTTTTGCTCACCAACAGATTTTCACTGGCACGCCAGTCCGCCATGTTTGTTTGTCTTGCTTGCCCATTGTCCTGCAACCTGATGGGTCGGGAGATTGGCAAGTCTTAGTCATGTTTGAGATAAAAGGCACCTCATGACTCAAGTGTACGAAGTAAAATTTTAATAAAAACATAAAAACCATGTAGTTGTTTAGAATTGCACTTGGCTGTATGGTCTACAACGGTAGCTCATATTTTTATACTTTTGAAAATAAAGACTAAATAAAGACAGACGGCCTTGCAGGTGCTTGAACGTAATCAAAACATGTCCGGAGGTTTACGATAATTGCACTTATGATAATTACAAGCATTGGTGCTTTCGTTGTTAAGGCAATTCCTGATCTGGTTTGTTGAAATCTGAGGATGTGAGGCGACGCCTAATTTCCGATTTTTAACCCGTCTCCTTCTGCTGAGTCGCTGTTCTGTGGAAGTGTATTTCCCCATGTCTCTCATTCCTTGACAAAGAGTCGAAAACACCTGAGTGTATGTGCGCGAGTGTGTTTCCACCCAGCCCAAGTGTCCTTGTTCTGGAGAGACAACCGTCAGTGATTGTTTTCATGTGATAGTAATACATATTGTATATATGATTTTATACCACATCACTGTTGAATACTTGAATCTGATTGGTCAGAAGGTGTTCATTAATGATACTAATATGTTATCCTTTCTAGAATAATAGTTCCTATAGTAACAAAGCCTAATAATAAACTGTTTTAAAAATCTGTTTAACAAAGGAAAACAAATCATTTAATCATTGGTATTGTGTTGTTTTCTGTAAGGAGGGGTTTATTTAATCTTTATGGAAGGAGTCTCCAGTGTCAGATTTTGTACCAGTCTTCAGGACAGAGGAGTTTGCTCTTTACGGTTTCTCAAGAACATGACAAGATGCACATTTTTGTTTTGTTTTTTGTCTCATTGATGTCAATTGAGAAAAAATTAGAGGCTGATGACCATTTATAGCTGCTAATTTGTTTCTCGTAACTATAAACCTATAAATAGTAAGTGTTTAAAGCATCTTATATATTAAATTTTTGGCATTTGCAAACTGCTGAGGTATAAGAAGAATAAAACATGTACTGTTATTGAAAAAGTAATTAATCCTGTTGTTCATTATTTTCTTATTACAGCTCCCCCCCTAAGTGTTTTATTCCTTGCTTGTTTATTACACGTTATATTTGTTCTATCATGAACTAAGTACTGTACCGTACATTTGCTTTGGCAATACTGTAAAGAAAAGCAGTCTCAACAGATCATACTTCAAACTAAGCCGAACTGAATTGAAGCCTTTATCTCATGGATGATTAACAGCCTCCGTTTACACAACTCTGTCATAAAGAGAGACCCACATGTACACCGGGAGATACAATAGAGGAATAAAACACAAGGGGAGGAGACGGAGTCTGGATGAGGGTGGATTGATGGTGGTGTTGATAATGTTGGTGGGAAACACACACATACACACACGTACACACACACACACAAAGGGTTTTGCTCATCAAGCTGACAGCAAGCCTTTTGTTAGAAGAGGAGTAAAACAGCACACACCTGGTTGAATACTGGTAAAGAAATCACCATAAAAAACAACAACTACAGCTACAGTTCACTGTGGGTTAGTCTCAGTATAGCGTTCCTGGAGAACGTGGGAATTTTCGTGAAGGAACCTTTGAAAAGGACATAGCAACGTGGTGCTTGTGTGTTGGCTGTGAGCTGAAAGCTGATTTTCTTTCATTTAAGAGAAAATGTTTAATACTGAATAAGAAGAATAAGCAGAGAGCTACATACACTGTGCATCTCTCTTGGGCTGTCTCTCCCCCTGTCTTTGTGGGTCATGCTTTCTGTGTGTGTGTGTGTGTGTGTCGCTCTCTCTTTCTCCGAGTCTCTCTCTCTCTCTCTCGGTGTCGTCGTCTCCCCCTATCTCTCATTCTCTCTCTGTTTTCTCTCTCCGTGTGTGTCTCTTTCTATCTTTCTGTGTCTCTGTCTCTTTGTCTCCCCATCTCTCTCTGTGTCTGTCAGTCTCTCCCTCTCTCACATCTCTCCCTTGTTTCCATGTCTCCATCTCCACGTCTCTCTGTCTGTCTCTCTGCCTCTCTCTCTCTCTCTCTCTCTCCATCTGTGTCCATCTGTCTCTCTGCCTGTCTAAGTCTCTCATGTCTGTCTCCCAGTCCACTTTTCTCTCTCCCTCTCTCTCTGTCTCCCCATCTTTGTCTCTCTCTATTTGTATTCCTCACCCCATCTCTATCTGTGTCTGTTTGTCTCTCTGCCTCTCTGTGTCTATCTTGTCTGTCCCTAAGCCCCCGACCAGTCTCTCCCGTAGCTATCTTTCTCCCTCTCTCTCTCTCTCTCTCTCTCACCCCCTCTCTGTGTATATGTGAGTGTCTCTGTCTGTCTGTCTGTCTCCGTCTCTGAGTAAGGGCCTTTAATCGAAACCAAAGGCATGTGACAACAGCCTGGCTCTGGCACAAGAGAAATAGCATCACAGATGGCAGCTCGATGCAATATAGGAAGAACACTTTTATTAATATTTCAAACAGGGGCATGTACCCGTCACAAGATTCTCTCTCTCTCTCTCACACACACACACACACACACACACACACACAAGTTACACTGCCTGTAAATGGATTGAGGCAGGTACTTTGAATCCCCAAAATGACAAAGCATCTGTTGGCTTTTCATATATATATTTTTTTTAACTTCAAGTCGAACTGGTTTGAATACAAGACCAACCGACATGTTCTCTAGCCAATGAGTTTTTACCCTGACCCAAAAAGAGGTGGAGCTTCCTGTAGTTTCCAGCAGAACCCTTGGTTCCGATTGGACGTCAATCAAGATTCTCCAAGTGGATTGTAATTGCAAAGGAAAGCAAGAAATGGCTCTTCCTGAAGAATAGCTCAATCTCCATCTGTCTGACTAAAGGTGAACCAGCAGGAGGGCTGACTTTAATGAGCTTTAAAATAGCCTTTCCTTTTTTAAAGGAGATAGGCTTTGTAAAAAAAATGTAGACCCAGTTAGAGAACGGCCAACATTTTGTCTCAGCCTAAATGAAATAACACAGCAGGAGGTAGAATGTTTGTCAGATCACCATTTAAACAAAAATATAGAAGGAAAAAAGGAAAGAATACAGTATAGGGTCAGTACCAGGTATTTAATTCTATATTTTTTTGGATAAATTCGTATCTGAATACGAATCCATAGTTCATAAAATCAAACAGATCATGGGTTCTAAACAGATACAAATGTAGATACCTGCCAGTGCCTACTGTAGTCTCGGTTCTTTTCTGAAAGGAGTCAAACACGATGTTGTTTTCTACTGTTGTGGCCCGGTTGCCTCAAGATTCAGCATGTTGTACATTTTGAGATGCTTTTCTGCTCACCACAGATGTAAAGAGTGATTATTTGAGTTACCGTAGCCTTCCTGTCAGCTCGAACCAGTCTAGTTATTCTCCTCTAACCTCTCTCATGAACAAGACGTTTCTGCCTGAAGAATTGCCAATCACTGGATTTTTGTACCATTCGATGTAAACTCTAGAGACACGCATGAAAATCCCAGGAGATCAGCATCTCCTGAAATACGTAAACATGCCTTTCTGGTACCAACAACCATGCCATGGTCAAAGTTACTGAGCTCACATTTTTTTCCCCCATTCTAATGGCTGATATAAACATTACCTGAAGCTCTTGACCTGTATCTGTGACATTTTATGCACTGCAGTGCTGTCACATGATTTGGCCCTGTCCACGTTTGGTTGAAATCCAAACACAGGTAAAGATATAGATATTTGGAACACTAAACAGATGCAGATAGTGGCATTATGTTACACCCCTAATCTTTTAGTTTTAATCTTGACTAATAATTAACAGAGTTCAGTTTTGTATTGGAAACATTTCTTGGTAGTGAACTCAAAACATGTGGACTCTATATTCCAGTTAGAAGGTGAAGCAGAACACTAAAAGTGCACCCTACAGCCATTGAAATATGGAAGGAGGTCAAGTGCTTCAACAATGCTAGTCAGTTAATGTATAGCGGGCTTGGGGAAGTGAGAGAGGGGGTGAGTGGATTTGGAGAATGGCTCTGGGGTCAGAGCGACTGCATTACAGCAAAGCTTACGGCCCCATGGATTAACACACCTACCCACTCACTCACACACACACACACACACACACACTTACACAAGAGACAAGAATGAGTACATATACTCTGACAGGGCAGCTCTTAGACACATTATGGTAATGGTTTAGGGATGGAGAAAGGGGGTGTTCGTTAATGTTTATTAAATGTGTGTGTGTATAGAGGAGTAAAGACAGCTGAGGACACACCAGAGACAGGGGAAGGGGATTAGATGAACCAACACAGCCCTAATTACCCCTCATGGGTAGGAGAAGAATGAAGGACAAAATGGAGAAAAAAGTGGAAAAGGCTCTGCTCTACCAAGGTACTACTTTGTATCTATTTTCATTTTAAAATGAAATCTGGTGTTTATTTTATTTATTTGTATCCATCGCAGTTCCAGAGCCTAACTCAACCGAGAGGGTCAACAATACCACTGAAGTGAAGTACATGCATCACTGAGCATCAATAAGCAGGAATCAATTGCATACCAGAACTCCATCCAGGCATCGGTTCAGACAAGTCTGAATGAAGGACAAAGGAAAGCCAGTAATGTGCCGACTTGCTCGAGCAACATGGGTGCACTTTGGACTGTATAAATGCAGAGATCGCTTCCTGTGAGGAGCTGCATCAATCAGCCAGCCATGGTCATAGCACGAATGGTGATGCCATATGGAGCTATCTGCTCGAGTTATGTTACACAATCTGCTGTGGATGTGCCAGACAAATTCTAGCCTTTTCACACAACAGCATGAGTGATGGAGGAGAGAACGTGTTAGAGAGTGGTGGGAGGAGAAGAGAGAGAGAGAGAGAGGACTGTGAGTAGATGCACCAATAATCGACTGTGTAGTATTCCGTAATATTCAGCATGCATTATTTACATGGGAACTTCAAAATAACTTCAAAATAAACATGCACTCCAATTTTGTAGTGTTCCAACCTTAAAATGGCATGGACTTAATTAGGATTTTTTACCCATTTGAAGGTGCAGACATTTGTTTGCTTTGGCAGGGCTGTGGTCCTGTTGGAAGATGAACCTCTGCCCCAGTCTCAAATCTCTTGCAGACTAGAACAGCTTTTCTTCTAGGACTGCCCTGTATTTGGCTCCATCCATCTTTTCCTCAACCCGAACCAATTTCCCAGTCCCTGCTAATGAAAAGGATCTCCATAACATGACGCTACCACCACCATGCTTCTCCCAACACCATGGATGGTGTTCTCAGAGTGATGGCCAATGTTTGCATTCCACCAACCCTTCAACTCTTCCACCACTCTTCAATAAAACTTTTCAGAGTGTCCAGTTTTTGGTGGTGCTGTTAATAGCTTCTCTAATCTGAGCTGTGGATCTCTCCAGCTCCACCAGAGTTACGCTTGGCCTCTTAGTTGCTTCTCTGACTAATCCACACTTTACCCGGTCACTGAATTTTGGTGGACCGCCTCATTTAGGCCAAGTTGTGGTTGTGCCATATGATTTCCATTTTTTAGTCTGCAGACTAATAGAAGAGATAGATTCAATGTTGCTCCAAAGTTTGGGATATATTTTATAACTAAAGCCTGATATTGGCTTTTGAGACTCCATCAGTACAGTACCTGATCTATCGGCATTCATTTGTATAGTTCTGTGAGGTCATCTTTCATTTTTGCTTTTTTGAGCAATGCTCAAAAGGTTTTCATTTAGTAAATAAAATGCAGTCCAATTTTGCTCCTGCGCTTATATTAGGTCAGTGAAAGTTCATTTCCTCTAAGGAAATGACGGTTTGGAGCATGTCTGGTTCATCATGAAAAACAAGCCATGCAAAAACACAGACAGAGGGAGGGCCAGAGGGGGACAAACAGGTGTTTAACACTCCTTCACACATGCCATCCTTTCAAAATGAATGAGAAAAAAAGAGAATTCCCATTCTGTAAAAAGCTAGGGACGGAGGAAGACCAAAATCCCTCCCTCTAGCAAGAGCAAGTGAAAGAGAGAGAGAGAGAGAGAGAGAGAGAGAGAGAGAGAAAGAGAACTCTTCCTTTCATTAGGTTATTTAAGGTAAACCTTTCTTGATAAAGCCTAGCAACATAAATTCAAAGAGAGAGAAAGAGAAAGAGAGACTGAAAAGGGAGGAGGAAGAGAAAAAAAAAAAAAAAACAACGACTCAGCTCTGCATGAATGAACAGTCAGGACGTATATTTGCATTTGTGCTCCATCCCTCAAGCTGAGCTACTTTGCAAGAGGAAAAAACAGAGAGACACGGAGACAGAAGAAAAAAATTCCTTTTAACACTCTCGCTCCTAATCACGTCCGGACGACCTCGAGCGAAGGTCGCCAGACAGATTTTGGAGCGCAGATCTCAGAGAAGGGAGCTAATTAAGCATGATCACGTGACACAATTTGAGCCTTGTATCACCAAGAGAGATCTGATCCATTTCTGATAGCCACTGCACTACTTCCTAGTGGTTATCATCACCCCCACAGCCTCAGGAAGCACAAAGACATAGACACAGCGGAGAAGGGAGAAGGACAGACAAATGAAGGGGGGAAAAAACATCTATGGCCTTCCCAGCATGAAAAAGATAGCACACACACACTCGCGCGCACACACACAGCAAACTGCAGCTGAAGGACTGCGGCAATTATGAACTCTGCTTGTTTTGCACGTCAGTTTTTAAATATAATGAAATGATAGCACGGAAAACCCATTAAGGTTCATTTAGCATCCATATGATTCAAAAGTTCATTCCTCAGATGCAGATTCTTGTAACGTGACTAACTATAACTTTAGTAACAAAAATCCCTTAAAAAAATACCAAGCCCCTGTGACTGAGTGGTTACTATAGAAACGATAGCTGGCACTACTGTCAGAGCTGCTGTTACAAAAAATGAATCAACATCCTCTGACCAATCAGAATTGAGCATTCAACAGCACTGTCATAAGCTACTTTAATATAAACCTGATATTTGAGTAATAATTCACCTTTAGAACAGCAGCCATTTATAAACACTGAAAACGTTTATCTACAGGAGGTTTTAGCAAAAATGGTAACTTTACTAAATATTACTGGGTGACATGAAACATAAAACATAGCAAATAGTTCACAGCTAATAGCCTTTGACTAAGATAAAGTATTAAAATACGTACAATTTATGTATTAAAGTATGCAATAATTGTGACAGGTCTAGTCAGTTGTCTTATTATGAAATCACCAGGCCTCACTTTTGTTAGATACGAATAAATTTTATTTATTTGCAAATCGTTCGCAGGTGCATGAATAAATTACCGATTTATTTCAAGTATACACGCTTTATTTGAAAGAATGAAATCCAAAAGAAATCTATAAAAAAAGACAAATTCAATAAGGACAAATGAAATGGTGACCTATTAAAGGAGGAGGTGTTAGTGTGTGTCTACGGTAGCCGACACGCTGCAGTGGCTGAGCTGCATTACTGGAGGATTTAGCGCAGGTTTTCTTTCACCGTTTAGTTGTCATTTTGTTGTGTTCGGCTCTTTGTGAGCTTTGCCTCTTATGGAGTTTTGAGTTTTTGATTTGCGTCACTAAATGCAAATCGTCTGTCATGAATGTACATTACGGCTGATTGGCATTTATTGGCAACATACCCTTTGAGTATGACAAAAATCAGTAAAGAAACTTTTGTAAAGCTGGCAGAGATTTTCAGTTTGGTTTGGCCTACGAAAATATTACTAAAAGAAGGATAAATATGGCTCACAGTCTCGCTTCAGAAATTCAGAATTCATATAAAAACTGGAGATCCTTCACCTTTTCAGCTGAATAATGACATCATGTAGAAGATAAATGTACAGGCCTTTGTGCTGCTTTATGCCTTATTGAAAACAAAGAGAACATGTCCATAGATGGTGGGTCCTTATAGGTTGGCAAACGTCTCACACAATCTCCAGCCACTCGTCAGATTAACATTTCCTGACAATTCAATTAGCTCGCTTGTCAAGTCCAGGAATGCGATTGCAATTTGCATTTATGAAGCCATGTCTCGTTACACGACTCCCAGAACGCACTTAACTGAGGTCAAACTCAGAAGCTGAGACAACTGCAGAAGATGAAGAAATGTATGTGTGTGTACGAGATGAGTGGATTGCAGAGTGATACAGACAGGGGTGAACCACAAGGGTCAGTCTTGCGATGTGAACTGACAAATCTGTTCGATATTATATCGTCCAAACAACGAGGGGAAAAAAAATGATGTCTGCTACTTAGCCAAGAAGGAAAGAGCTCGAGTTCTATTGCTCATTCACTTTTCATCCCTCTCATATACTTCCTATTTTTCATGGTCAGTAGTATTTCACTCACAAAATCCCTCACCTCTTCGTTCTTCTTTCCACCATCCAGCATCTTTGCATCTCTCGCTCATGGCAGGAGATCATATTCGGTAATGAGGGCTCTACATGCTGACAGCCATAACTCTTCCAGTCCCTGTTGTTGGGTCATCCTTGAATCTTGCTGAGCTTTGCTGATGGAATATTTACCACCAGCCTGCAAGTAAATGCTCTCTTTATTCCTCCCTCCATTATTTTCCACCAGAGGAGGCATGGAGGTGATTGAAAAGGCACTTTTCTCTTGCGATTATGCATGCTTGGGAGTCAATTTGTTTCCCTCACAGCCAGGAAGTATCCTAGAAGTTAAACAAGAGGCATCGCAATAAAGAAAGGTGAATTCTTCAGCATAAAGCGGCGTCCATTGGAGAACGAGGAGTTTACTTAATCGATCAAACAACTACCGATGCTTTTACGGTACCGCTAATAGTCAAGGCTGTATTGTAATATGGTTTTGCGGACAAGGCTGCATCCTTAAGCCAATTACTCTAATCACATTTGTCACATTCTAGTCGATATTAAAGCTCGCCTTACGGAAGCATCTTCCCATGGAGTTATAGATAGAGTGGTGAAAGAGCCATCCAGCCAGGCTAGAAGTTCTTGCTGAAATTCAGGCCAGGTGGCTGCATGAAAGAGTGTCAGCAAGACTGGGTTTTGAATGTCCTCTCTAGGGACACTCGGAGGCTCCGCACTGCAGATTAATCTAGCTTAACATGACTGTGCCGTTTGAGGGAGTCCTAATGGCTGGAAATCCTCCGTCCTAGAGGAACTGGAATTTGTATCTTTATTCGGTCATACAGAAATGAATGGAAAGCAAAAGGTGATATGAAATTTTCGAAGAACAGTTCAGGCTCTGTGCAAATGCCAAGTCAGACTAAAGACAGGAAAGCAGCCACTTTGTTATTGTGGTCAGTTTAGACTTGAAAGAATGCCAAAATAAGGAAACTGAAATGTCAGAACATCCAGTTCCTTTCATATTATAGCTTCATCAGCCAATGATTTGTTGTTATTCATTATCAATCACATTAGCATTTTGTTTCAAATGAGGTCAGATTTAAAGGACTTAAAGATTGAAATATTTCTGATATGTTTAGCAATTCTTAACATAATTATGATGATCTTACATATAAAGGATAATGGTCAGGTTTTACCATTAGCTCCTAAAAACAAAAGAGCAAGAGCTTCTTTGCTCACTCACCCTTTTCCAGCTACGTTCAACATCATATTAATGAGAATACTAACATCGAAATAGTGGGGACATTGGTGCAAATATTGAACTCAAAGTTCCCGAGACTCAACTTGGCTAGTTAGTGAACTACAAGATGACTAGCATGATGGAGTCAATGGCGGTATTAGTAAAAGTTAAAGCTTTGGAAATTGATCTGTTTGAGCAGAGTCTGTAGACGAGGAGGTGAAAGAGCTGGACAGACTATAAGACTAAAGCACCGCTGCAGCACTCTAAATCCCATTGGCACCACTATCAAATTATGCATTGTGGGTAATGTAACCAAAGTGATGGGGGGAGAAAATGGAACAAAACACCTCTCTCAACACACCTGACATTTCTGACAAATATTTTGGATTTTCTTTGAAAACTGGCCAATTAACATGATATTAACATTTTTTTTGTTCTTGGCTGAGATTACTCAAGTGTGAGCAATGGCACTCCAATTCGTGGTAACATGTCCAAGACACAGTGGTCTCAAGAAGACCCACAATTGTTTGGACATCTTTCTAGTAGGGCTGTAACCAATTTGAATACATTGAACGTACGAATAAATAATGTGTTCTAAACAGATCCAAATACAGACATGAACAGGTTCTGGTTTAGTCGATGTCCACTTTGGGTTTAAATACAAATACAGATATGAATATTTGAAGCCCTAAACATATACATATAATGGCATGACGTTACACCCCTACTCTTTCACAACACCAGGAAGAGCAGCTAGAGTTCTGAGCATGGCTTTTTATGCCTGTGGGTATCACAATGCATCTGCACACCAATGAAGCACAACAATTGATGAGTGTAGAGAGGAATGCAGCCATCCACCACTGAACCAGGGGCAAAGACTCTCAAGGGCTTGCTTAAACAATCTCCTTAGGGACCAGCTTCTTCAGACGTCACGTGTGACAGCACACCACTTGAAGTGCCATCTGAACTGATGAACATCTGAATCCATAAGCAAATTTTCTTTCTGGGTCACGCTCCAGTTTGCAAAAGCAGAGATTCTGCAAAAGTTTTCCACGGCCAACTGTGGCCTCTTGCAAGAATAGCTCAGTGGGGGCTCTAGCGATGAGCGACAGTTGTGTGCCTGACTACTGCTCACTCATTGCTTTTTCCCTCTATCTCTGCCTTTCTCTTTCTCTCCGAGGTGCACCATCAGTACAGCCTCATGGGGAGAAGAGCTGACAGACTGAGTGGCATTCTGGGTAATTCCCAGGGGCCTCTTGCAGGCGATGAGGAAAAAAGTGGCGAGGTCCAAAGTGGACACAAAGAGAAGGAAAGGCAGGGTAAACTGAACAAGCATGCGAACGATATAGAGGGAGAAGAAAAATAGGGATGGAAGGAAGCAATGAAAAATCCTCTGAGAGGCTTATAAATGTCAGTCCCCTTCTTTCTTTCTGACCCTCAAAAACTTGCTTTCAAATATCTTTAGTCCTATTCTCCGCTCTGGAAAGCTTTCCTTTCTCTTTTCTCACTCCCCTCCCCTCGTCTTTGCTCTGCAGAGGCAATAAATCAAGGACTGGTGCTTTCTCCTCCCTCCCTTCGACCCTCCTTTCAGGAGATAATACGGCAAAGAGCTGCCGAGGACAGCTCGACTGCATCAACAAGAAAAACACAGACAATGTTAGAAGACATAACATGGTTGATTCTTTATGTCAGCATCACCTTCGGTGGGGTTAGTCGAGTCGGAATTGTGAAAAAGTTGGGAAAATCTCCATCTTTCTGAACTGCTACACCTGTATTACACCTCTCTTTATATTAAAAAAAAAAATACAGACTACTGGACATTTTTCTGATCTCAAAAGAGTATAAAGCTAATTTAAAATAACCGTTTAGACTTGCCGTAGGACTAGAGTGAAAATATAATTGAATGTTTTATATTTTATTATACCACAGCCGTTGTTGAATCCTCGATCCTGATTGGTCAGACAGTAGTTTTGGCTGTAGTGTAATCTGAATTTATATCAATGCACTCGTTCCAATACGTTATTGAATTATGGCAAAAACTATGTATAATCATAAATGATAAGGATTGTTAAAATGCTGTTAATTAACAAAGAAAATGTTGACATTCTGTAAGGAGATGTTTATTTCACATCTAGGGAAGGAGTCTCCAGTGGCAGTGAGTTTTCCACCATGTGAAAGTCTTCAGGATGGAGGACTTGCTGCTTTTTGGTTTCTCGGTAACACGAGGAAGCTGGTGAGGGAACGGCTGTTTATTGGTGCTATGACACGAGTAATAACAGGAACTAACTTGTCTTGCAGACGTTCTACAACATTAAATGCAATAATTTACAGATAAAAAAAGTGTGATCTGCTGTTCTTTAATAAATTTCAAAATTGTAATCATTGCTGTGGTATACGAGGACACTTCCAGATGTGCTGTTATAGGAAAACAATCGACTTCCACTCTGTCATTGATTTGTATTTGATAATAAAGTTAGAAGAACAGGTCAAGAACTTTCCCAGTGGCTTTGCATGGATGAGGAATAACCTCATGAAAGTCATTTGGAAAAGCCTGGCTCGTTGCCCTTTCATACTTTCTAAACCATTGCTTGCAAAGCTGCCAATGATTCTTTACCAAATGATATAATGGACCACGGAGAGGCACTAAAACTGAGAGCATTCTCAAGTCAGGACTTGCCCTTTGTGTTCACATTCCCTCAGTGTGAAGTGGGCCTCTTAGGCTTTGTTATTAGCTTCGCCACTGGAATTGTTGGCCAGTCACCCTACAAATGGTGAAATTCAGCCAACAGATGGTGGCTGACATTCAAAATATGTGAAACATTGCTTTTTTTTTTTTTTTGCAACCTCAGATGTAAAGTAATTATGCAGTTCCCTCAAGCCTCACCTGTTTCTGGTTTTGGAGGTCACAGAGCTAAACACTAAGCAATACAAACAATTGACTTCCACAATAAGGCTTTGTTTTTCTTCATAAAAAAACTAAGTTAGTTTCCCGCATTATGGCCGCACCTGTTTAGCTAGGAGAGGAGAGGGAACTCGGAACTTTTCCTAATTAAAGCTCGGCTAAGATCCAACTCCCATAGAGAGCGTGGAGGCCCTAATTATGAATAATAAATATGTTTGTTAAATCAGTCAATGCATGGCAATTTGTTCTCGGCACAGGAAATCAATCTGAAGGAATCGTCAAGGGGCTTTTACCTGGCACAGGGTTGCCTGAAAGGACCTTTTAGTAAGATCTCTGTAAGCAAAGTCAATGAATCACGCAACGAAGAGCCAGTCTAAAGAAAATTAAATAGACAGTGCTGTAGGACAAGGATTGCTAATACTAGAAATACTAGGATGACTAAGACTACATGGTGAGGTCAGTGCAACATAAATGTTCAAGCCAATAGTGAGCTGTTAACAAAATTTTTAAAAACTGATAAAAGGGTTGAGGTTACTTTAGGTTAGAAACAGACCGGGATTAAAATAGCACTGCTCTCATTTCAGTGTCTGGATAAATGCATTGGCTGCGTAAATGGATAAATTGCAAGTGCTTGATGTTTTTGATGTTCTGATAAATTGGAGGTGAAAGGCATTCTAATATTATAAGAACAGATCCAAGTACACACCAACAGTCAGAATACTCAATCAGCTTTTAGCAGTGCCAGGGATTGCTGCGGTGGGTTATCAGTGGCTCGGTGATCCAGAAACACACACGCTGCCCCAGACACGGCTGCCATCTGACCTGATGATCTCTCGTAGCTAAATCCAGCTATTGTGCCAGCGATGGAATGGGAATGATGGCGGCGCATTTTGGAGGTGTTTCTTAAAAGATCTACTTAAACCAAACCTAACCTGAAAACCCAAACCCAAACTTAACCTAGAACTATATTAAAAAATAAAATGCTAAATATTAGGATGTGCTGGATCAAGTGCTATTTTACGAACTGCTGAATAATTAGGGTGGAAGCCATGTTGTTAAATTGAACCAAATCACGCAGCAATATATTATCGATATACTAGACACCTATTAGAAGTTTTTCAGTGCTTGCCATGTTCTCATTTACAAATCATCATATTAATCTGAACACAGAACTCTGAATATGAGCAAGCTTCCCCATGTAAATGTTGAAGTAACTTTTGGAGTTAAGTCACCAAGGTTGAATGCCGCATAGAAATGTAATCGAGGAGCATTTGTACAGTCTGCACAGCCAGAAAAAAAAAAAAAAAGAAAAACACCTTTCTTGAACAAAGTAAAGATGCTCACAATGTTTTCACTGTTCCTACTCCCATCAGTCGGCCATTTGCCAATTTGGCTCTCGTCAACCAGACACATGATTCCATTGTTTCCCCGTGTAGCAAGATTTCAATGGCTACATGCAGCAAGCACAAAATGATAAAGAAAGTTGGAGAAAGATGCTCTAGAGTGTTGATTTCTCCACTGCAGCAGATGGGCGTGGGATCTGAATTAGGGCGTAACAGGTTTTGGATGGGGCTGTGCATAATCCATGCTGATCTGATGGGATTACCACGCGAACGCCAGGCTACATCTCCAGAGGCCCAGCTTCGAATTCAAAGTCACTATGTCATGAAGGCCTTGCCGAGGAAGACTGGATCAGCCGGAGGTTCGGCAGCGGGAAACTGGCAGAGACAGCCCGGCCATCTGGTGCACTCTTGAACCCAGAGAACAAAGCAACACTTTTACAGGGCTTGGTAACGCTGGACTATTAGTTATATTAGATGAATATTTCATACAAAACTGCTAGAGGCAATACTGATTAAAAACCACTGGTACATGAAAAAAGCCCTCCCTGGCAGCCAAATGCAGCATCTATACTTTAATAAACATGACTGAACCTGCAACTGGACACGCGTCAGATGAGGCCCAAACTTTGCCATGCACACTGGTGGTATGTTCTGGCAGAAAAAAAAATAATTTAATTGAAAGGAAAAGCTCTCAAATCTAATGTAAAATAATGCTTTGGGGTTGTTTTGAGGCTGGGGGTCCGAAGACTCATAACCAGAATATTTAGCCTAAAACCTGGTTTCATCTGCCAGGAGGTTACGACTTGTCCATAGACGAATTCTAGTTTTTCAGCACAAATGTGTCCAAATCAACAGAAGCAGTTGTAGGACAAAAACACTGATACCAATACTGACATGGGTATGCTACTATTCTCATTTAGTCGTAGCTGTACTTGACGTTGACGACATGAAATGACCGCAATTTCGCAAACAAAGGAAAGAAAACTGCAAACTGTGCTCTGTGAAGACCTCCAGCTACAAGAACTACAGTATCTTTCTGCAATACAAGGAACCTGATACAACATCGGATAAAACATCTGTTGGTTATGTTAGTTGCTGCTAGCAATGAACTAGCAGAGAAGCTGCCATGCATGAGAGCAGTTCAGTTCTGCGAGGACTGAGCACTGAGCCACGGACACTTCCTTTCACCACGGAACGAAGGTGCAATTCACGGCAATTTTTAATGACCACATTCACTGATTATCGTTCTGCGCACTCTGCTTGCATGCTCTATATCTCCAAGTTATGCCAGAAACTAAGCAACCAACATAATCAGGGCTAAATAAAATGTTCCACGACACCCTGATTGCTTTATACGACATATCAGTATCAGCGAGTGCCAGAAATCATACTCTGTTAGGAAAAAAAATGGAATTGATGCATCCCTAGTTAATATGAATAATTGCTAATATTTCCTGACTGTAGAGTCATTGAGCAGCCACAGTAGAGCGATTTCCCGTAATTCCTCCTCAACAGAGGCCATCTCTCCTTTCTGCCGTATCAAGCACTTTTGAAGAGCTCTTGAACAATATCAGTCTGCGACCCTGGTGCTTTGTAATTCACCCATTCTCCTCACTGTATCATCTACTGCCCTCGTTTTAACCACCAATCATTTCATCCCTGCCTGGCAGACCTGCACTTATGCGTATATTCATATATATACACACATATAAAAACAAGACACAGACAAACATGCTCATTAAAAATCTGTCAATTTGCCCTAATTACTGCCTACAGAATTGCAGCTTTTTCATCCTACCTAGCCCTCTGTATAAACTATATAATACACGTTCGAATAATATGCAGCGTATATTATTGCAGCAAATCTTCCACGAAAATATATTCAACTGGAACGTCGGATCTGCTGTGCAGCCCATCCCCCTAAAGGTATAATGCGTGTGGAAAATTACCTAGACCGTTTGATTAGAAAATGACACCTGAGAGAGAGAGAGAGAGAGAGAGAGAGAGAGAGGGGATAAGGCGAGAGCCTCTTAAAATTAAAAAGAATGACAGCAGTGTTGCGGCAGTTTTCTCTGCCAGTTTATTGGCCTGGGAGTCGAAATCTGCTGCAATACCTTTAAATAGGCAAGATGAGAAGAGTGTGAAGGATCAGAAATAAACTTCTAACACCACACACTTTCCGATGTAACCATGCATTAATTAGACCGCATCATAGGAGCGCATAATGTGTTTTTTTTTTTCCCCTAGCACTACTTTCTTCCGTATTGATACTTTAATGCTATGAATCAATATCGTATCGTTAGTGTAAGTAGATACAGACATGCACAGATCTCGTCAGGGTTAAGTCACATGTCACGCTTCTGGCTCGAGCTTTGAGACCTCTACTCTTCCCTGGATAAATATATAATTCATGCAAGTTGTAGTTGTAGCTGTAGTTGTAACCACAATTGGGGCGCCATCTGTGATAATGCAAAAATGTTTGTAATGTAAACATAAAAGACGTTTTAAACCCAGGTAAAGTGTCCTGTGTAACAACCTATGTGCATATTTCGGATAAATATCTTCAAAGATTAATACAGTAAATCTTCAAAAAACATTATTTTTATATTAAAATCAGAATCTCATGCTTGAAACATCCTTTTCCACAAGTCATCCATTCTAAGTTATGAAAAATGTCTGTTTTTGTGTCCGACTCAACCCTGTTACCTGAACACATCCACCCCGATGAAATATTTGGAACATTTCACGTCATATGTTCAACAGGAAGTCGCATAATCGATTCAGCCATTTCCTGAAGATCATGGGAAGAAGAATTTTCAACGATAGTGTGATTAACTGACGAGGCCACGTTGAATGTTACACAAATGAGAGATTGAAAGTAAATTCTAAATTGG
Organism: Pangasianodon gigas; assembly: GCA_022758105.1. NCBI lineage: Eukaryota > Metazoa > Chordata > Actinopteri > Siluriformes > Pangasiidae > Pangasianodon > Pangasianodon gigas. The sequence goes on along the minus strand of CM040457.1, from coordinate 30,358,730 downwards.
AAAAATTTCAGTAAATTCAGTAAATCGTTAGATCTTCGCGCCATTAGCATGGGTGGAAGTTAATCAGATTTTGTGTACTTGCTAATTCTAAGCTAGAAATCTCAATACCATTCTTAGATTCAATGGTAATAAAACGACGACCAAAAGGTTGCGAGTTTAAGCACTCAAAGTGCCAGAAAGTCACTGTAGTGCCCTTGAGTAAGGCCCTTAACGCTCAACCGATCAGCTTTACACAATCATGTTCTGCCTCACTGCTAAGACATGCTGGATGAAAGCATTTGCCAATAAAATAAAGCATCAGCATCAGAGAAATGAATTCATACCCGACCACTAGCTATAAAATGTAGCACTTTGACTTCCTAATGCCTCGTGCTCATCTTTTAAGGTGTTCTTCACTGTTCGTCTTCACGGCCACGTGTGATAAAGTGAAAATAAATATGACGTGACGGCAAAAGATATGACACAGCCATGTCCTTCAAGTCCTCGGCAGAACAAAAAACACGTCTTTGGGCATTTCGAGCTCAGCTTTAGAACAACACCAATTAGACTTTCACTTCACAGCGGTGAAAAAAGACAAAATCATGTATTCTGTATACTATATATTCAATTTAAATACATATACGAACATTTCTGCTAACATGAAATTCTTAGAAGGCAGAGAATAAAAACAATTTTACCACAAAAATCCCTTAGCACACACTGGTGGATGAGTTTTTTTTATTTTTTTTCCACCCAAGACATCCACCAAGCAACAGTAATAAGCAGCTCGTCTATTTTATAACAACCTTACAGACCAAAGCTCCGCCTACTTGTTTTCTATTGGCCAGGTTTCGATAAAGTTTTTCGCAAATGAAACCGCTACTTGAAGCAAATGTTCATCATTTACATCAAGCGTCCTTTCCCTTTCAGTGAACAGCCTTTTCAGCCGGGTGGATTTTATTTTTATTTGGTCTGAGCGTTAATTTAGCCGAGAAAGCAGAAAAGCGATTTCCGCTAAACCGAAACCTGAGTCTTTAACCTAAAAGCTAAATTACGAACTACTTTTTAATGTTCGCAAATTCTTCATGTAGAGGAAATTGTAAGAAAAGTTCTCTAAGCTAAGGTAGCGCGCTAACACACAGGGGCCACTTTTTTAATACGAGTAAGAAAGCAGTACAGCTTACACCCTGCGAAAAAAATAAATCATCTCATTAAGTAAAGAAAAATATTGAATATAGTTAAATTTATCTAAAATTCCTCATTGTGATTTTATCACAATATAAGAACATAGAGCATGTTTCTAGCAATACGTACTCATTAAAAGTCTCGTTAAATATTCTCGTTCTGATCATTTAAAGCCGATAATTTTGGTTATTCCAAGCATTTATTTCTAAAAGGAAGTTCAATTGTCTACCTTTTGTCTGTGTTTTACATGCTAATGATGCGTAAGATCTTATATTAGTTTTATCGTAATCTCATAATGATACATTTTAGATAAATTACAATATACAGAATGTCCCAAATGTCTCCGTACAGAGGGGAAATTAACACTTTTTAGCAAAATGTCTTCCAAAATTTTTCATACTTCGTTTATTTTATATATTTTTTTCAGATAGCCTTTACGAACGCAAAAGAGGAATGTATTGAAATCATTCTCACGGCTGGATCGAGGAAGCTTTCGCAAGGTTGCGCTGGACTTTTACAGGAAACACGACAAAATTCAAACAAATTCAAAAAAGACCAGGAGTGTCACGGAACAACCGAGAAGCGGACGTCCACGAACCTCCACTGACGAAGACACAACCGACGTGGTGCTGGAAAAACACACTCTCCTGCGTATGGAGACATTTGGGACACTCATTTATATATACATTTACAACTTTATTTTATAGTTTATCTTAAATAAATCTTATGTTTCATTGTAATCGCAATGAGAAATATTCAATAATTTGCTTCAGTTAATGATATTTTCATGAGATCTTTTTATTTTCAGTGTAAATTTAGTCCAGTATTTTGGTCCTAATCCTTATAAAGTTGAGCGTGTGTGCATATTTTATATATACACACATATATGTGTGTGTGTGTGTGCATATTTAAATAAACTGTACATTAAATGTCTCGCTCTGTATGAAATCCAGCTGTTATCTAAACACTGTATGTAAGTGTAATTACAGTTCTGCTCTACACAACCACCAAGAGCACGAAGGTGATGGACGGGAATATTAAACGGATTTCCGCGTCCAGTTGACTCGAGGCCTGTTTCGAAACCCCCTCGTCCACGCTGCTGGAACGTCTCCTGTGTTTACAAGAGAGCCGTTTTACTCCGCAGTAATTTTCCACTCCTACTGCACATCAGGGACGTTCCTACATCAAACTGATCCTACGTACACACACAGAGCTTAAAGCAACTTAAGTAAGCTTCTATAGGAGTTAATGTAATACGGGTGAGATTTACAACCTGCCTGTACGTACACAGCAAATTCTCAAATGTTGACTTTACTTTTTCAGTGTGTGTGTGTGTGTATCCAGCTGGACGGATATGAAATACAGGATGCACTAATTCATCTTTGAGGCTCATCCTAAAAAAAGCATGAGCACTTCAGGAAAAAAAAAAGAGCGAACTGAATTAACAAATGAAGTGCTAAAATGACGTCGCGAAGAATCAATGAACAGCGATAAACAACATTATGAGCATCTAAATCAACTAGATATTTTATGGTGCAATTTGTAAACAGAAGCAAATATATAAGTGAAGCTACACACACACACACACACACACACTTCATTTATATACATATACACATTCATACATACACATACAGTATATATCTCAGAAAAAAAGCATACTAAACTGTGGAAGGTACACATTGTAATGAAGCTCAAATCATTTTTAAAGGTAGACTTTATCTGCTAAACGGTACTAAAAGTTTGGGTCTGGGGCAAAGCATTGAAAATTTTATCCCGAGGAAACACACAAACTTTGCCATTCGCTCTCTTTGTCCAGTCGTTCTTCTCTTTTCTTT
>CM040457.1:30328228-30353228 GCA_022758105.1 Pangasianodon gigas | reverse complement strand
TGTTTTTTTTCTTTTTTCTTTTTTTTTTTGAGCTGAATGGGACTCCGCAGCTAGTGGGCAGTGTTCAGACCACATTTTAGTGATGAAATGCATGCCCATCCTTCTCAAGTTCACTAAAAGTGCAAACAAAATACAGGATATTGTTTAAATTGAGTGATGATCTTGAAAAAAAGTGAAGATTTCTAAACACAAACCTCCTGCTAGTTATACGCAGCTTTTGTTGCTATTATAACTGTTCGAATCTGCACAGGTTTTGCTCTTTATCTCTTTTTGCCTCCTTCCTCTCTCTCTAACACACACACACACACACACACACACACTCATGTACAGTGAGAACTAGATGGACTACACCATTGCTTTTCAGTTGCAGCCTTCATTAAACCTTTCTCTCCCACTACGTCCTCTATTTAAGCAGATCCAGACAAAAGTTTCAGTAGCTTCAGTTATTTGCTTTGTACTCATGTGCGTATGCTGATGAATGACGTAAAACGCCGTAAATCACCCATAAAACGCAAACCATGTTCACGCGACAGCTCGTTTGCATGTAGTGACGCCCACAAAACTCCATAAAAGGTAAAGCTCACAGTGACCTGAAAGCCTAAATGGAAGCTTAAACAGCTAAAGAAAGGGAATTTCTCAGAGGCAGAAGTGGGAGTTATTTTGAGTCCTACATTGTATTTCGCAAAGTAACAGCACTTGACAAATGAAGGTGAATTAGGTGTAAATTAAGTGACGTGAAAACAAAATGGTTTGACATGAAAACTGAGGGAAAAAGGTATCAACAATACACTGTTCCCAGGTGATCATAGACAACAAGCATGTCACACAGGAGAAAGGAGTGTTTAATTGTTTAAGTGTCTCAGTGACTGTCATTACAGACACAGTTTTCAGCCTCTTGCACACTTCGGCTTCTCCCAGATGCCATGTTGGAAAAGCAGGATGGCATGTGACAAAAGGAAACCAGATGTGTTCTAGAAAAAGCCGATGTTGGCGCACAGCACACTAGGGAGCATACGGCACATTGCAGATTGAGACATACCAGATCAGTCACTTATCAGCCACTTAGTCCTGGATCTTGTACACCAGCTGAGCTATTGCAGTGCATCCTTCATTTATACTGTAGCATCTTATTTCTTAATTAAATGATTAGTCTTATGTGTCATAATTTATGGATTTGTGTTGGCTTGGTTTCTTTAATTATTAATATTTTTTCCATATTTCATATTTTTTTATTTAAATCCATTAATATGAGACGACTGGATTTCACAAAAGTTTCATTAAATTTGTGTGTGTAAGTGAAATAAACAAGCTATTCAAACTTGACAGCATATTTATATCACCATATATAAAATGTTTCTTGTGTAAATGCTCCTACGAATGATTTATGTATAAATTAGTAACGTATAATATCCAGCTTTATAAATGAGGCCCAACAGAAAACGGGAATTCAAGTAGATGCGAAACAAAAGCAAACAAAGGTCTCATTGGAGCAGCAGACATTCGTTTAAAGTTCTCACAGCACTTTAAGGCATTTCATGTTCAGTTTCTAATACGTGGAAGGAATCTTGAACAAGAAGGGAATTTATAGTCCTGTATGCAAGTACAGAGTAAATTCATTTTTCTGATGTTGACCCTTAACAAATATGTAAACAGCTTGGATTGGATGGGGATTTATTTCTATTTATTTACTTTATTTATAATTTTTTTTTACAATAGGGGTATTATTTACATGAATACAGCACCCCTAGCCTGAAAATCATTACCCTGGATGAGTTGTTTGGCCAAGTTTTAATTGCTTAACAACTTAATCACGCTTCTGAAGCATTAACTCGAAACAGAAGTCTTTCTTCCCATGCTGCTGGTTTGCTGCTGGTTTCTCATTCAGCCTCAGTCATTACCAAGCTCATTAAACTGTATCAATTATTCATGTTCTCCATCTGCAACAAGCAAGAGAGAGAGAGAGAGAGAGAGTGATAAGTTGGATGGAAAACACCACCAATAAGCCAGTCAGGTATGCTCGCTAGGTGATATTTATTCTGTCATTATATAAAAAAGTATCACATTATGAGCTTCACATTGGGTTTTATTACTAGGTAGTGAGAGCTCCAAGGTTGGCTGCTTGTGACAGCTGAGTGACTCATGCCTCAACTGTCCAATTTATATCAGGACACTTTTCTGTCTGGCTGACTCGGTGCTCAAAAAAATAATAACAATAAAACATTTCCAGTTATTTAAAGGCCAGTTTCATAAAAGCTAAGATCTTACCAAGATGCTCACTCAAGCATTTAACAATGATAAGTTATAAAATGTAACAAAATGCACTTCTGTCTTCTTCATTTCCAATTTTCCCATTTTCACTCTGCAGGACAAAATATATGTAACATCCAAAAATACGAGCCAGTAAACACTTTATTTTTTGATGCACACTTCAAAAGTGGGTCGGAGCCCAAATTAATAAAAAAAAAAAAAAATGAGCTGGCTCAAATGAATTCAATTGGTTTTGCCAGTGTGTCAGTCACATTAGCCGATGCTCTGCTGTCAGTACTGTCATTGATTCTTAGCCCAGAAGGGATTTTCTGTTGTTTCCATAAAGGGACATTAATGAATAGGGCTGTGGTCAAGACCGTCATTGTCAAATCCAACACCAGGACTTGCTATATATATATATATATATATGCGGGAAACCAGCTTTCCTGGGACATATGACATGGTCTGATTGTACAAACTTCTTCAAAGTTGTTTCGATATTTTTAATACTGCAGTTTAAAGAGAAGACAAATTCTAGCGGCAACGTATCCAAAGATCTGAAAAAATGATTGACCGAACTTGCCGTCTGTACCTGTACTGGCTCCATGTATAATTCCTGAGAGGCTTTCAAGCAGTAGCTAAAAACCCCATAACTGTCCAAAGAGGCCTTGAGAAACCTTTATCTACTAATTTAATTTTGCACTAATTACTGCTTAATCCTAGATAATGTAGACTGCATGAACCAGTGCAGTGTCAAGGAGGAAGTCATTGTCAATGGCCTGGAGCACAGAAAGGGAAGTGGTTATATCATAAGGCATGACATGGTACTCATCATGCCTGTCTCCTTGCGTATCAGATTGTACTCACTTCTTAAATCTAATTAAGTCCATCTGTCTGCGCTACACAGTTAGTCCATGCAAGATTAATTAAATCTTGACAGTCAGAACAGGGTTTAAGGTATTTCAGTGGATCGGACCAAGCACTGAAAAAATATTGTAGCAGAACCAATCAATGTATGAAAAATCTGGCCACGGTTTAGCGATTCCAGATTTCTCGCCACGAACCATCGCAGCTTCTGTAGCAAATCTTCTCCTGCAGTTTCATTCATTCATCTTCAGGAACAGCTTTTTTTCTTGTTCCAGTTCACAGATCTAAAGCCTATCACGGAAACACTGGGTGCCTGCAGGAATAAACTCTGGAATAGACACCAGTCCAAAATGACCATCTTATCTTATTTATGGCCAAGAACTAATAAATCATTAATGGCTAAGCATTAAAAGGTAGCAATTGTCAGCAATCAGTAATGTCAGTTGCTTATCTAGAATTTTTTTTTTTTTTTTAGCTGGACCTTTCGTCCAGCAAGTAGCCCTTACCACAGAACAAAAAGTCCATGGCGTACCTGATCCAGGTCCTCCTCCCTGGTTGGAATTGAGCTGAAATTCCAGGGGGTAGAGTCAACTTGGTGCATTTCAGGCTGGATAAGTGTGTTAAATCTGTTGTTTTGTGCTGTACAGCGTTGTGTGGGTTAGGGTTACGAGTCAAAGATAGGCTTATAGGAGGAATTGGATTAGAGATGTCAAAAATTGTCCTGATATTCCAGGGATCAGCCTGTTATTATTTCCTTGCAAATCCAGGATATCTGTGGTTTTGTGCCCGCATAGCCACTGCAATCGGAGAATGACAAGGTGCTGAGGTGAACTGATGAATCCAGGGGCAATTTATTTGCACTTGTATTAGGTGGGTTCATTCCTGAATCCCCTCTAAGCCAAGGGATCTGGCTGGTGGGTTCACTTGGGATATAACAGGTGTAGATCTCACCACTACCATTGTATGATTAGCATTCTACTGGAATCGCACAAATCACTGTATTATTCAACCATGTTATTTTCTGGTATCGGGAAACTCAGCAGTCTGCATTCATATGACCTCTACAGTGCCGACAGAGAAGAGACATCCAAGGCTACTTATCTATTCTTCCTCTTCTTATCAACTTGATATAGCTTAGAGGTCACAGTTAAGACTAATGAAACAAACAAAGTCAATGAGGGACATAGAGAAGGGATCTCTGGTTTCACCAGACTACCATGACCTGCACTTCCAATCCCAGTTAACCAGGTAGCAGAGAGAAGAATTCAAACAGTTTCAGTGTAGCCTTAATTATTTTTTAACCTATCACTGAGAGAGAAGAGGACTTGCTCCATGAATTAGGAGAAATGCACAGAATCCAAAGCATCTAGAAGCATCATCTGGGTTGATCTTGACCTACATATGGAAGCGAGATCCTAGTAGGTAAACCAATAAACATCTGACAGTGAGGATAGAGACATACAGAGCAAGAGACAATCTGTTTGTGTGCTCAGAAAGGGATTTCCGGCTGTGTTCTGTGCAGGCAGAAACACCATCACATGTTCTTTTTCTAATCTTTTAGAAGATTAAACTACCAGTTTTGGTGAGCTTGTGTGCACTATAGCCTCCTGTTCTCGGCTGAGAGGAGTGGAACCCGATGGAGTCTTCTACCGTCGTAGCCTATCCGCCTCAAGGTTCAATGAGTTGTGCATTCTGAGATGCTTTTCTGCTCACCACTGCTGTACAGAGTAGTTATTTGAGCCACCATACTGCAGGCTTCCAGTCAGGTCACTTGATCTTTTTTGCTGTTGCTGTTTTTAGCACCATTCTGTGTAAACTCTGTAGATTGTTGCGCATCAGAATCTCAGGAAATCAGCAGTTTCTGAAATACTCAAAGCAGCCCATGCTATGGTAATATTACATTTTTCCCTATTCTGATGATTGATGTGAGTGTATATTTATTTAGGCAGCTGTGGTGTTCAAGTTGTGTTCGAGAATCACATACTCAGGATTCAGAGATTATGAGTGACCTTTTTAACACATATGATATTTCATTACTAGGTGATTACAGGATTAGTTCAGTGGCACACATAAAAGTTTAATGGTGGCCAATTAAATGTTAAGTAACTTAATAGGGAATGAGGCTGGTATTTTAATCAGCCTACTCTGTAATGAAAAAAAGCACAGTTACCCTTTAATCATAAGCTCTATATAGATCCAGTATAGAGACAAATCTGGAAAGCAACACTAGGACTCACCCAGACTGTCCACAGATTTTGCACTTTCCCATTCAATTCAAAGCCATAAAGTTACTCTAAACACTATCCCACAACATGGCTGACATCCTCCAAGGCAAACAAAAAAACACAACTTTTCCTGACCACTGAGGTGTGAGATTTTATAATCAACCCTCTTTAGCTAACAGTTTCCCAGAGTTCAACAGTTGCAGCACTTTATTTAATACTATACTTAATACTAGGCTGCTTAAAGCAGTAATTGAGGGTTTCACCTTCTGAAAAGGAAACAAGCAAATAATTAACACTTAGCCCCCAGTGAAACGGGTCCACATTACCAACAGAGAAAGACATCAAAACATTGCTTCTCGCACAAAAACACTGTTTGTGGTGATGTGATAAATTCTGTGGTGTTGATATAGGGACCTTAATTTCTTTTTATATTTTATCGAATATTATATAAAGTTGAATGCTCGATTGTGATTGCTCAGAATATGTTGATTAATTGTTCTATAACAGCAGCAAGGTTTAAATTAAATGTGCTTGTTATAATATATTAACATTTCTCTGGTAGAATTTCTATAGAGACTTGTATGGTGAATGACGCACATTCAAAAACGTGTGTAATTGTTGAGATGGTGAAGTTTTCTGCTTTACTTTTTTAATAGGGGTCTCCAGTGTCAGCAGAGGTAAAGCTAAACTTAAAGTTTTCTGATATGGAGTTTCCACTTTATGGTTACTCAGTAACATGACAAGCTGTGTTTTTTTTGGCTTATTATCTTCAAGAAAAATAATTTTTTTTAAAAAAGCGTGTGGTGTGGGAACGACTGTTTATAGCTGTTAAGTGACAAAACAGGAACTAACTTATTTCACAAATGTTCCATTACATTAAACGTAACTATGGACAGATAAAAAAGTATCACATTGTAGTGGTTGTCAAAGAGAAATAACACGCTTGAGGACATGCTATTACCCAGGCATTGATTATTTTCTTATGACGGCATGCTCCCGAAATGTTTTACTCCGAACACATTACAGGTACTTTTGCTGTGTTTTCAGTTCACAGAATCAGAGAGCATGGCTCTGTTAGAAGATGGCAGTCTGGAGACAATGGTGTTTCCAAACAATCAACAAGAAACATTCATTCATTCATCTTCAGTAAGCACTTTATTCTGGTCTGGGTCTCCGTGAATCTGGAGCAAATCCCAGGAACTACAGGAAAGGCAGGAATACACCCTGGATGGGATTGTCAAGCACACCCATACACACAACTAGGGGCAATGTAGAGCAGCTAGCCAGTCCACTTACCTGGAGGAAACCAGAGAACCCAGAGGAAACCTACACGAACGTTGAGAGAACATTGAAATCTCAATGCAGACAGTAACTTGAGCTCAGTATCGAACCCTGAACCCAGGAGTTCTGAGATACTACCAGCTATGCCACTATGTATTTTTATGTAAAATAAAAATTCATCAGTTCTACTCTTCTACTCAGTCAATAAAACTAATTACGTAATACCTTGATACCTTATTCGTTCATAACTTGTTTGTTCATTTATAACTTGGATTTAGTTTACACTTCTTAGACTGAGAAACTAATTAAACTGAATAAATACTGAGCTTAGATGCATGAGTAGTTAGAATCGAAATGACTTGATGTTTGTTAAGTAAACGAATGAAGCCTGAGGAGCTTTTGACAAACTGTCTTTTCACGAGGAAATGATTACGAAGTTAAAGGTGTAATAACAGGGACTGTGTGGAGGTTCACCTCGTTTGGAGTGTCACTCTTGTTCAGGGCCGTCGAGATCTGCCCTGTTTTAATCAGCACGTGATGACCGAGGCTGTCTCGGCTTGACCTTCTTACCGCCGGATCAAAGATAAGGCGAATACGCCTCAAGGGTGTGAGCGATTTTCCTCCTGAACCAAAGCACTGTGGCCGGGAGAAGGTTAGAACCTTATATTTCAAAGCTTGACAGCTTTATTGTGAAAAGACAGCTACTCTTGACATACAGCGTAATTAGCATTCTTGCACTGGCAAAATATATAGCCGTTTCTGCTTACCGATGCGTCTTTGCTTGATGTTCACTAAATTAAATTCGACTAAAATGAAGGTCTTTCATTTTAGTAGGAAACAGCAAGTATTCTTAGTAGCTGAAATGGTTCCAAAGTAAATGTGCCCTGTTGTGAGGGATAAAACTCTTGGTTTTAGCTGTTCTAGGAAAATAATCAATGATGGAGTGATTATCATCTTCCATTACTTTACAGAACATCATGAAGTATTTGATTCCTCTTATACCACAGCAATTAACCAATACAAATTTTGCATTAATTAAAGAATAACTCTTTTTATTCACGTAAAGTTACGTTTAATGTTATAGAACGTACGTGAAAAACAAGTTGCTGTTACCGCTCATGTGACAACAGCTATAACATAACAGTTTATGTTTCCTGGCCTCTTTTTTTCTCTCCCTTGAAGTTAATTGTCGTAAAACTTAAAGTTACAGCGTTAACTCTGACTGTTACAAAGCGCTGACACTGGAGACTCCTTCCATAAATGCTACATGAAAAAATCTTATCAACAATTACACCATTTTTTAAATCCACACATGCAGAGCGTCCATCATACAAACCCCTGTGTATGTTGTTACTATAGAAATGATAAGATATTAGAATGAGTGCATTGATATAATCCTTGCCTATGAACAGCTTCTGACCAATCAGAATCGAGCATTTGATTCAATGCCATGGTAGAGTATAATAGGCTGTATTAGTATTTTTAGCGACTTATCATCCAGACTGATTTTCATTCTAACACAGTGCTTAGTCTCCATAGTTATCAGCAGATCTGATCAAATATCAAGCGTTTCTCTTTCTTCTGAGATAACATAACAAGTTGAGAAGATAAAACTTGTCAGAGATCTCCTGTGATCTGTAAAATATAGATGTTATGTTTGTGGCTCTTCAAAAAGACCTTTGGTTTCTTAAAGAGTCCCAGTTGCTTGAAGTCTCTCTGGAACGAAGCAAAGGTAAAGAAAGCTTTTATCACTCTGAATGAGATTACCTGAGAAGTTATTTGATTTTTGCTGCAAAGTTTTCAGGAGAAAATATTATGTCAAGATCCAAACTATAAAGAGATCCTTTAAGCTCCTAGCCATCAATCAACCAGGTTCGGAGTTTTCTGCTTCCCTTCTTTTCTTGCAGTTTGTCTTTTGTTTTTAAATATTTTATGTTGAAAATGAAGGGTCAAAATGGCTGCTAAATTAATTGGAATTTAATCTAATAATTCATCATAACACAATCAATCCATATGAACATATGTTAACCGATGGCTCGTGACAAATGATAAACATCTGATACACACAGGACGTGACGAACACGATTCGGATGTGAAGCTGTGCATGAAAGCTGACCCAATTTCACATCCACACAGTTCTTTCACAGAGATACCCCATATCTCATGGGATTGTATTTAAAAATCAACATAGATCAGAGGTTTATATATATATATATATATATATATATATATATATATATATATATATATATATATATATATATATATATATATATATACATATTTTGTTTATAAGTAACTTTCCATGTACACTATGGATCGCTGTATTATATTATTTTGGAGACATGGCTGTTCCTTTCTTTTATGTTACATATACGACATTTTATTACTGTTGAAAGTCTTTACAGCTTAGCAATGTATTACGAATTATTGTTATTATTTACTGAATTATTGAATTATTATTATTGGTGTTCTCCTGCAGTCTAAAACCATAAAATCTTATTACAGTGAAGTAGCAGGTATTGCTATGACTCCTTTTCTTAGCAGTTTTATAATACAAGAAAGCTGTAATACAGGTAAAAACACGCAATATCCAATATCCAAATTAGTCTATAGAGACATCTTAACCTTTTATCAGCTCACGTTCAACTCAGGGAAATGCTTTATGGGCTGTATTCATAATCAGTCCAAAAGTTTCATCAGTATTTACACAGGGAAAGTTATGTGTATTCAGAGTGGGGTTACGCAGCTATTTTAAGCTGATTTTATGCACGTGCCGTTCAAAGTATGCAAATTACCTGCGTGTAGTTCACACCTTTGTGGTTGCCAGATTTTTCTTGAGTAGGTCAAGGTTTTCAATAGCATCTAGACAACTGCCTTTAAACCTTTGAAAAAAAAATAAGGGATAGAAAATGCAGACTGAAGAAGGAAATTGTGTTTTTGCTGTCTAACATAAAAGAAAGAGACAATTTAAAAATGAATATGATGATATATGAATTAGAACATGGCAAGCATTTAAATAAATCTAATAGGAGTCTAATCTAATAGTTTACTGCTGCAGGAATAGCCCTAGTTGTAATTATCACATTAAATAATTTCATATTAAATATCACATTAAATTTGGTTTAATTGAACTAAATGGCTTCCACCATTATTATTCAGTATCTTAAAAAATAGCACTTGATCCAGCACATTCTATAATTCAGCATTTCATTTTTTTATTTTTTTTTAATATTACAGTTAATTCTGCGCACAACCTAAGGAAGCCAAGGTCATGATATCGTAATGTGTGTGTCTGAGGGATGTAGGCTATTTTAGGCTATTTATATCACTTTTTATTGCTATTTAACCATGACGTGAATAGAGGACAACGCATAAATATTTACATTACTGTATAAATTACAACATACAATTGTCTTTATATAGAAATGTAATGCTAGTTTTAGTCTTATGTATTTATTACTGAGACATTGGACTGCTTTGCAAGACTCACTGAGATGGCAATACTACAATTATACTGTATGTTTGGAGAGTCTAGGGACAGTTAACAGATTTATTTAGTTTTGTTAGAGAAATTTATTGAATAGCGGCTTGTGAATAGGGTCTGGGATCGCCTATACATATTAGTCTGCTGCAACGTGCCAGAATAAATAACAGCAGTGTTCTCTCTCTCTTTTTTTTTTTTTTTAATCAAATGCCTCTTAAAGGTCGTGTTTAACATTTCTTCAGGGAGTCTGCAAGTTCAGTAAAGCCATAATAAGAGCAAGTCTTGGGAGCAAAGGTGATTCTATAGTTTACCCCTTTGAGTTACCAAAGTATGATGTGCAAACATTGATTAAATGGAAATACGTCTGAATGCAAAAAGGGTACTGTAACATCTGCGTAAACATTGTAACATTACATATGTGTGTGTACAAGTATATCACAAATGTAACATTAGCTGGTATGGTAATAACCAATCAGAACTGAGCATTCTGCGATGCTGTGGTATAAAGTGCTTTTTTGTTCTCTTTCACTTTTAAGTCAGGAGAAGTTACTGAGTTCCCGTCTATAATCATCTAAATACACAGTCTTCAACTTGTGAAATGCGAGCACACATCACAGGAAAAAGGAAAAGCGTTTTCATGTCTCTAGGGTGGCTTCTTTTACATCACACTGCCACTGCTGCATATTAATTACAGATTCTGACACATGCATGAATGCACATTCATCATATGTTTATTACTGGTTCATCAGAGAGTAATATTCCTGTTCATAATTCAAAACTTTTTAATATCTCCATAATGCATCAGGCAATGAATATCTCTGTACAGGCATAGATATTTCTCACGGCAGTGATTTTCCTCCCTCTTTTTTTCCCCTCCACTAACACAGCAGGTGACCTTATGATTGTAGCTTATACGACTGGGGCCTGATTTTAACACACCTCAAGTAAGTACCTCAGCAGTGGTATAATAACACATCAAAATTCCACACAAAATGTCTTCTATTCCACATTAAGGCTGCAGTGCTACTGCAAGACTGTTTGAGGCATGTGTACTGTGTAGCTGAGGCGAGCAAATACACAGCAAAAATGAAACAAGAGGAAAAAACATTTACATCATACCTATAAAAACCAGCCTGTTGGCATATTAGTGCTGCAGAAATCAGCCGTCTGGGTGGCTGTGTTTCAGCCATCTCATTACGCCCTTGACAGCAGCGTAGTTACACTACAACAGCTGCACAAGCCAACATTAATGAGATTTTATGAGCTTTTTTATGAGCTCAGGACAAAAACGAAATCAGAAGGTAAGTATTAGGAAGGGGAAGTAATAAGTAATAAATAATAATGCAAAACTGACATTTTTCAGTTTGTAATAGTTTACATCTTAAAAATAAATAATAATATTAAAATAATAATAATAATAATAATAATAAGCAGAAGCTCATTTTAATGCATTATCATTTCTATAGTAACAGGGACCTGTAAGGCGGATGCGCCATATAAACTGATTTTTGAAAAGCGTGTAATTGTTGATATGATTAAAGTGTTCTGTGAGGAGCTTTTTAGCATTTATGGAAGGAGTCTCCCGTGTCAGAGCTTTCTAACAGCCACAGGTAAAGCTGTACCTTTAAGTTCCATCACCAGTCCCTCCTGAAGTTAATTTCACAAAAAAGAAAATGGAGTCATTTCACTAAGAAACCAGACAGTGCAAAATCCTCTCTCCAGTGGTGAAGAACTTACTGACTGCTACAAAGCTCTGACACTGGAGACTCCTTCCTTAAATGTTAACTAAATGTCTCCTTACAGAAAACTTCACCATGTTAACAAATGTAAGTTTAATGATTAACTATAAACAATGCTGGATTGGTATGAAGGGGTACAATGTGTGCTGAGAAAGCGTTCCCCACACCATTACACTACCCCCACCAGCCTGAACTGTTGACACAAGGCCATGGTTTTTTGCTGTTGGCACCAAATTCTGACCCTACCAAATCGATCAGGTGATGTTTTTCCAATTTCCAACAGCCCACTGTAGCCTCAGATTGCTGTTCTTGGCTGGCAGGAGTGGAACTCATTGTGGTCTTCTGCTGTTGTAGCCCATCCGCCTCAAGGTTTGACATGTACATTCTGAGATGCTTTTACGCTCCCAACGGATGTAAAGAGTGATTTACCATAGCCTTCCTGTCAGCTCGAACCTGTCTGGCCATTCTCCTTTGACCTCTTTCATCAACAAGGTCTCTCTCTTCAACTTCTGCATGAGAAGTTTCTGAAATACTCAAAACATGCCATGGTCAAAGTCACTGAGATCTGAGATCACATTTTTTCCCTATTCTAATGTTTGATGTGAACATTAACTGAATCTCCTCCTATATATAACATTAATGCAGCGATGTATTATAATGTCCAAAATCCATGTTGTTTTTATGAACAAGTTCTCAAGTTTCTGAAGTCTTGTATCACATCCTCCCCCAGCTCTCTGGACCGATGTGTGTCATCTTATAATTACTTCATTCCTAAGACAAGTGCAATGAAACATTTCCCCTCTGACTCTTCATCCTGTTCAACAAGCCTGTTCTGGCACTTCCTGACCCACTTTCCTCCTACTGATGCATGCAGTATCTGTCCTTATCTCCAAATCGAATCTCTCCACATGGTAGCTCAACCATTTCCTAACCTTCCTTCTTTATATTTGTTCTGTGATTAGCCCACATCTCATCTCTCACCTAAACTTGTCCCTTGGGGCTGTTTACATTCTTTGGTCCCTTTGAAATCTTCCCTTATAATGCTGATGATGTTCAGATTATACCAGGCCTAAGTTGGTCACAATTCTCAGATCACTAGCAGAAAATAAACACTAACATTTCCATCCGTTCGTTTTCAAACATCCACTCAAGAATGGTTTATGGTTGAAAAATTAGAGTCTCTAGAGTCAGTTCGCTAGAGTACACCCCCTGAGCGCTAACATTTCTTTTTTTTCTCATGTTCTCTCTGTCTGATCTGTCAGTATGCTGCTCACAGTCCTGAGGTAGTGATGGAAATCTTTTCAGTGAATCAGATCATTTGACTCAGCTCACTAATCATCGAGTCTTTTTCGGCTCTCGAATGACTCACAGCCATTTCGTTCTAACCCAGACAAAGTTTGCGATCTTTTGATTATTGATTATTCTTTTGGCGTAAATATAGCTGAAACTCTACTTTCTAACCAACAAAATTAACATTTCTTTGCTTTGTATCTTAGAAAATCTATTTAAATAATTGCAAAATCAGCACGGCACTGCAAATGTGCTGCAAGTAAGCATCGCTGCATTAATGTTATTGTGCTGCCTTGTTGATGATTCCTTTCCATTTATCCTGATTACTCATCGCCTCCCCTAATACACTGACGACATCTTCAACAAGCAGCAGACAGTCAGTGAGGGTCAAGCACACATCTCACCATTCACACTAACAAACAGCCCAGATGTTGAAAAGAGGTTTCCATGGAAGCATTTCTGATTGAGTTACACTACAAGAGTAATAGCAATGACTGCATGTTAAAAAAAAAAAAAAAGAAAGGTCACATATTTGAGTCAGCTCGTTCAGTCAACATTCAGCTAAGACTTATCGCCAAATGACACATACCATACCATGAGGAGTAAGAACTGGAGGAGAGCTTGAATATCAGAAAACTCCACAACGAAGCTGGAAGCCATTTTGCTGTACAAATTCATTAATGGATGAAAGTCATTAGTCACTCAAACGCATACACACCAGCTTCTTGGCACCAGTTTCATGATGTGTATAAAATGACTAGCAGTGGAGGAACTCGTTCTGATATTTAGTAACATTTCCACTGGTTATACTGCCAACAAATACAAAAAAAAAAAAAAAACATGAACTGTATCTATTTTTAATGGATGTGTCAAATTAGCAGGACAACAGATATTGGAATGCTGATTGTAATTTAGGGATATTGACTCATTTAATCCCGATGGAGCTGTGAAATTGGAGGCAGATCAATATTAATTTAAAACCCAGAAACAACACAAACAAGCAAATAAGACAGACATGAAGGGAGGGTATGTGTCTTTGGTTAGTTCTTACTGAAAAATAAGACCAGAAAGTAAACATCATGCAGAATATGATCATATGATATTCCAGCTCGGTAGATGCTTGGAGCTCAAACACACCAATATCTTAGTTACCTGTTGGAGTACAATACACAGAGTGGGCGGGATGAGTGACTCGAAAACGTTTACGCAAATAAGAAGAGATTTACCAAAGGGATTGAGAGACTTCTGAAAAGGTCAACAGCAGGACAATATCATGCTATAATGCAAAACTTAGAAGTCTTAAAAAAAAAAAAAAAATCTAAAGTAAACTGCTGATTGAAAATGAGTGCTAATTAATAAAAATGAGCAAAACTGCAAAGAAAACTCTTCAATGAGAATCATACTGGCTGATGCAATTGGCTGAATAGACCAAAGTTGAACTTTTTGGCCTTCACACAAAGCACCTTGAAAACAACATCCCCAGAGTGAAGCATGGTGGTGGCAGCATCATGTTGTGGGGAGGCTTGGTTCTACCGAGAATTGACCCTGGGGGGGTGTTAACACTCTTACAGCCAAGAAATTTCTGAGGGTTTATTTATTGTTTAATTTTTGTACTTACACGAATGCTGGAATTTGGCAAGATTTCACAATGGTGTATTCCAATGAAGAATTTTTTAGAGCTTTAGATACTCTAAAAATAGGAAGTAACTTGGAAGTTGTAAACGAGAACTCAGGACTCAGGGGAGGGAGACTTGTACAGATTCTTGTATGAAATGTTTTGTAAATATTAAAGATTAATTTCATGAGTGGAGTTAGTGAGCATGGCCTTTCTTATGATCTCCTACATCTTTCACGTAAGGTCTGACTGGGTTCCTGTACCACCAGCATGTCATTATCACTGTCGTCTTATCTACTGGAGGAAGCGACAGATCGTTGCCCCTGTGAAGACAGCAAGAATGCGTCTCGCTGAGCACTTCTGCCACTCCACTGAAATGCCCTTGTCGCCCCGACCGTGCACACTCTCCCTCATCCCTCTGGACTCCGGTGCTTATTAGCCATCTGGTATCAGAGTAAAGCGAGTCCCTCAGGCAGGAGACACTTCAAAACAAACTAGTTTCTCCCCCGTCACTACATGGAATCTCTTTTTTTTTTTCATTGCCTCAGGAGAATAAGGATCTGCTGATGATGAAAGATATTAGAATTACCACATGAAATATGTGTGTGTGATTCATCTACAAGCAGTGATTCCTCTTCTGAGAATACACCAATGATGATGGAGTTTCATAGCAATGGGGATGAATACTTATGCAATCACAACTATTTTTATGTGTAAATAATTTTTTAAATCGTATTGATTTTTTTTTTTTTTTTGCCACATTTGATTATTCTCAGGTTATTTTGTGTCCATTTCGTTTCCAGGTTTGTTGTTGTTGCATTTTCTGATTTGCTGTTGTATTTTGGTTTTGCTGTTGTATTTTGGTTTTTGTTTTTTTATTTTGTTGTTACATTTTTTTGTTGTTGTGGTTTTGTTGTTGCATTTTTTTCTGATTTGCTGTTGTATTTTGGTTTTGCTATTGTGTTTTGGTTTTTGTTTTTTTTTATTTTGCTGTTGCATTTTTTTGCGGTTGTGGTTTTGTTGCATTTTTTTCTGATTTGCTGTTGTGTTTTTGGCTTTGTTGTTATGTTGTTGCGTCTTCTGATTAGATGTTGAGTTTTTGTTTTTTGCTGTTATGTTTATGGTTTTTTTGCGTTTTCTGGCATGCTGTTCGTGTTTTTGGATTTGCTGCTGTGTTTTTCATTTTGTGTTGTGCTTTGGCTTTGCTGTTGCGTTTTCCGATTTGCTGTCTTTTTTGGTTTTTTTGTTATGTTTTCTCAATTGCTGTTGTCTTTCCGAATTTGCTGCCACATTTTTGGTTTGTTAACGTGTTTTGCGCTTATGGGCTTTAGTACACTTAAGCATGGCACTGTAATGAATGAGATTTATGCAGCATCTACAATGCAGATACACACATTTGCTCGCACAAATAAAGTAAACGAAGCTTCTTCTCCAGGTGTCTAATGTGCCATGAGATGCCAGAGATGAGCCTGCAGAGGCCTGAAGGAAAGAGTGAGAGAGGGTAAGACAGGACGGTGACCTGAATCTTCTGCTTCAAAAGTAGAGAGAGGAGAATGAGTGAGAGAGAAAGGCCATAATTCATTTTATTGAGCTTTCTCCTAAACTATTGTTGAGAGGCTGTAGATGCGATACACTAAAACAGTCTGGAGCCTGACAGAATTCCAAAGCAGAGCAAGGAGAGAGAGAGCGAGAGAGAGCATGAGCTAAAGGAGATTTATTTTTTCCTCTCTTTCTCTTTCTATACCCCTTCCGCAGAGCACAGCTTCCTTCAAACCCACCTCCACTTTAAGTAATAGCCAGTGGCTTTTATTTATGTTTCAATCGCAGATTAGAAGATTTCTGCGTGACACGGAGTCATGGCCACGACTGTGTGCCAGACACAAATATATCACTCCAAACCCCTGTAGGACATAATCTCTAGTCTTTGTAAATCCCCCAACAAGACCACCACCACCCCCCACCCCCCATTTTCTCTCTCTCTCTCTCACACACACACACATACAAGGACAAGGTGTATTTATTCAAAATGTGAGGAGTTGTGTGCTGTGTGTGCTTTACGGCGTGAAAGAAGAAAACTTTGCATACCACTGATAGATTATACGTGAGGCGGCCTGGGAAATCCCATCAGATGTTGCTGTGTTGCTGAATTCTGGAAAACAGCCATTTTGGCTAGTAACATACACTGACATCTATGAAGAGATTTAACCAAAAATGTTTTTTATGTAGGATATTTCCTAAACTTGCCTTGGTTGTTCATTGGATAAAGAACCAGTTCAACAAATATAACGGTAAAAACAATCAGTCTACCTAAAGATGACTAAACCCTTGCTAGCTAGGTGTGATTACTGCATGTCAAAATGTCCGCAATGATTTCTGCGCTGTCACATCATCATCATCATCATCTTCATCAAAACATAGAAGAGTGCTTAGACACTATCGTATTCAAAATGCTAGAACTTTACTTACAAGAGAAACATACAGCAGATCAGGACAGCCTGTAGTTTTCAGAGCTTCCTGTATAGATAGCAAAAGTTGACCATGTGAACACAAATCTACACTTTTTACATTTTTGCTTCAATGATTGGTAAGAATATGAAGAATATGTCTAGATATTTCTACAACCTTTCTAAAAATGATCACTCGATTGCTGCCGTGTGATTAAAGCAGCGTAAACATCTGTCTCATTTCTATAAAAATCACAGTGTGGTTTTACTGCACATGACGTGCTTCAGTTACAGCACATATAAATGCCAGAGTGATTGATGTAGTGTGGCATGCGTGATTTAATTAAAGCGGCCTTAACGTTGTCATTTCTATTACACTGCTTTAAAACACATTTGTTCTTTCTTGAAGAATAGCCGTCTGTCATCTTTATCCTCAAACATTCATCCACACTGTACATCCAAGGCTTATATTAGCCTATAATATTAGTAACCTGGTTTCTCTATGGATATTATACAACATTGGAGCTAAGCTCTTATAACTAGATTTCTTTTTTCAACACTGACATCTACGAAAACATGCATTTAACCACTAATAAAATGTGTCAACTCGTTTCTGACAACAAAATATCATTCGTTACAAGGTTTCTTTACTGACTATAGCTTAATAATTGCTTTTAAATGAGTAACAGTTTCGAGTTTTTACCATAGCATTAGCAAAAACGCCAAACGTACTTACCTAGCATCCATGCTAACAGCAAGAGAACATTATTGACACTCTATTGATTGACGTAAAACAAATCATTTACTTTCAATCTATATTTTGTGTCTCTGTGTATCGCAGTATCATTGAAAATAAAGAAAAAGGAATGAGAGAACGAGATCTTCTCATGATCGTCAAGAAATTCAGACGATGCAACTTCCTGTTGTGGAATATTCCAGATATTTCCACATGTTTTATGTTATTTATTATGAAGGACATCTATACCTGTGTTTTAAAATGTCTTTTAGTTTTATTCTACATACATATTTGGAAATGTACCATCAGTGTGACACAATTACAATGGCACCCCAACCATGGAATCAGCAAGCTAATAGATAGAATAACATAGCAGGCGTCTGCCTTGCTGTTGTGCCATTCACATAAAAAATGTGTTATTACCACCACTCACTGTCAGAAATGACTGTAACTCATACGCTTCAATGAGCTAGCAGGCGGTGTACTGGCCACATGCAGACTTTCCCAATCTGCCTCACATATGATACTGTACTTGCGGCATGGGAGGTGTTATTTTATAATACAAGCATGCTAATTTGATGCCTTGCCAGATGCCTTTGTCTCTTTTGCTGAAAAACAAGTGGGGAAAAAACACAGCAGGAAACAAACGACTGGCAACAGCTTGTCAAAGCTCTTAGACTGGAATGCACGTTAGTTGTAAATAAAAACTTTCCTGAGAAAGGTTAACGTAGCTAAAAGCAAATCATAGCTAGCAAGTACTGGTGCAACTAAGTTGATGCTACTTCCTCACTAAACCATTCCTAAGCATCGTTAACATTACATTAAAACTAATTATCGCTAGCAAGAACTGGTGCAACTAAAGTGATAGTCACTAAAATTTTCCTCAGAACTGTTAACCTAACTGAAAACAAAATTATAGCTAGCAAGAACAAGTGGGAATGAGGTGGTGCTAAGTAGTCACCAAAACATTCCTAAGAAATGTTAACATAGCTAAAAGCAAATTATAGCTAGGAGGGACTGGTGCAATGGAGGTGATGCTAACTTTTCACCAAAATGTTCCTAAGAAATGTTAACATAGCTAAAAACAAATTATAGCTAGGAAGGACTGGCACAATAATTGGCACCAAAACCTTCCTAAGAAATATTATTATAGCTAAAAACAAATTTGATCTAGGAAAGACTGGTGCAACTGAGAGGATGCTAACTAGTCACCAAAACATTCCTGAAAAATGTGAACATAGCTAAAAACAAATTATAGCTAGCAAGGACTATACTAATTGAAGTAATAGCTGCCAAAGCTTTCTTAAGAAATGGTAACATAGCTAAAAACTAAATATAGCTAGGAAGGACTGGTGTAACTGAGGTGATACTAACTGCTCAGCAAAACATTCTTAGGAAATGTTAACATAGCTACGAAAAATTCTAGTTAGGAAGGACAAGTGCAACTGAGGTGTGATAACTCATCGCTAACTTTCATTTTTTTTATCATCAACTCCTGCATTTTTTTTTTTTTTTTTTTGGTTGATTGGCTGGGGGGGATTCTAATCCTTCAAAGCGAGTTGCTGTTGTAAGGGTTTTTGCCATTGATTGATGGCAGTCAGCTCTTTTTTTCTCAGAGAGTAACAGTGAGAAACAGGGAGAGTGATTTTTTTGCGTGTGAATCGGGACCATCTGGCATTTTAGCTCTACATTTACAGAGCTTAGAAAACGCTTTGGGGAAGGTCTTATTACGTCGGTATTTCTAGGGAAAATATTTTAGGTGGCATACTGTGAATAAGAAAAAAAAATGCATTGTTCTCACTGTATGGAAATGAGAACGCCTTGACGTTGAATGTCATTACTAGTATTTGTAGTAAACGTATTAGCTAAATCTCCAAGAGAAACTGGAAATCTAAGGGTCTATGCTTTAAAAAAAAAACTGTAGCTACCAGAATGATAATGTATAGCAAGCTAGTCAGTAAGTGGTTGGCCAATGTTTGGCTACAAGCACCAGTGTTTTCTCTTCACATGGTGCAAAAAAGAGTCTAATAACCTGGGCTCCCAAGCTGCTGAATTGTCCACCACTGTATTTAAAGTAAATGAGTGAATGACAGTATCCTGAGGCCCACAGTAAAATTATTATAATGAACTTATCATAACCTGACAGCAAACTCCACCTTGATGAGACCATATCCCAAGCTTGATATAGACCAATACTTACAGTCGGCCCACCTTCTGTTAAACTTTGCTATACACACATGGATAGGCTCTGATTCCAAAATGTGGTCTAAACCTACCACCTATAAATTCATCATATAAAAATCTAGGCAATATTATATATACAGTATATACACTCACTGACCACTTTAGTAGGAACCCCATACTTGTTTTTGCTGAAAGAACATCTATGGAAACTGAAATAAGCACTCTTTACAACCGTGGTGAGCAGAAAAGCATGTCACGATACGCCGAACCTTGTGGCAGATGAGCTACAAGAGCAGAAATCCACATCGGGTTCCACTCCTGTTGGCCAAGAACAGGAATGTGAGGCCACGGTGGGCACCGAAACTGGACAAGTGATTGGAAGATTGGAAAAAGACCAGGCGATGTTCCCCAATGAGAGAATGGAAAGTTTACAAAAGTTCATAAAAACTTTTGCTCTTCTGAGCTAATGTTTCTAGCCACATAGCTAGTCTCTGGTCTAATTAGCTGAGGCAGAACTATTTGAAATTTCCCCCTAGGTGGGACGAAACTGGAGAATCCAGAGGAAACCCACATGGACGCTGGGAGAACGTGCCCAAAAACTCAACACAGAGAGGAACTCGAGCCCAGGATTGAACCGGGGACCTTGGAGCTGTGAGCTGTGAACAATGAATTAATAAATTACACTACAAATGTAAGCGATTTAATTTTTCGGTTCGAACCACCATACAAAACCTTCCTCTGTTTCACCAGGGAAGAACGGTGACATTTTCACTTTTTTTTCTATCATTGGGTAGTGTACAGTTTCAATTTCAGTTAAATGTCATTAATCAACTAAGCAGTAAATGTCACGGGTTTTCTCCAGGAACTTGAGGTACATGTCACTTTGGCATGATTTTCGTTTAATGATCCTCTCCTTTTGCTTTGCTTTTTTATTTCCCAAGGTTTCCTTCATAGCAAGAATTCTTTTTTCCCAGCCCTGGTCTGATTAGCATGGCCCTGAGATTATTCATTTCCATAGCTGTCCATGTCTTTTGTACTTAAAAAAAGAAAAGAAGAAGCAATCAAAAAAAATGGCTCATTCCCTGAAGCATGAAATTGAATTATTTGAACAATGCTCATCTGAGTTCATAAAAATCAATTCCACTTTACCTGCTTGTCCTTTCTGAAAAAAAAAAAAGGCCAGGTTTTGATATGATATGACAAAGACTGCCTTCTGTGTCCTCTGGGACAAATTAAACATTGTCTTTCCTTCCTTTTAATATTACAATATACAAGTAAGTATTAAAACAATTTGCTGTTATTGGAAAATAATCAACAACGGCGTGCTGTGCTGTGGCCCGTGAAGTTGATTATTTTCCAGTAAAAGCATGTCTCTACCTGTTTTATTCGACTTATACAATAACAATTTGCCAAATATTACAATTCTTGATTTAGTAAAGACTGACTTGGCATATTTTTTTATCCATTCATAGTTGTGGAACGTCCGTGAAGTAAGTTAGTTCCTGTTATCACTTACGTTAAAGCAGCTATAAACAATGATTCCCTCGCCAGCCTTTTGTTTTTCTCTAATGAAGCAAAAACGTACACAAAAAAGTAGCTTGTCATGTTAGCAAGGAAACCAGAAAGAGCTGATGACTTTAACATGGTGGAAAACTTACTCTGACACTGGAAACTCCTTCCATAAATGTTAAATAAACATCTTCTCTTTATACATTTGCTTTGTTAAATTCATCAGAAAATAACATCACACCTTTTGCACTCTCAGGCTAGTCTTATTTTTTTTCCAAAGTCCTCTTAATTATTCGAGTACTGTTTCGAATTTTCAGGGTTATGCCCACTTTAATCGAACCTTCTTGAGAGAAATGCTGATTCTTATAATAATAAATACATTTTCTGTGCATAATAGTTTTAATTAGCTGGGTTAAAGACATGTTCGTTATTGATTTTCCATTTTGTTTAAAACAATATTCTGGTGTGCAGAAGCAAAATTATAATGCATATTAGCTAGCTAAGGTTATTAGTAGGGTATTCTGTCCTTTACTTAGCTAACAAAATATATGTTATGATTTGGTTTAAGAAGAAAATTAGAACCTACAACCTCAGGCCCAAGGACAGCAGTTTATTAGGTTTAAAAAAGCATTAATGCATTCATTTTTTGCACTTGATGACATCATTTATTTTTACTTGAACGCAGAAGTGTCTATTTTGATATCCCGAGGCACTGTCATTGATACTTCCTTCCATTTTATTACTGATTTCCTGTACTAAATGGTATGTCAAAATAATGCATGACCCATCATCCTATAGAAATTAACCCATCATTACAGGCAATTTATTAACCATATATGACCATTTGCAAAGAGCCAAGCTCCATGCATGAGCAAAGGTTTAAATTATCATGTGTAGACACCCATGTATTTGAGACGTCTTTTAGCGAAGTCTTGTTTTCTCATTTTGCCAGAGTAGATTGTCATTTGGATTCTTCACACTCCTGGGAAATTAAGACAAGGTAAAGAGAGAGAGAGAGAGAGAGAGACAGAGAGAGAGAGAGAGTCCCAGAGAACAAATTTGCTATTTGTGATAAAGAGAAACAACATATTCATTTACTCTAAATCACAGCTGTTTGAGTTCACTTAAAAGTGGACAAATGGGAAGATTAAGTGCGTATGAAGTGTGTCGAGTGAAGGAAACGAAAACCTATTACAGATATATCGTTTAATGTTATTGCATCTATAAGCCAGGAGTAATGTTTTCTTCTTATTATTATTTCAACGTTAAAAATGAAGTACGCATTGTATCTATGTTTTAGAAGGCACTTGCTTAATGTTTTTTTATGGCTGCTGAAGTGAACACACATTTGTTGCTTGATTTCCTTTGTGTTCGAGAGAGTTGACATGTTGACCTTTAGGTTACGGTAACATTAGCTAAAACATTGATTTATACACCCTTCTATTTTTCTTCAGGCTAGCATGTAGTTGGAATATACAAACATCGCAGACTCACCTTTCAAACCCTTGTAATTAATTTTATTCTTGGGATTTTACTGTAACAGTCCTTCACTTGTATTTAAGCGCAGAATTCAAATTTGGATGTGCAGATTGTGAAGATACTGAAATCGCACAAATCAACCCACATCAGATGTAACTACAGACTTAAGCGCTACTCAGACTTTTACGTGGGAATTGTTCGTGCTGAAAATGGACGCGTGTCTCAGTTACACGAGAATTAATAATGCAAAATAATACGATGCGCTGGATCAAGTGCTATTTTATAAACTGCCGAATAATAAGGTGGAAGCCATTTTGTTAAATGGCTGTGATTCATGTTATGATTACTACTAGGATTATTCATGCAGCAATATACTAGACTTCTATTCGATGTTTATTTTAATGCTTTAGATTTGCGTCTTCAGTCCGTATTTTCTATCCCTTCGTCCCCCCACCCCCTCGCCAACGCCATATGTTTTTGGGCTTATTTTTTTAAAGCTGTTTATGTTTAAAGGTCTAGATGGTATTGAAAATCCCTTCAACTTAAGAACAATCTGGCAACCTCACAGACATGAACTACATGCAGGCAATTTTAATAATGTCAACTTAAGCAGCTGCGTAACCTGGTTCTGAATACAAGAAACTTTCCTGCGTAAATTATGTTCCTTTGAGTGTATTTGTGGAAATGGCAGTCTTAAATTATTCACAATTGTAAGTTTGCCCTGTACACTTAACAGTTAACTATGAAAAAAAAAATTGCATTCCCTATGCAGCATACATGTACATACCGCATGCTAATAAATCATGCGAATGTACAGGGAGCAATTTCAGATATTAACGACGCGACTGTGCTGAGCCGGCTGTCGGCTCACAGGCGTAAAAAGCTTTATGACAAATACAAGCATTCACATGGTGATCACTGTGAATACGTTTCGAAACCCACAAACTCTTGACATACATCACACTCAGTGACTGTAATCACAATATCGTTCAAAATCATCGTGTTTATTTTGCTGCTAATTATGCAGCTCAGCGAAGACGCTTTAGCATTAGTCATACTAGATACTTGAAAGTAATGACAAATCAGAGGCAATGAAAAATGACCCAACGTGTTATGAACGAGCCGGAATTTAGCACGTAAATCATGCACGGCGTCAGGACGCGCTTCTGTGGGTTCCTCGCCTCGAGTCTGTGTGCAGAAAAGCCATTTCCCTCTTAGCAGATTAATTGATGCTGCGATGACATGCATCATTAGCCTGATGCAGATTGCAGATCAGACAAAACTCCAGTGGCAAGAGAGAGACGAAGCCTCTTTCCCTGCGTGATCTTAATGCAGATTTTTCTTCGTCACGGGGAATGTTTTGTTCCAAGACTTGCTTGGGTTGAAAATCTTCTCGAAGTAAAAGTAAAGAGCTAAAATATCTTATTTTATTCATGACCTAATACAGGTTCGTATTTCCACCTCATGGTCGCAGTTTCACCGGACAATTCCACCCCACACCACCAGAGGGTCCCATCACCATGATTGCATTCCTGAGTCTTTTGATTCTGAAATATTTGATGGTTTTAGGTGATGTTTTTGATGGTTTTTTGACCGTTTTGCCTGGATAATGATTTCTAATTGTGTCTTGTGTTTGTTTAATATACAGCTAGCTCATTCCTTACACTTATTTTGTTGAACGGACAATTGAATGCCCAAAACCATCTAATTTTGATGTATTTTGGCTTTGTGCGTCTCCCTCTCTCTCATTAGAAGACAAGAAAAGGCTTTGTATTTCATTGATTCTTAGCTCCTTGCTAATCTTTGGACTTTATATAATTCTGAGTAATGCTAGCTTTTTTACTTTGTTAATTCTTAGCTCTGTGCTAGCTTTTTTTTTTTTTTTTTTTTTTTTAAT
>CM040457.1:30291845-30316004 GCA_022758105.1 Pangasianodon gigas | reverse complement strand
ATGTCAGTAAAGAAAGCAGCAGATTCCATAAGAGACACTTTTCAGATAAAAACATAATGAAGGCTGCTGGGTTTCGCTGCAGAAAATAAGAAGCGAGTCGACAGTCAAAGTCTCCAGAAGAACTGTGGCTGCTTCTGCAAGATGCTCAGTAACACTTACAGCTCATTTCCTTATAAAACTGCACACACTGCACCTGAGATACTATTATTTTTTTTAAAAAAAGCGAAGGATCGTCACACCAAATATTGACTTTGTTTCATTTATTACTGTTTACTGCTCTTTATAGTATTTTTTAACGTAGAAACATTTAATTTCATTATTTTTGATAATGCTCTACAGCATTTCTTTGCATGCGCTTAAGACTTTTGCACAGTACTGTATTTCGATCGGTGTGTTTTGAATGGTAGTACTCGTTGAACAGAAGCCATGTATACACTCTGAGACCTCTTCGAACACGACGTTGTACAGGTGAGGTACATTTATTCTAACCACACTACTGAAATTCAGGTGTTAGAGTTTAGACTGACATTTAAAAAAATGTTAATTAAGTATTAGATATTACGTTACGTGTGATTACACATGGTCTTAAGAATTCTCTTCCTTTTATACAACCGTTTGGAAAGACGAAATAGTGTACAGCAAAGAGAATATGAACATTGCTTCAAATAGCTAGTTTTAATATCGGCTATTTCTTCCACCACAGAATAAGTCCGTTCCTAGTAATGAGAATTCTGTCTATTTTCAGTAAGCCTATACTTTCTAAGCGTAAGTGTTTACTCAAAACACACCAACTTGACTAAAAGTACAGCTGAAGGAAAAGTAGCGATCAAGACGATTACTCACGGAGAGTAAATAAACCATCTGATAAAAAACTACTTGAGTAATTACTTCACAAATTGCATTTTTTTTTTTTTTTTACATCGCTACAATTTTCACAAATAATCAGAACAGTTTTGAACAGTTATGTTAACTAACCATGTGAACTATGCTGAAGTGAACACCACCTCCATCACCAACAGCAAACTTATCCAGATGGTGTTGTGGTTTCCGTAGCTAGCTAGGATCATTAGCTAGCTCATGTTAATTCATACGTGTTTCTGCTATATAGTTAGGTATCTTGCAAAGATGCCTCGTACACATTATCTTGAGAGTTACCTGTAGGCTGTAGCAGCACATACTCTAGATACCGTGTGTATATATATATATATATATATATATATATATATATATATATATATATATATATTATACATACACATAGGACACAAAAGGCAATTGCTACGAAACATAGAAGTGACAACTTTAATCCAGAGCAGAGCTTTCGTACCGTTCATTCAGTTAGCTAATGGCTTACCTGTACGTTTCCACAGGATGAATGTTGTTAATATATATATTCTCTAGTTTTGGTTCGGATACTTTAAAGATCATTACCATTGTTTCATTTGGATCATTTAAAATGGTAGATACTTGATTACTTGGACCAGTGAAGCTCATCTTCTCCACTAAAGCAAGATGACATTCGGCAGGAAATATGACTGAAATTGTGTTACATATAATGTCTTTTAATTGGCTTACAGCCTTTCTTGTACTCAAGTACTGTAAAGTACATGTAGTTCATTACTTTCCAATCCTGAGAATTGGTGATTGATTTGATTGATTAACTGTAGATATTCCAAAAATAATAATTTTTCAATTCCATGCTTCTCTACTAATTGTCTGAAATAGTATGAACTTCTTGTCTTTGGATCTGTGTCGCAAGTGTGTTACTTTCATTTTGAACCGTTTCCACCAAGCTTTGAGAGTTGTTGAGATTATGGTACTGATGAACCAGGGATGTTGTTTTATAGCCATGCTGAATGATGACAATTGAGTTAATCAAATCTTTTGCATTCTGATTGTTTAATTTATAACCAGAATTCGTTCTGTTGGTTTGGGTGGATCCATTTAATGATTTATTGGAATTGGCTTTCCAGGTAATATGTTTGGAAATTAGGTGCTTGAGCTTTGCTTTGCTTTTCTGTCGAGTAATCTAATCTAATTCTTGGTTTCTTGGTTTCTTGTTATTTCCAGTAAAATCTAGTTATAATTGAGTTTAGCAAATTAAACCAGGTGATTTTAGTTGTGAAGAGATAATTAACGTTTGGTATTTTGGTATAAAAAATATAGACTTTTTTTCATCCAGGCCTACAAGTCATTTTAATTGTTTTAAAGAGGCCGTGTGAAATAGATTTGATAACTTTGGGGAAATGTTAATGCAAAGGTACTTAATATTGCCAGTGGAAACAGGGATAGTTGATCACTGAGTTCCAATGGTTTCCTTTAAGTGGCAATATTTTTGACCATTCTGACCATAACTTGTTAATTCATAAAAATTATTTATAAGCATAATGGCTTCTTAAAGTGTAAGTAGAGCAGTACATTGTCTGCACAGAGACTAATCTTGTGTGTTGTACAGTCGGTTCTCATTGCTGTAATATTGTGATTTTGTTCTATCGCTGCAGTAAGATGGCGAACAAGGGTAGTGAGAGTGGACAACCCTGTCTGGTCCCACTGTGTAGTGTACAAAATTTGTCCTTCTTCTTCTGACTGCTCCCATTAGGGGACACCATAGCAGATCACCTTCCATTGTCCACATATTGATTTGGCACAGGTTTTACACTGGACGCCTTCCTGACACAACCTTCCCCATGTATCCAGGCTTGGGACCGGGATTGAGAGTGCGCTAGCCTGTGCACCTCCATAGCTGGTGTTAGCACCTAGCATGGGGCTCAAACCCACAATCCTGGGATCAAAAGTCCCATCCTCTACCAACTGAGCTAGCCAGGCACCTTAGGGTAAAGATTTTGACGTGATCTTATTGGTAATATGATGGACTTCTGCTCAGGGATCTCTCAGACATGCCCCAAGCCTTGTTTTTCCATCTTTCCTTTCACTTCCACTCTCCTTAGTCTTTATGATCTTTATTTCAAAGATATTTACAACTTATTGGAGGAATCACAACACATTTTTGTTTTACTTAAAATTCCATTTAGAAGTATTTTCTATCCAAAACAATGGCAGTGGAGTTTGGTGTACTCATTCTTCTATATTCAGATCAAGAGGCGTGTCATGACTAATATACAGGAAGCGTTTACCCGCTAAGAGTGAACAGATAAGTGTTTCAAGGTCATTAAAAACCATGGGGGAAAAGCATGGTCTGATTAGAGCTATTAAATTGCACTCAAGGGAACATTACAAGACTTTAGTGTCCTCTGCAATGTTAACAAGACAAAGTATCATTATAGTGCAGCTTCACAGTGTAAATACACTACCAGGCTGCCCTTGAAGAACATCAGCGTTTTGTTGATCTTGTTATTATGTTTATATGGGATGATAAGCTGCTTTGGAGAAGGGTATGTAAAGCATATCGCTTGATGTGGAATCTTGGATGATGGTTTATGGCCAGGGTGTAGACTCACATTGGGTGTTTCAATATTAAATTGCCCTGATACATCAAAAAGAAACCTTTTAAGAATAGACATTTATCTCTGGGACGTGCTACCCTGTGAAAATGAAAGGAACCAAATTGTTAAATCAGATAATCATGATGAAAAAAAAAGGACTTGATGGAATCGATGACTTGGTGTGTTCATCAATCAAAAAATTGTTCTAATGTGAAATCTTTGAATGCTTCTTTTCAAACTATCCATAGACTATTGGTAAAAGACAAAAAGGAATCCAGAGATCAAATACAAATACAGCCTTTTTTTCCAATTCTATCAGGATCGTCTGCAATCCAAATCTCCCCCCTGTAAAAACTCAGAACTTCTTAATAGAATTTGTCTCCAGTTGAGCCTATTAAGAATGAGATCCAATCCTCCCATGTGTCCTACCCATCACAATAAACTGGGAGTTCTGGCTAGGAGCCGGATTAAAGGGAGCGTTTGTGATCATGTTGCTTTGTCACACATGGGGTTTTTTTTGGATTTGTGTGTGTGTGTGTGTGTGTGTGTGTGCAGTTACATTGAGGGTTTCTTTCGCTTTCAAAAAAACAGAGAACATCATCAGGACATTGGAAAAAATGCAAAAGTAGGAGCATGTATGTTTAGATCAGTTGGCATAAAACTATGTGGTAAGGAATGAAATGTGTAACAGGGACATTGAACTGCTGTGTTTGTCACTAAGGCCTACCTATCGTTTAAGAGAATTTGGGAACATTGTGATTTGTGCCGCATATGTTCCTCCTCGGGGGAATGCAGCAAAAGCAGCTGCCCAAATTGCACACCTGTGACTCCTGTACTTATTTTTGGAGACTTTAACCTTCGTAAATTGAAAATGTCCCTCTCTGGCTTTGAACAATACAGCAAATGAAGTACACACGATAACGTCCTTGATAAATGTTTCTGGGAACAGTGTAAATGCTTATGTAGCAATATCTAAACTTCCCCTGTTGAATACAAGCTATTTAATTTCACATCTTCAGAGAGAATTCAAGGATCTGTCCCAAACCATACAGTGGTATTCCCATATAGTAATGACCTGCTGGTTTAGCCCTTGCCTTATGTCTACCTAGAGCGTGATGCAGCGGCTCTTTAGTCTTTTCTGGATCTCTCACTTCCTCATCTGTATGCTCTGCTCAAACAGTTCAGCTTCCAAAGCTTCAACCTTCATGCTAATGCCATCGCACTCATCATCCCATAATCGATACCTAGCCGAGCCATCACTCAGTGCAACTACGTTGTCCAAAGATTACTCTCTCCGTTACTTCTACGTTAGATTGAATGTCGCTGGAAAATGGTGAGTGAGGGAAAAAAATCTCTTGCTCTTTTAAGGAGCTACAAGCAAAACCTGACTGTTATCCCATTTTTATATTAAAAATATTTTTTTTCTCCTAATAAACTCCATTGTACTGTAACTGCACTAGCAATGCTGTCCTGAAAATGATTAATTTTGTATAAGATTATAATTTTGCTATATTAGTTCTTGGAAGTGGACTTTAAGACCCTTGTGGAACAAATAGACTAGAATAGACATTCCTCATACACTCATACACTATATGGTCAAAAGTGTGTGGACCCCTGACCACTACACCCATATGTAGCGCTTCCCCAAACCGTTGCCACAAAGTTGAAAGCAACCTCTATTTCTTCTTCAAAACTGTGATTTTTACAAATTATGCCTCTTGATGTCTCTTGTCTAACCTGACATTTACTTTTGGCATGAATACTAGCTTATTATTAAGCAAAGTGTTGCACTTTAAGAGATCATCCACTGGGAGTTTAATGTCAAACAGTCCCACAGTAGTGAATATGAGTACTGGGTTGGCACAGTGAGTGGCTTATGCATGTTTTACAGTAGTTTGAGAATTGATCTCTTCAGAACAACATATAGAGTATGCAAGCCTTGAAGGCACTGGTTAGTTTACAAGGGATTTACTGGGTGCATTTGCAGCCCCTGCTCTTGGGCCAACATCCTTTGGCATTGCATTGTGTGCAATATTTAGATATTTAGAATACATATGTATATATTTATTGCGTTGCCTTTGATATCTTTATATTTGCACTTAAAGCTTAGACATATGATTAGACATATGATTCTAAAAGTCAGGTCCAGGGTCTGTAAAGTTTAGCCAGGGGTCCCTGATTTTAATTTTGCGACAGATGTGGAAAAGCCATAACTCAATGGTATTACGCATGTTTATGTAAGTTCTTACAGTTCTTGTATTACCCTGTTTGACTGGTGGGTCACTTGAAAGGGTTTAATCGAAACCTCAGTAACCAGGTAGACCTATAAATCATGTCAATTTAGACCTAATGTGAAACTTTTTGGAGGAGCGACAAAACATCTTTAAGAGTACACCACAAGTCCTCCATGCTTGGTGATCAATGGCGACACTGCTGGCTTCTTTGAGGTTGAGGATCTGATCGCTCAGGTAGGTCATTTTCTACTTGTTTGGTCCATGTATTCTTTGGTCTTCCACTTCTCATCCTCCAGAGAAGGAAGCAGGTCTTTATGGTATGGTAGTCATCTGGGACACATTGCCAAACCATTGCAAACATCATCTCTGGATTTTCTCCTCGATCATGGGTTGCAGTTTACATCTTCATCTAATGGTCTTGTTTCGAAGGTGTTACTGCATTTGGAAAATGTTGAGTGTTCATGTCTCCAATCCATAAAGCAGTACTAGCAGGATTAATGCAGAGAAAAGGTGCTTCTTGACCTTGATGGATGGATATTTTTATTTTCTTTCACAAGGACCACTTGAGAGAGGTAAAGGCCACAGTAGCTTGACCGGTCCTTCTGTGAATCTGAGCTGTCGATGCAACTTTCTTCCTTTTCTGCAATTCCACTTTCTTCTCTAACTCTAGCAAGTTTATGAAAACAAATCACCAAAAACTATAAAGTGTAGGTTTTCAAAAGCATGATCATATGATTTCTTTGAAATGCTTTCATCTGCAGAACAAAGATGTTACTGCCATATATCATCAAATCAAACCACCACATGCTAAACTGCATCTGGTTGCAATCAAGCCAAATGTAATACTGAGCTGTGCCATCCATTATTCATTATGTCATTAACGGCTTGGGCAACTGTGCTGTGGAGCAGCATATCAATGAATCACACGGGAACGGAAGAAGACATATTAATTCTTGACTCCTGACTGCCGCAAAAGGGTGACTTAATCTCATTAGACCCGAGAGCTGATTAGCAAAGGCAAACTTTGCTCTATGAATTGAAAGCCATGGGAAATGACAGAAAGAGGCCAAAGAGCATTTCCTCTGCTCCAGTATTTTCGAATGCCCTGCCCTCATGCCAAATCTATAGAAATCCTAAGAGAAGGGAGAAGCTATAGAATGGCACTAACCCTAACCATAACCATTTGTACCTTTTGATACGAAGTGGCTTTTGCAAATTCTTACAAATATATAATCATGGGGCCATTTGTTACTTATGTACATTAACAGTTACTTATGAATTGTATTGCATTTGTGGCACATCCCACTGATCACTGTATATTAAGTAAGAAAGAAATCACTTGGGGGCATGATGTTATAGGAAAATAATCCACAACGGGGTGGTGTGATATGGCCTGACACAAAGTTGTCCTATAACAGCACTTCCCAAAGTGTTTTATTCCTCTTATACCACAGCCAATGATTATATTTTTTATTAGTGAATGACACATGCTTTTTGTCCATTTATAATTACAGTTAATGTTGTCAATCATCCATGAAAAAGGTTCAATTATAAATTTTAGCAGCTATAAACATCATTCCCTCAGCAGCCTGTCTTTTTTCTCTCTCTTGAAGTTAATAAGAAGGGAAGAAAAACAGCTTGTCATTGTCCCGAGAAAAGACTTTTGTTATATATTAATAAATGTATCTCCTTATCACTGAACTTTTCCTCAAAGCTTGCTAAAGACACCGTGGTTGATCATTTCCTCCTTTCCACAGCAGTTTAAAAAGTGCAATACATATGTGGTTCCATGCACAGTTTAAATAATTATCTACAGCACTGGAAAATCAATTTCAGAACTTCAGACATATTGCAAGAGCATACTGGAACCACATCAAGCCACATTTTGAGCTGCAACCCTGGAACAATCCTAGGTCAAAAAAAAAAAAAACGGGGCTAGTAATTAACTATAACACAAACCTCCCAGTCCCGCAAGTATATAAACCATCTCAAGTTTATCATTAACCTCAATCAGTGTCTCAATCAGCGTCAACGTCCTCTGTGCCATTCCATATAA
Source organism: Pangasianodon gigas (assembly GCA_022758105.1). Lineage (NCBI taxonomy): Eukaryota > Metazoa > Chordata > Actinopteri > Siluriformes > Pangasiidae > Pangasianodon > Pangasianodon gigas. The sequence goes on along the minus strand of CM040457.1, from coordinate 30,308,271 downwards.
CCTTCATGTAACCTCCATGGAAAGGCATGAACAGGATTGATAGCAAATGCTTTCTAGTGTCTTTCTTTCCTGGGTGAATCAATCAGAACACTGTCACCAGAAGGTTGAGCGGTTAATGTGGCAGGATGTAAACAGAAGCTCGGCTTTCCATTACTTACATCCAGGTAAATATAGACTTGTGAGTATTGACTGAGTCGGGATAGAAAGCAATAATGGAGTGGTGTAGGCAAAGATCTTTAGTCGTCACTGAACATTAAAGGTCACAACAGTTCTATAAAAGACAAGGTAATGCATTAAAGGGCAAATGACAGATGGAAAACTAGAGGTGAAGAGTCCATTCTTCCGAACGATATTCCCTCTGTTGGGGTGAGATCTGGTGCATACTGTATTTCTTTAAAATATGCAAGTTTAAAAGTCTGCATGTGTCTTTGATCTTTGTTTTTAGTGAACCTGTAACTTCCGTTGTACTATATCAGTTTGGTTTTTTTTAGTCCTTGAGACAGCAAAAATATAAACACCAAATTTTAACTCTAGAGTTCAAGAGTCTGCTTTTGACTGTATTGCTTTATTGAACTGTTTCTAAGAGGTTACAGAATGCATGAAGCATTTCTTATTTCAGGAACAGCTACGATTGCACGGCTCGTCCGTAGGGGCAGATGGGGCAGACGGTCACGTAAAGCAGGGTGGAGGTGGATGCAAATGCAGTCTCAAGCTGAAAATTTAATTTAAATCAAAAATAAATCACTAACAAGAACTAGGGAACTCACAGCAGGGTACCAGGACTAGGAAACAAACATGAGACCAGAAGCATAAAGTGACAAAGAAAGACAAATGCAAGACAACCAGTGCAGTGCAAAATGTGACTTATATACTAGTGTTAATTAACCAAAAACGTGAAACAGGTGAAACCAGACATGTCATCTGGTGCAGTGGCTGATGGGAATCGTAGTCTCTAGTCATTCCTGGCCTATCCATGACACAGAACCCGCACCATATATAGAGTATCATCCATTCAGCAAATGTTAATCTTCATAAAGTCCTCACTTACAACTCCATGCAATTCCATTAAACAAACTAATTAGTAATTGAGAAACCAACAATTCTTTAAAAATTGCCATTTGCCAATGTATCACTGATTTGCTTGCCTTCCTAGATGTTGCACAATCATGGGGCAGTATGCTGATTTCCCCATTTAGCTTCATGGAGTTACTATTGCACCTAGTGTTTAAAAAAATGACAACTGCAACAAGAGCTAGAGGCTCACTGAGACAGGAATCCAACAAAAGGGATATAACAGGGTTGCCAAATTGGGTTAGTTACTCTGCAGCCACCAAGAGCTTGTTTTATAGCAAATAATCAGCATTTAATCTAATACATTTCCCCAAAGGCAAAGCAAAAAGGCATACAGTGTGTCTATGATGTACTGAACTATTTCTATTGTAAGATACTGTATATTGCTGTATAAGATTAGGAGAGGTAAGGGGGTTATGGAGTATATAACGTCCATACATTAGAAATGTGTGTGCACTATGGTGACCTTGATTTTTTTTTCAGGCTAATTTCAGGTTTTTTGTGTGGTTTTTGAGACGTCATTAGGCTGGAAACTTTGCTGAGACCTGGCAAATACACCTGCTGTATCGAACACAGTTGAACAAAGCCTGCTAGACTATATGATGGATGACTGTATGTTGTCAGGTCTAAACTGGCTATTATGCATTACTCAAAAAATTCACTAGATAGTAGCATATAGTCATAAGCATGAGCTGCTGCTGTTCTGTTCTGAGAGCATGTAGACATTAGCTCATTCATTAGCCAATTTGGATTGTATTTCCTTCTTAGAAAGAGTAAAGTGGAAACAAAATGACATTTGGTGACTATCTTTCGGCTCCAAACTTTCACCATCCTGCAGAGCTCCTAATGAGCTCTCCTTCTTTGTTATGCCCCATTCTGACATTAATTGCACAAAAGCGCAATGTCCACTCAGGTCACAAAGCAACTTTCGTTTCATTAACACCATTCACTATCAGTATTATTCAAAAAATAGTGCCACTAATGAAATGGCTGACATTTGGTAATAGCACATAGTGACATTCCCACGCCATGTTTGCTTTCTTATTTATTTATATGGTTATATTTGGAGGCCTGTGAACAGTCATTATGGGTTTTTCATCATTTCCCAGGTTTGTCTGTTTGGACGGCAGGTTCATACATCTTCTGCATATTTTTTTAACTATCATTTGTGACCTTTTTTAATGGAGGGAGGAAGGAAAGGGAGGGTGGAGACCAAAAAGCTCCATAAGAACTCCTACAATACAAGATAAGAATGAGAGGAACTGGGGTTGGTGAACTCGGTTTGTAACAGTTGAGTTCAGTTGGGGCAATGAACGAGTGCTCATTGGGGTCAAGGACCAGAAATGAAGATAAATATAGTGGTTAGTTGGTCCAAAAGAGTCTCCAGTCAAAAGAAGCAGATTCTTTCATTTTCCAAAGTGATAAAAGAACCTATTTTACAGTATAGTAACACATTCTATAAAGGCCACATATATATGTATAATTACCTATGAATACATTCTTAAGGTGTTATTATGCACTTAAAAAAGGCACTACATCATGTCTTCATCCAGTACATCCTGTAATAACCTTGTTTCTTGAGATATACAGTGTGTCATTATGTTGAATTCAGTATGTCAGTATGTTTCATTATGATACACATATAATTTCACATTATTTTCTAAACCCATTTCCTTTACCTTCTAAACCCACATGGTATTATTAAACCTATTTTTTCCCGTCAAAATCCAACATGTTTCAAACATTGACGCTTGGATGAATATTGTTAACATAAAAATAACATGATTTTAAAACAGCACATGGTATCTTCTTCAATAAACAATAAAAAACATATTTTTGCCAAACTGTTCTGTAAGCCTTTCTCTGGAGAGTATCTTCACAGTGAAATAATTTTTTAATTCCAACATCATCCAAAAAAATACTTGTAATAAATATTAGCAATCAACTCACAATTTTTTTTTTAAATAAATAGCCTTATTGCCCTTTACAAAAAGAGCTGCAATAGAGTGGACAAAAGCCTTTTAGAGACCAGATGGTGGAGATTTTTTTTTTTTCTCTATTCACCGGCCAGATTTCTTTGAATGACCTTATTATGGAACAGACAAGAAGCTGTGTACCCACACTACTGCTAGAACTGATTGCAGACATTCATCAGTATGAATCAGCATCCAATAATCCGATAGCACCCGTGTACCGCTGACTGCTCAGTCTCTTCTCTAGTGAGTTTATGAGGATAAAGACGCCACACTTAATCCAGAGCAGACAGCCAGATCACTCAATGATGAGAGAGAGAGGGAGAGAGAGCAATTAGTAACTAATTTCCTTACCAAATGTGTCAGATATTTTACTTGAAACAACTTATGCAGGTTGTATAAAAGTCCCTCATCCACTTGTGCGCTTATGGAGCAGCTTTGGGGTTCTTAGCCATTGATGTGTCAACATTTCATGCATATTTTAATAGACACTTTGCTTGAATAACTAGCCAAATGTTAAAGATATTGCCTTAGGTTGGAGTTGGATGGATGTGGAATGTTTTCTTCTTCAGTTTAATGTGTGACTTGGGGATTTTCACTTCCGGAAACCATGCAACAGTAGCTATACCATGTTACTTTGGTTACACTATGCCTACTCACTCCACCTAATTGCCTGAAACCTAATAATTTGTTAGTTTCTTACAAATTGGCACTGGAAAAAATTGTACAAACACTAATCCTCCGGGTGGAGAGAGTGTGGAAGGACACAAGGGTAATCCATTATCAAAGTCAAAACACAGGAAAAGTCAAAAACCAAATGAATGGGGAAACAACAAAACAAGGTTCGGACTACTAAGCTACTAAAGGCACGATAAGACTTTGAGATGATTCACTGAACAAACTACTCAGGGACTAACACAGAACAGGTGAACACAGTCAGGTAACAAACAACAGGACAGAGTTGGACACAGGACTAGAACAGAAGCCAAATCTTCAGCACATGGCATTTGCTGCCATGTGACAGTGACGGTGATGCAAAAGGAAAAACTGTAACTTGCCTCTGCCCCATCTTCAACCATTGGTATCTTTTCCTTTCATTCCAGTCCAATTTAATCCAAGCTTATAATCATGAGACCATTGCATGTTTGTGCTTCAGTGATTACTTTTCCCCAAAAAAAGCCAACACAGACAGGTTTACCTTCAAAGAGAACCTTCATTGCAGCTTTCCATTCCTCTTCCTACAAAATTCACCACCCACTGAGATTAATTGTGAATCAATATTGACCCTTTCAACCTGTTATTCTTCATTTCCTGACGTGCAGCATACATTATATTCAATTTCCTATTCTTAGGCTTCATGCTGCTTCATGACCATCCTTCTTTATACTTTATAAGGCTTCACCTCCACACCTTCAACACCATGAATAGAGTGGAGTTACAGCTTTGGAGATCTGTTGTCACTGCCCAAGATGCGCTGCTTGCCGCCCACTTACAACAAATCCAGCGGATCTCATCGTTCATTGAGGGATTGATCCTGGTTTGCTGAGGTACCTTCACAGACCAGTGCAACTCCTCACTCCACTGTAGGCAGTACTGCACCTAAGACTAACCCAGATGTAAACGGCTTCAAACCCAGAGTGGCACTTCCTGATATGTATGACAGATCCCTTGAAAAAAGTACAAGATTTTTCATGGCATATTATTTGCTATGTCACTATCTTTCTACTGGCAAAAGTTGCTTGGTTCTGTCCCTGTTAACTAGAAGGGCATTTCTGTTTATGAAACTTTCCTCTAGGTTGCTTACTAATAATCTGGCCACTCTGCTTTAGGAAAGGAGGCAGGGGAGCAGCTGTTGAGTCTTAGCCAGAGAACGAAATCTATGGCTGAATATGCTTTCACCTTCTGCAGCTGAAAGCAGATGAGCCAGCTTTGAAAACCATCTTCAGGCACAGTGTCAGTGTTTCTTTCCAGTCAGAACTTACTTGCAGGGATAATGGTCGTTCTCTCAATCAGTTCATTCAACTCTACATCAAAACTGACAACATGCTCCACACCAGATCTCTGCAAACAACCAAGCTTTACAGGGACAAGGTGGCTGAAATACAGAGCTGAATGCCCCTCATGTTCGCAGACTCACAAGTGTGTCCGAGATATCGATATATCAAGATCTGGTCAAGCACTTCAACCGAGAGATCAGCAGGTTTCTCAGAACCAACTGCAGCATGAATTAGAAAGAGTGTAGCCATTTCCCGCACCTGAGCCAAAACCCCCTTATTCTTATCCTTATTCTTACATCCTTCCAGTGGACTTTAGGGTATCAGTTGCCCCTGTTCATGTCAGCAGAGGATCAACGTGAACAGGTATTGCAGACCACACCACCAGCTATGACCAGGCCAGTTGATCTGGCTGTCAACTCAAAACCTTGGCTCCCAACAAAAAAACTAAGAGAGTTGAGGTAGTGTCGCTAGTGTTAAAATTCTGTGTCTGTTTCTGTTATTTTGAAAATATTTATTTCATGTTAACTAGGAAAGCACATAAATATTTCTAGTATTGCTCTACTTTTGGGGGAAAAAAATCTAAAATAGTTCATTCTTACCTGAACAGAAGATTATGGTTAGTGATTGTAGGTGTGGTTTTGACTGGGACTAACCACAAGTCATTTAAAAGAGCCATTCAAGCATGGGAGTCATTTTACGCTGATGACTGTCTTACTTTCTACCACTCATGTGGTCTTTGGTTAAGACCACAAAGACATTGGAGTACCCATTAGTTCAAAATGTCATTTCACCTTAGATGGTTCAGGGGCATCATGTTGACACCCAACCATTTCATAAAAGCTGTCTAGGGCACTACATTGTCACAAAGAAGCTTTACAGAAATCCAGATGTAGATGTAGATCCCTAATGAACAAGCCAGAGGTGTCAGTGGCAATGAAAGCTCCCTGAGAAGACATAAGGAAGAAACCTTGAGAGAAACCATACTCAAAAGGGAGTCTATCGTCTTTGATTGACATCAGATAGTAGGATTACATATCGTTACAGTATACAGGTGTAGACGAGTAAAGAAACAAACAGTACTAAGTGTATTGAAAGGATGTTCAGTATGAGTAGATTGTGAATAAGCGTCCTGGGAGCACAGGACAGTCTTTATGATCACAGCAGCGGTTCTTAAGTACAAAGATGAGATTCATGAGAGATTATCTGATGAAACAAGGGTGAGACTTGGGCATAAACTGTTTTCAGGAAGTGCAATTCTTTAGGGTATCTATGTGGGACCATCCACAACAGCTGAAAGTGAGTCACAAGTGCAGACAGCTCCAAGCAAAAGTAGAGCATGACTCAGTCGGATGCGTAAGGTGAGAAGAGCCACAGCAGTAGAAGTGAGTCAAGTTCTGGCACTGGCACCACAGGCAGCAGGAACACACATGCAGCATGACAATAAGAGAGAAAACAGATTATTTCTGGGCCACCAGTAGCAAGCCAAGAGGAGTTGTTGAGTCCACTTCACTCAAGCCATTCATGCAAGTCTGAGGGGGCATATATCATCTCAGTGGATTTCTCAAACAGTCCAGGATTACAGACTGCTTCTTCCTGGATTTTCTATCTATCTATCTATCTATCTATCTATCTAATCTATCTATTATTTGAGACCAAGTACAGGATCTGTTAGTGCTATCAAATGATTTCTAGACAGAAAATCTTTTGTATCGCTTATGTCAAGAGCATTAAAGTGAGTGAAGAACAAGGTCCACCTGGTCTTTGATGACCCGTACAGTTGCATGCTCTACAACAAGTGATTCTCACTGCCATGAGAAGTGCAATAGATTACTAGATACACTCCAGGTAATCATCAGGGTTCTGTCTCATTCAAAACCAATACTGACTCAGCAAGAAGTTTTCAATGACTGTGGTTCATATGGTTTTATAGTTTCAACTATCTACTGCTCTTTATACCACAGCATTTATATAGTTGAATTCTCAAATCTTATCAGTCAGAAAGCATTGAATAATTTCCTATAACAGCAGCTCTGACAGGAGTCCTGGCCTCAAGGCAAATATATTAACATGCCCAATTTAATGTTATCATTTCTATAGTATGGTAGATGCTGGAGAATGGAAGGAGTCTCCAGTGTATGCACTTTGTAACGGTCAGTAAGTTTTCCATCACTGGAAGCTCTTTAGTGGATGGTGAGGTAGTGACTGTTTATACCTGTTGTTTCCCAACAGATATGAAGTATAATGTGTCATTCATAAATTAAAAAAAATCATAATTGTTGGCAAATTGTTGTAATATAATGTAAGAGAAATAAACCATTTTGGGACATGCTGTTATTGAAAAGTAATCAACTTTGGGGTAATAATGGCCCTCCGCTTTGCATCACACCACCCTGCTGTTGATTATTTCCCTATTACAGCATGCCTCATCATGTTTTATTCTGTATTTAATGTCTGTTTACTGTTTTATATTAATTAATATGAAAACATTACCCCAAGAATCTACATGTCTGTTACTGTTTTATTATTATTGCCCAGGTGACACCATAACCCACACGAACTCTAGTCCATTTCTGTTAAACACACACGGTGTAGATGATCAAGAGGACTTTGATTTGGATGTTTTCATGCTTCGACCATGTGTTTCTTTCCTATTTTTGTCAATAGGTTGAAACAGGGCAGCAAAGCACCATGGCACCACAGCAAAAGTTGCCACAGAAATCACAATTCCCACTTTCATCTACCAATGCTCCAGGGGAGTTAATTTTGTCATCTCTCAGCACCACCAGAAACTGTCAATTAGGAGACATTTCGACTTCTGCTGCCTTCTGTAGCTCATTCTGCTCGTGTGGCATGTTCTTCTCCACCAACTGTTCACAGCCTCAAGCTCACAAGCTTCCTTAGAGCCTCAATGACAAGCAGATGCTTCTAGATGTTAATTTATGATGGTGATAACTATCCAACCATCTTTTGACTTGGGGGTCAAGAATGATCAGCAATGAATGAAGTTGCAAAATTTTTTAAACAGAATATGTGAGTGGTGGTTACATTAAAGGTTATATTTGGCATCTATATACAATCGTACTGTAAATCTATATGTGAGGAAATACTTGGGGTTGGGACAAAACCTAGGATTTTGACCAACATACTGTAAGTCGGCTTTACACTGTATTATTTTCAGCCAAAATTCAAACAAAAATCGAACGCCATAAAAGAAGTCTTTGGTCTAGAATGCATAATGTGACATGCTCACCAGTGGCTGATTTAGTGCCACTGCTACCAAAGACAGTTCTAGCAGTGTCAGAATTTTTTTTTTTCTTCATTAAAATCTCAGAGTGTGACTGCTTCTACAACACTCATCCAAAAGCCACCAATAGGAAGATAGGCATAGGATGATGCAAAACTCACAGCTACAAATATGTCAGTGGCAATGGCGAAATGAAAATGAAATATGATAATCGCAGAAAAAAACTCTCAAACTCACTTTGAAAAATGATTCTGTTTAATAGCATGTGTTGTCTGGCTTGGATCTTTCTCTTGTTTTTCCATTTTGGCTCGAATGCGAATTAAAAACCCACAAGACTGTATTTTTGGATGGATCTGAAGAAACATGAGAGGATTCACAGCAACGAGCGGCTCTTAAACTGCTGCATGAGTGAGAAAGCCTTTAAACACAAGTAGGACAAGTCAGTGAGGTGAAAAGCCCTTCAGGTTTAGTTCCTGCACCTCGGATTTGAAGACACATGAGAACATCATGGATGGTGAGTGGATGCAGCTGCCTGCCAACAGCTTACAGAGTGAGACTAAGCAGCTGCAAGAAGTCGCTATGGCAGCAGAGGCTGAGCAACAACTGTGACGGACTGGCGTCGCATCCGGGGTGAATTTTTCCACCTTGCGCTCTTGAGTGTTACCCGGATTGGCTCCGGATCCAATTTAACCCTGAGCAGGACAAAGCGGTTACTGATGCTGCTAGTAAAAAAGTTTAGAGCACCCTATATTTTAGCATTTTTGTTTGACTTATTGGAACAATCTAAACAGAAAAACCCCAAATCGTTAACACTCTAGACATTTAATAGTAGCACTCACTGTGAGTCCTATTAGTATCTGAAAGCGTCCACAAAGATTTAGGTTTCCTTATTTAATTCTTATCCTGTATCTTTTTTTTTTTTTTTTTTTTTTTTTGGGTCAACAAACCATTGCAATTCATACGCAAATAAATCGGCTCAGATGTTCAAAATCGTTTGACTAGCACTGTCCATTGAAAAAGTCATCCAGAAAATATAAGCTGAAAAATCTCTAGAAGTAATCAGCCACGCTGACTGGACTACAGTGAAATATCTTCCAGATTATGCTATAAATCTAGTCATTTTGACTTTTACTACTAGACAAACTGACGCATAGTTCTGATTTGTAGAACATTGCGAGGCATTAATATTAAAGCCATGTAATGCATATGAATGTGCACCTACAGCCAAAGCCATTTTGCTGCTGCATATGCCATCCATTTCAGAACGCATTCTCACTGCCTTCCGCAAAAGAGATATCACATTGCTTATGGTTTATGTAGCTGTTTACAAAAACCATGGAATATTTATGGCATGGACAGCCTATCAGATAAAAAAAAAATAAAAAGTCAAAACAGCATGTAAAACAAAAAGCATGGAGCTAACAAGTACACTTCTCTTTTATCATTTACTTTAATAATTGAATCAGTAATGTTTCTGTAAGTCATTTCCTGGGAGACACATTTAATGTGGTCTTATATCAACTACAGCAGCTCTTTGATATTGATTAGACCCATGCAAAACTGCTTTATTGCATGTGTATTATTAAAAATACCATATACATACATTTTTAAACACTCCCAATTGGGTCATTGCCAATCCCCACCCACTAGCTAGGTCACCCCTATCGCATGACAATGGACTTGGAGGAAATTGCTGACTGCCCTCTTCCACATACAGGACAGATGATTGGATACTGTCGCTCTAAATGGCAGGAGAGAGTAATGCCATGGCACTTTGTTTGGAAGAAACTCAACCCCAGCTCAGCGCCCTGAGAACAACATGCCCACCGTGAAGTATGGTGGTGGTAGCATCATGTGGTGGGGATGTTTTTCGTCAGCAGCAGCTGGGTTGAGAGCAAGATGGGTGCGAGCAAGTAATCCCGGAAGAAAACGTGTTCCAGTCTGGAGTGGTTCAAAACCAAGAACCTGAACGAGTTGGAATGTATATGTGTGCTTGTATGTGTGTGTGTGTGTCTGTGTGTGTCTGTCTGTCCACAGGAAACTAGAAAGCCAATAATATATAACCAGTAGACGCTTAGCACAAGGTTCTGCGTTACATGTGAAAAGCCTAAATCTAGTTGTCATACCAGCTACCTGCAATATCCCATCTGTTCAACAGCGACACACTTTTTGTCTGTTTATAGCTACATTTAATGTTGTGGCGCAACCATGAAACAAGTTACTTACGTACGTTATAACAGCTATAAACAGGCGTTCCCTCATCTTTCTCTTTTTTTCCTCTCTCGATGCTAATAAGACAAAAAAAACACAGCTTGTCATGTTACTGAGGAGCTGCAAAATGCAAAATCTTCCATCTTGACGATTTTCCCGTGTGGGAAAACTTAAAAAATTTACAGCTTTTCCTCTGACTGGTACAAAGCGCTGACTCTGGAGACCCCTTACAAAAATATTAAATAAACATTCCACCTCCTGACAGAAAACCTCACCATGCACACATTTCTAAAATCTGTTTATGTGGAGCATTCACCAAACACATCCCTGTCTAAGTTACTACAGAAACGATAACAAATTAGAACTAGTGCATTAATATAAAACTTGCAGTAACTGACTAAAGAGAGCGGGAATTTTATTGAATCCTATCTTTGCAGTCTGATAGAGAAATATGTATTTGCCTGGTCTATGTGCTTGTATTGCACAAAAGATCTACAATAATATCTATAATACTAGACATGCAACTCAATTCATTATACTCTAATCAATGGCATGGAAGAAATTTACATGAATCATATAAATTATTATTATTGTCGACTTGTTTGTGTTTTTCCATCGTTAGACACGTTAATGTTAATGTGGCTGACTATGGATTTTAAATTTTGTGCATAGATTATCTCATTCCCTGCTAAATATCACACTCTCCTCAGTTTCAGTGGGATACAATGACTAAATGCTGAGTTGCTTTATGAAATGCTCTATTCTAAAGCTGCCATGCATTGCTTCATTTTCCAGCCCAATCTCATGCAAAATGCCAGTGAGGTTAAAGGTGCAATAATCATTTTTTTAATTTCTTACTTGCACAAAGAACCTGCAAAATACGTATGTAGAACCTGATTTTTTTTTTTTTAAGCCATGTCTTCAGCACAAGTGTATTAAATGGCAGAGAAAACCCATTTGGAGAATTGTGTTATGATCCAGAGTGCTTGTTTGTATTTACATGGACCTCCTATCAGTAATTTTATAGATATTTCCCAGAGATTCGGTTTCAATCTCAGTCTGTTCAGAAAGAAAATATGGCTGAAATTGACAAGCACCCAGCATGCTGTACTTAAAAAAAAAAAAAAAAAAACCTTAACGACAAGTAAAACTAGAGTAAACATTAGCAGAGCACTTTCATGATAGAGTCATTTTTATGGCACAGAATTAGCAATGTTGCTCCTGGACGGGTATAACGCTTTGAATTGTTTACATCATGAATCATGTAAATACGTCTTTTGAATGGCTCATCAGGCTCATTTAGCTACCAATGCTAATCCCAGAGCTTAAAGCTCTTAAGACCTCATTACAACATAAAGCAGGACAGCGAAGGCTCTCTTGACCATTCGCGTAAATCAGTACAAGCTGTACATAAGTATAACATGTATGATTTTACATGTTTTAGTGTTCTAGCTTGTTTTTCCAGCAGCTGAATGGCCTATAGTTTAGCTAATGATGCTAGCAATGCTAACAATGCTAATAAACGTAAAGCTCATAAGACCTCAGGACAAAAAAAAAAGGGGGAAAAAATGAAAAAAACAGAACTCTTGCAAAGGCACTCGACTGTTCTTGTAAGTCAACATGAAATATGAGATAATTTTGCTTTTATAGTGTTATAACTTGGCTTTCAATCATTTAAGTGGCTGAGTGCACTTCTGAATGAAAATCTTTTCTAATGCTAATGCTAGTCAGCATGCTAATGCTACTTGAACCTCCATATATTCTGGGGCAGAGGTTTGTGTACATGAGAGGGAATGGGGATGAGGCCCATAAATCAGGCCTAATGCTCCTTTAATAGTAATAATACTTGTTTAATGATTTAATAGTAATATTTTAATATTAATAGTAATAATTACTTGTTTAACTGTATTGCTATCGTATTGTACTGTTAAACACTATATGGCTAGCAGTTCCCCAAAGGTTCACTAAGATTCCCCAAAAATCCATGGCAACATTATTTTAGCAGCTGATGTGTTTTGGCCCTGTTCGTCATCCAGAATATCAATACGCATTTGACGATTTTTGACATCATGTCAAATTGTTTTGGGTCTTTAGGAACATACAAAACAAACAGCGCAAGAGATTTTAGTTTATTGCACTAATTCCTAAAGCATCACTTGGTAACTGTAGTTTATTCTGCACCCCGCAGCCTTTTTATTAAAACCAATTAGTAATGAAATGGCATATCAGCCACATTAATGCTCTCTACACTGTTTACTTGTTCTTCCTGGAGAGTCTTTATTTAATAACAACTTCATTTATTAACACATTGTCTTTCATTACTGAGCTTGCGTTTCTTCTTTAATCTCTCTGGATGACCAGTTCCAGCATTTCACAGTAGCATTTAAGGCACGATTTGCTGAAACCTGGCAGTCCCAGGTAGCCTGACAAGCTACAGCCTTAGTATTCTGAATGTTAATTTCACATGCAATTGGAGGGATTTTTTTTTTCGTCCTTCATCTTGTGAGCAACTGTGACTTATCATTTAAAAAAAAAAAAAAAAAAAACATTTCATGTCTACTTCTATGACAGATATAAACTTAAAATAATCCTACTGGTGAATCAAATCCCCAAAACTATGGACTTTCTCACAAAGTAAAGGAAGGGCAGGTTTGAATTTTGTGAATTCAGTAAAGTAGGCTGAATAGCAAAAATAACTTGCAAGGAAATATTGATTTCCAAGTCATAATGACTCCTCAGAGAGACAGTGCTGGTGGCAAGGAGAACAAAAGCAGACACTTATTGGGCAATTACATGTCATTTAATAGAGTTCAAGTGAGGTCTGGTGATCGTCAACTGAATCATAGCAACCCAAGACGAGAAATCCAGACTTTCCTGATGCTAACCCTTTCCAGCCAAACAGCATCATGGTTTCCAATACTGATTTTCAGACTTCCTGCTTTAGCAGGTCACATCTTGACATTACTATTATTATATTGGGCCAAATATCAGAGATGGTGGCTTAGGTTCGAAGGTTACGTCAATATTTAAGTGCAGAAAATGATTTATGTCGGATTACACTAGTAATTAAGTAGATTTTCTGAGCTCTCCACTCAGATTATGCAAATTACCTGCATCCAGTTCACATCTCCAGGGTTGCCAGATTTTTCTCGAGTAGAAGCAATCAAGACAGAGTTTGTCATTAGCATCTAGACCACCAACTATAAACAGAAGCACAGTTTAAAGGCACTTGCCTTTAAACCCCCAACAAATCAGGGATAGAAAATGCGGACTGGAGACGGAAATAGGATCGCAATACGATCTAAAGTAAAAGATAATTTAACAATGAAAAATTCAAAAACAAATGTGATGATATATGAAGGAGATGGCAAGCAATAAAATAAATCGAATAGGAGTCTAGTGTATTGCCAATATATTGGTGCATTAATAGACCTAGGTGTAATTATCACATTAAAAAATGTGATAAAAAAGTGCAAATTTCATGTTTAAAATAGCACTTGATCCAGCACATCCTATTATTTTGCATTGTATTTATTTATATAGCATGTCAACAGTTAATTGTTCCCACAGCGTAATGAAGCCACGACCTAAATCGAGGTCGTGAAATCGTAATGTGTGCGGGGAATATAGTCATTTAGCCAGTGTTGGGGAATTGCTTTTGATTGCAATATAGTTCAGGAAGTGTCCAAGATGGCATTTTCAGGAAATTTCTTTTCTCAAAGACACCAAAACAATAAATGCAAGGGTCTAGTTTTTTTTCAAGAGAACCTTGGCTGGTAATCCAACATTGCCTCCAACAGGTTTGTCACAGAAATTAGCAGAGTTGGATGCAAATGTTCCTGAGAAAACCAGAGCAGACAAACCAAAAGGCCAAGGCAGTAATCAGAATCAGGAGGCAAGAGGGTCAGGCAATCTACACGCAGGGCTGAACTAATCTAGAATGAAGCGAGGACGATGCTTGAACGCGGCAGGAAAGTCAAGAACATAGAAAACACGGGAAAATAAGGCTCGGTAACATCACTGTCAAAAGCAGGAGCAAGATTTGATATGTTTTATATATATATATGACAGTTTGTAATGGAAGATCGGGACACTTCCCATCCCCACCAACAGAGGTTGTGATATTCCAGGTACCTCCTGGTTCTAAAACATTTAAGTAGCGCAGGTTTGTTCGTTCATTGCGAAGTCTTGCCACTCCTAGCAAGTCCTGAGCCTTTTCTTATTGTTTTCTTGATTACTCTTTGACCTTGTTTATTAAAATCGACTGTAATTATTGACCTTTTTCTACCTATCAGTGCTGATTATGGATCATGTTTTTATTACGTCTGCTAAGATCTATAATAAAACGTTTTATGCAGGGATCCTTGCTCTTCCTTTGAGTCGCTTATGTTGCACTGCAGATATGAATGTGATATTAAAACTCTTGTTCAATTTGGTCTATAAGCTGAACTGTACTCTCAGATGTGCATCTATAATCTGGTTATACATGTACTGATAGAGAAACACACACCCATAAAGCACAGAGAATACACAATTGATCTTTATTTCCTCTGTGTGTAAACCTAAATGGCCATGGCACTTTACACAATCCCAAGCTGTAATCAGTAAGACCACTGGGCATTTTATCTCTAATTCAATTTGTCATGCTTTACTGTCCATACACAGTTCTGGTCTACGTTCCATGTGTGAATGAAACACTTGAGAACATGCTATAGGAAAATAATCAACAACCGGGTGGTGTGATGCATACATTACATTGTCAAAAATGTACACCACAGAAAAACAAGAATTTTAATTAACATGATGCATATATAATTCAAATATACAACACTGATATTCAAATACTGTTGTCAGATGCTAAATAAACACTAAATTAGTGTGCAGCATTTTTGTTGACTGGAAGGAGGTGTTCTTTTCCCCCTCTCTCCCTCTCTTTTTTTTAATGGCAAATCAATTACTCATTTAGCCTGCATCTCTGATTAATTACCCAACACTTAATGTTTTTTAATGACTTTTCAGGCGAAAACGGACTGTTCAATCACCTGCTGCTCAACCCGTGGGGGCAAATGCTGACTTTCCTAACGTGGAAAGAGCTGAACAGCCAGGAGCGAGAGAGAGAGAGAGAGAGAGAGAGAGAGAGAAAGAAAAAATTATATCAACCTACATCGTAAACATCCCTTCAGACATTTATTGGAGTGTGTTTGTGCTTTCGTGAATGATGCATGAGTGTTTTGATGGCGAATCTGAGGTTGAGTCTAATCAAAGACTAACAATCAATAAATCCATAATATTCAATAATAATTCACATCATTAAAAACACATATTTTTCTCACAAATCCTCAAATAGAATGGAGATACAGTATATCTAAATATTCTGCTTACATAGATGTATTTTTTAATTTAAATTTCATTGTAACACATACATTTAATTATCTTGTATTGTCTCTTAATGACTAGCATGTTATGTTAATTGATATTGCAGTTAGATTTAATAATTTCAAAGCCAAGTATAATTGTTTCTTTTTTAGTAAGGTCAAGGATAAAGCCCTCCAAGACAAACAGGTTTACTGACATTTTTTCCCTAATATTTAACAAAAAAAAAATCAGTATTTTTATGTAGGAAATATAATAATTTATTATATATATATATATATATATATATATATATATATATATATATATATATATATATATATATTTTTTTTTTTTTTTTTTTTTTTTTTTTTTTTTTTTTAATTAAAAAAAAAAAAAAAAATTAATAAAAATTTAAAAAATTTAAAAATTAAAAAAATAAAAAAAAAAAAAAAAAAAAAAAAAAAAAAAAAAAAGGCAAAGCATTTAAAACTAGTAAAATAACGACTAAAACACTATTCCAGAATTGTGCAAACTTACAGAGTGCAAATTAAGCAAGTTCTCTGAACAGACATTTT
>CM040457.1:30189925-30291745 GCA_022758105.1 Pangasianodon gigas | reverse complement strand
GAACGGTTTATTTTGCTTTGTGTTGCTCTAGCTTCAAAGATGGTAAAAAGTTTGAGTAGTAGCAAACGGCTTGGACCGAATTCCTTGACCAATCTGGTATCAAGCTAGCTGGAGCTAGTGATTCGCACATATAATTGGATTATTCTAAGCTTAGCCAAGCAACTCTTGACTACAATAGCTAGCTAATGATGTTTTTTCCAAATCATTTGAACATGTTGCTGTATTAAATCCAACTAAAATACTGTGAGATGCTCAAAATACACGCAGACATAAATATCTATGCGTAAGTTAAGACATTCCCAGCAATACGTCGCCTGAAACAATGAGGTTAATTATTGAGTACATGTGAATACTACTGTCTGATCTACTGTCTGATCAACCAGTAGTACACGTGTGTTGGAATTTGCAACTAATATTCTACTTTGATGTGGAACCGTTTTACAGTCACTAAAGGACCTTCCCTATTGGTCCGATCACCTCAGATCCGCATTTTCTCTCCATCTGCTTACAGTATTTCAATAAGTAATTAAGATATGTGCAATCAATCAAATATGAAACATTGATATATAAGAAGTAGGAGTACAATAGGGCCATTTGCAGAGCCCTGCAACCATCTATCATAAATTAAGTTGCTGTGATGTGATCCTGCCATAAATCACAGTAAAAGATTATGAGTCAACCTGGAAGCATGAAAGATGCAAAGAAAATTGTCAATCTATTCCTCAAGCTGTGTAAGGCATCAGAAGGAGTGAAAGGAGAGATTTTAAACTGCTTTTCCTTCTGCTGTGGATGGCATGGTGTAAAGTAAGTGGCATCGGGACCACCATAGAGCAGCTGAGGTGGTTTATAAACTGGCATCTGGTGGTCTTATGGGTATTTGACAGAAATTTAAAAAGGAGAAATAGAAGAAATTCCCAACCACTGTTATGATTATGTAAAGTTCAGCTTTCAATAATGGCATGTATTCGTGTACTGTTACTTAGAAGGTTGGTGTGAACCACAATGAGAATGCCGTCCATTCAGTGAAGCATGGTGGTGGCAGCATCATGTTGTAGTGATGCTTTTTTTTATCAGCAGGAACAGAGAAACTGGTCAGGGCTGAGGCTAACGTCGATGGATAACCAAATACAGGGCAATCCTAGAAGAAAACTTGTTCCAATCTGCAAGAGATTTGAGATTTGGGGCGGGGCTTCACCTTCCAACAGGACAATCACAACCTAAGTATACTGTCAAAGCTGCATTGGAGTGGATCTCCAAGAAGCTGGATGTGTTAGGGCTGATTTATACTTCTGCGTATCTGCGAGCAGGACGCACTCATACTTGTACGTAACGTATGTCCACTAGGGGGCGATGTTGCATGAACCACAGCTACAGCGAATAAAGACAGTGATTAACAGCAAAAAAAAAAATTCTGCTTATTTTAATTAGAAATCTTTAAAAAATTCATCTATACTGAAGATATTTTCACTTGCTCAGATACTATTTGTTTGCAGTGAGTGAGTGAGTGACGTTATATTTTTTTTTTTAACAGATTTTGGTGCTGCTCTCAGACTGATACAGGCTTCGTGGCGGTGGTCTTGGCCTGGTTTAGCCACTTTAATAATCTCAGTCCCATCTGGAGAAACACACAGGGAGAGTGTGTGAGAGGGCAGACGTTTCCTAGCAGATTTAGTGAACAGTTGTGACGGGTGGCATTATTAAATGTCACTCCCGGGGGATGGACAGCAGTACAGCCATTATGGCTTGGCTGCGAAATTTTAATGGGAAGCTGTGTAGCAAGAAGAACGAAAGTTTGTTTCACTTACTTTTAGGGTTTACTTTTTTATTATTTTTCGAGTTGTTTTTTTTTTAACCATTATTTTATTTCTTGCTAACTTTAATAGTTTAATTGTTGTATGGGCTCTAAGATTTCAAAATGGGGCAAATGAAGACAAAAAGGAAAGTCAGGCTAACAATCTCATAGCTGATATGATACTGCCATAAAACTGCTGCTATACACATTACATTTCTGATGTCTCTCAAAAATATATAAAAATATATAGTAATTAACTGCAATTTATATAAAATGATGTCCCATTCACTGGAACCAGCAAAATATTGGTTTATATTTCACATTACCACTTTTAACTAGAGCCACATACTATGAACAGATTAAAAATATCTTTTTTTTTATTTATCACAGGAAAATAAATGCATACTTCACTGCCCAGTCGTCTTTAAACGTTCTATTGTTGGGGAGAAAAAAAGAAAAACTATTTAAATGTTAGCTAACTGTTAATAGCTTTATCGCTGAAAGAAGAGAATAAGGATACATTTATTTATTTTTTTATTCATTCTTTTATTTATTTATTTATAGCCTATGGTATAAATACTACACCTCCTATAAATAGTAAGATAATAAGAATATGCAAATGTATTGATAATTAAATAGAACATGGATTTTAAAAGATGGATAAGAAAGTGGAATAAAAAGTCTCTCTCCTGAGAAGCCACCCACTCACAAGCTCTATCAGTAAGGCGTGAAATGGTATACGAATACGGCGCACTCTAACCTTATATACTCCGAGGAGAGCAAGCACTGAATCAGAAATTCCTTCAAGCGTCCAGGAATCATCATAACTAAAAATATCATAAAATTATAATTAAACTATGAGACAGGCAGAAATATCACAGGCAAAGTCATTCTCATATCCGAAAGAGAGTTTTAAATCAGGAGGCTCTACAAAAAAAAAGTCTCTAATTAACTCCAAAACTAGAGAAACTAGTAAAATTGGAAAACAGAGAATTGGACCTGGAACTGGAATAGAGGACAAATTGGGAACCAAGGATAGGGCTCTTTGTCTCTTTATCAGAGTCACATTTCATAGCTCAATCAAAAAAATAAGTTGAATTTTGTTTTCAGACAAGTTTTCATTATTCATTAGAATATTATTGTAAGAATACCTCAAAAAAGTGCACAATAATTACTTGGAAAATTGCACACATGAATATTCACTGACTGCTTTCATTCTTTTAGATATTATGCCTTGATTAAATATTACACCAAATATTTTTTCCATGTAAATGCTTTACAAAACTACAGAAATTAAATTTAAAAAAAAGTAGAGTGTCTAACAATTTAAAAAATCTGTTTCCATCACCTTTTATCACATCTCTTTTATTACTATTCCACGGTTTCTGTTTTCAGTATCTAATGTTTTTGTTCTGGTTTTCTTTTGCCCATTTGCTTAATTAAATCAGTGAGATACTTGACTCAAGGCCCAGAGAAAGCAAACGGAGCCGAGTGAATTTTTAGAGCCAGAATAATGAAGCAGACTTGATCCATCTCCAGTGGAAAGAGAAGAATGTGTATAAATCTGTATATGGCATAGAGGGCAGATTATGTGTGAGGAAAAGTATGAGCTTAAGAGACATTCAGGCTCTGGAAGGAAGTCTAAGGTTCTGTAGATTAGATCAGGTGGTAAAATTCTCCAAGAACTCCTAATATATGCCTATTGCTGCAACACAGAGACGGAAATGTTTATTAGTGGTTAGTAGTGCTATAACTTTTGCCTTGTGATTACCACTGCACTGTTGAATGCTTGATTCTGATTGGTCAGAAGGTGGTGATTAATTTTCCATAGCAGCTCTGAGAGTATTTCCAGCTGTAATTCATATCACTGGTTTAACTTAATGCGTTCATTCTAATACGTTATTGTTTCCATAGTAACTCATTCACAAAATCTAAAAGTAATACTGTCTATCTAAATGATTTAAAATGTTTTATTATTTACCAAAGAAGAATATACAGAAAAAGTATTCTGTAAAGAGACATTTATTTCACATTTGAGGAAGGAGTCTCCAGTGTCAGCACTTTGTTACAGTAGGTTTTCCAACATGGGAAAACATCAAAAAAGGATAATCCATTTTCAAAAATGGTAACACAGATGCTAGCTAGAAATTCGGAAAACAATAGACAAGAAACGATGCTCAGAAATGAACAACACAATTGGCAAGACTTCGCAAGAAGGCTTAGAGACAACAGGGTATAAATAACCAAACTAATTAATGGCTGAACACAAAACAGGTGCACACATTAGGGAAATTAACCAATGATATGACAGGGGTGGGGGCAGGATTGGAACCAAAACATGGCCTTAACACAAACAAAAGCACCGGGAGAACAAAAAACAAAAATAAAGCAGCATTCTTTTTCTGTTTCTTGAGGTTTCACGGTAACATGACAAGCTGCAGTTTGGTTATAACTGCTATAAGGAAATGATAACCGGAGATAACTTGTATTGCAGATGTTCCACAACATTAAATACAACTATAAATGGATAAAAAGTATGACGTGTTGTTCATTAATAAATGAAAAACTCTTCTGGATGTGCTGTTATGGGAAAATAATCAACTTTGGGTTGGTAAGAGTAACTGCTTTGCATTGAGATGCATCACACCAAACTGCCATTGATTATTTTCCTATATCAGCACATACCCTAGTATTTTATTCCCTGCATAGTCATCTAGTGTTCATGGCATCCCAATTACACCCAATTTACCCAGGCTGAATATGTGAACAAACCAAAATAAACATCTTTTTTTCTTTCTTTTTACATTTTTTCTATATTTCAGTCACCTTCTATAAGCACTGTAGTTGCTAAAGAAAGCTTTATTAACCCCCAACCCCTTGGCAACATCACAGCAAAACAACATTGTATCACATCTTCTGCAGCCACCATTTCGGCTGTGCATATCTCAGCACCTCAGGCAGCTCGGAAGCACATGTTCGGGAAGATTACAGCCAAAAAGTCAGATGAGAAGTGCAAAGCTGAGGAGATTTGCACTCCTTTCCCGTCTTAGCTTGCCATATTCTTATAGGTGACCTTCTGTTGTGCTGTAGATGCATGCTGTCATGGTGAGAGGCCAAATGGCCTTGAAGCATTTAATTCAGTGCTCTATTTCTGAGAGACTCCATCACAAACAGTCTGCTTTCAGACTTTCTACCAGAGAATTTTGCTACACTTAAAGTTATTTGGCCATTACTTTCACAGAAACGTTCACCGAAACTGGATGGTTGCAGATTAGAAAAACATCACCTCGTCTTTTTTCCAATCTTCAACTGTCCAGTTTCCGTGAGCCTGTGCCCACTGTAGCCTCATATTCCTGTTCTTGGCTGACGTGAGTGGAAACTGATGTTGTATTTTGTTATTGTAGCCCATCTAACACAATGTTAGACATGTTGTGCATTCTGAGATGCTTTTCTGCTCACCACGGTTGTAACAAGTTTTTATTTGAGTTACTGTAGCCTTCCTGTCAGCTCAAACCAGTCTGGCCATTCGCCTTTAATGTGTCTCATCAACAAGGCCACAGAACTACCTTTGACTGGATGTTTTTTGTTTTTCGCACCATTTTGTGTAAACTCTAGTGACTGTTGTGTCTGAAAATCGTAACAGTTTTGGGTTTTATTTTTTGAAATACTTAAACCAGACTGTCTGGCACTAACACCCATGCCAGTAACCGAGATCACATGATTGGCTGATTGAATAATCACTTGAATGTGCGTCTATATGTACATGTAGAGGATTCACTATTATAACTTGCTACTCAAAACCGTAGATTTGTCCGGGAAAACCGTTTGGATAATCCTGAATTCTGGCAAACATCCAAAAAGTGGAAATTCAAGTTTTGGAAATTCATTTATTTATTTTTTTTGCCTGTAACATACTGCAAGGGAGCCAGTTTAACAAACACAACGTACAAAATCTTTGCACTTTGCACCATAATAACACACTGACGCCAGCAGCATCTAATATGACACGGTGTATAAAAGTGGAACAAAAGTAATGAACCCCCACTGAACACAGCGGAAGAATCCCAAGAGCGAGAATGATGAGTTCAACACAAGCTACAAGGTACAAGCCTCTGTTTAACTTTCAACCTGAAATATTATTGCCTGCTATGATTTATTTTAGAGTCAATTTCCTGAGCAATGCGATCAATCAGACACTCATTTCCTTTGGAAAGTGTGGGAATTTATTTGATTTGTTGAGGTTCGCTGCAGTTCTGACTGTAATTATCTATGCCTGGCGATATTTTTAAAAATCAATTTGGGAAGCGGTGTAAAGTAAAGCAAAATTGCAAACGAATTTGACTGAGACAGAACGCAATATAAGCGGGTGTAAACAATATTACAGCAGCTGGTTTACCTCATTATGAATAATTATTCACTTAATACAAATAAAAGATATGATATTATCTTGTGGTTATGGTGCATAATATTGATACAGCAATCCATTGTACTTGGAAAAAAAAAGGACAGATCAGGATTTAGCGGTTACTGAAGATGAAATGAAGATGGAATGGGAATGGACACTTCCTTCCTTAATGGCAGAATAAATAGAAACGTTTACATTTTTAGATCTTCTCATTAATACACATATATATATACATATATTATATAATATATACACATGCACACACACATACATGCCTTTGACTGCCCTTCCGTCCGGGTGTCCTGGTAAACTTGCCCTCGGCAGACCTTTCTACTGGGAGAGCCATGATGGATAGAGGCTGTATATAGTAAACTCATATTGCTCGTGTGTGTGTGTGTGTGTGTGTGTGTGTGGATGAATAAAACACTTCAGGTTGTGCTCTTATTATTATTGGTAACCATCCTGTCTTTGTTTATTTTCCTATAACAGCACACCCTGTCATTTATTCCTGCATCAACACTCTATGTAATGATGAATGATTTATACAATATCTATGAATGTGTTATGAAGACATACCTTGCATAAGTGCTGCCCAGAAGGTAAAGCATCCATAACATCTGTAAAATATGGTGTCGGAGACTGTACTGTTGGTACAGTGTATTAGCATTCACTGCACATAACAAGTAGGTCGGATTTTCTAGTAGGCCCTTTAGTAGATCATGGCTGCCTGATGCTCTGTCTTTGCTTGGGCTTCGTTCTTTAGTCGCGATCCCCTGGTGTGCGTTTTCCCTCCTAATGGCATGACTCATTAATCAGAATCCCCATGAAGCCCAGAGTGCCCTGACTCACGCTAAATTATTCGAATTACTTATCATTAGTGTGGCCTCGGGACGGCCTGGTTCTTCTTGACTTCCTGAACACCCAACAGAAGACATGTTGTTTTTTTAAAAAACATTTTTAAAAGGATTTTCCCCCTACGGTATGTGTCTCTCTTAACAAGCGTCGTGGTTCAAATGATGTCTGAGTTAGTAAGCATACTAGCAGGCAGTAATCACTCCGACTCCCAAAATTTCAACAAGACGCAGCCAAGTTATTCCACTTTATTATTATTATTATTATTATTATCCTAACCTTACAACAGAAAGATATGGAAAGTTTTGTTTTTCGATATAGCTGATCATACAGAAAGTCATTAAATGTACATACATAGACACAAAAGCTGTTAAATTTGTCAGGAAGTTTATATTCACCACCTACCTAAGAGAGCTTATTTTTAATTCTCAATTCTGATTGGTCAAAAGGTTTCGATTCATTTTGTTTATCATTTCTATAGTAACAACTTACGCAGAGACTTATGGTGGACGCAATACTGTATATAACCAGATTTTTAAAATGTGTGTAATCACTGATATGGTGAAGTTTTCTGTAAAGACTCCTTTTTTGGAAGGAGTCTCCAGTATCGGTGCATTCCAACAGTCAGAGGTAAGGCCATGGGAAAGTCACGACAGAGGACGTTGCACTTTCCAGTGTCTCTGTAACATGACATGCATTTTTAAATCTCATTAACGCCAAGAAAAAAGGAAAGTGAGGCTGGTGAGGGAATGAAAATTTGTCATTGTGGCTCCAGAACCTATCCTGATTGTAAGTCAGGAACTCAGTCACACCTGGGGGTAATTTAGTATAGACAACCAGCATGGTTTGGGAGGTGGGAGGAAACTGGAGAAACTTGAGGATGACATGTGGACACAGGGACAACATGCGAAACACTACACAGACAGTAACCCGAGCTCAGGATTGAACCAGGGACCCTGGAGCTGTGAAGCAACAATGCTACCTGCTGGGGGTCTAGAAAATCCATGCAGAGTTTCTCAGAATACTACAGTAATTGTTTCTCATTGCCTTCTGTAATTCTCTGTTTACTCTCTAATCTATGACTCCTCCAAGGATCTGAGCATTATCCATTTTGGACTGGCACCAAACATAGCATAAAGTAATAAAAAGTTGCATTATAGATTTATCTTTATGCTTTAAACTTGAGCTGTCTAACTTTTGCAGGCTCGAAATCAGCTTGTTTTGTCTTTTGCCCTAAATTGGCATTAAGGGAAATTGTAGCAAGCACCTGGGTCACAAAAGTAACTTTTTTTCATTAAAAAGACTTTTCCCTTCTGAGTTATAGTTGTTATTTCAGCAAAAACAGAAACACGGGACACTAATGAAATGCTGGACATGTGGATTTGACTCCTCGGTGACAAATTTCCACTAAGGATTTGCATTATTATTCATTTATACAGTTTTAATTACTTATTTTGGTTGGAGGCCTATTGCCAGCTGTACTGTACTGTTGATTTTCCCAGTGGGGTTCGAAGACTTGCTATTTTTTCTGGAACGTCCTCTACTTATTCTTTATTATATAACAAAAATAGAACCAGTTTTCCATTCTAGGGTGTAACTAATAGCTTTGACGTAACTACTAGCTAACTATTACCAGCTAATCTAACGACATCCTCCAAACAGTTTTTTATTCTTGTGGTCAAAACCTTATTCTTGTATAACATCCAAATTGTTAGCCAGTTAACTGCATGTTTTCTTCGATTCAATATCGAAATAAAGTTAAAGGAGTTTTTTTTTAAGTGTTACAAAGCTAAGTTCAGCCTCGTGGAATCACTCATATAGGTGTCATTGTTAAAAGAAGTTACCTCAAACCACCTCAGACAGAAGAATAAAGGTTGTAATTTGTTTGTCTCCTCTCGCTGTCTAGATTTCAATTAATGACCTTATTATGGAAAGGGAGCATGTAGACAAGCTGCACGGCCCGCGCTGCTACTAGAACTGATTACTCACATTAATCAATAAAATTCAATATTCAGATAGCGGCCATGCACCAGCGACGGTTCAGAGTCTCCTCTCAGCCGAGTTTAAAAGAATCAAAATGAGGCGTTTAATCCAGAGCTGACAGCTAGATAACTGGAATCAGAATTATTACAAAATGGAGGAACAGACCAAGAAAAATTCAACGTCAAACATTTGCATTTTACAAATGCTAAACTACTTGTGTGAAAATATTAGCAGCAATCATTCTGTCATTTTGTGCTTTAGGTTTTTTTTTGTAATAAATGTGCTCTAACGATGTGTTAAAAATGCATCAACCCTAAGATACAGTATCTAAGGAATAAAACATAACAGTATGTGCTGTTATAGGAAAATAATCAATAGGAATCGATCTGACTTGAAGTGGTGTTAGCATTACCATCATGAAGAAGTTATTTTCCAATAAAAGCACATTTCGAAGTGATTTATTCCTCTTATACAACAGCATTTTATCAATTTATAAGTACAGCTACATTTCATTTTGTGGAATGTCTAGCCTTTCATTTTGCAAAAGTCTCCTATGCTGGAAAATTTAAAGTTACAGCTTTACCTTTGACAGTTACAAAGCACTGACACTGGAGACTCCTTCCAAAAATGCCACATAAACGTCTCGTCACAGAAAACTTCACCTTATCAATGATTGCAGCGGCCTTGTAGCGGGCACTACCGTCACAGCTGCTGTTATGGAAACTTATACAATAGTTAGTTCCAGGCGACTAATTTGATTGGTTGAGCGGCGTTCCAGGAGTGCCTATGTTTAGTATAACCGCACTGAGATGTTTCACTGTGTTCACCATGTAAAATTCCACTTCCTAGTTCGAAATCTTTACTACAGTAGAGTTAGCAACATCAGAGGACGAATGATACTTTTGACTTAGCTCATCAAGTAGGGATGCCGATTTACCGTAAGCACCTCTAACTGTTACGGATCTCTGTGTGTAGTGTGTGCAGAAGTGCAGTATAGGGCCCGTTTGTCCCCGAAAGGACGATATATATATATATACATATATATATATATATATATATATATATATATATATATATATTGTTGAGTGGCCCCTAGACAGCTCTACCAAAATAGAGCACCTCAGCCGAGACACGAACTGAGTAGCTTTGGTACGCCACGCCGTAGCACTAGCCACCAAGCTAACTCCAGGGGGTAATAAACATGAGGGTTGTGTGACACAGTGAAGGGTCAGAAATGTGAGAGCTCCAGAGCATACAGCTCAACACAAACAGCACCGCGGCGAGGCAGGAAATAACTCAAAATGGCCGAACTTCTCTCTGGCCGAACTTAAAGCACCAAATGAGAAAGGAACAATTCGTTCCTAACTTAAAGAACCCAAATATTTATCTCACATTTATCTCAGATTTCCCTTTCTAGCCTCCTCCGTACTCTTTTCCTTAATCAACTCTCTCTTTTCTTCTCCAAGTCTAAATTCCTTTTCTTTCTAAGCCTCAATATTTTCTTCTCTAAATTCCTTTTCTTTCTAAGATTCAATATTTTCTCTCTAGTTCAAAGTTCCTTTAAATCACAACTCAGAGTAGCGTGGAGCTGCTCTGTTACCTGGCACAGCTCTCTGTCCACACACAGAGTGAGGCATTCTGAGGGCTTATAAAGAGGCGTGGCCAGGTGCAGCGAGTTTATAAAGAGGTGTGGCCAGGTGCAGCGAGTTTATAAAGAGGCGTGGCCAGGTGCAGCGAGTTTATAAAGAGGTGTGGCCAGGTGCAGCGTGTTTATAAAGAGGTGTGGCCAGGTGCAGCGAGTTTATAAAGAGGCGTGGCCAGGTGCAGCGTGTTTATAAAGAGGCGTGGCCAGGTGCAGCGAGTTTATAAAGAGGCGTGGCCAGGTGCAGCGAGTTTATAAAGAGGCGTGGCCAGGTGCAGCGTGTTTAGGCTGATTAACTGCACGATTTTCAGTAAAGATAAAACTGTGATCTTTATGTGTTAGCTACAGAAAGAATGTGTGTGTTTGTGTATATGTACAGCATGTTTGTGTGTGGATTAAACTTAACATTAGTCAACAATTAGGTATTTATTACTTTAACATTGTAACACTTGTAACAGTGATCAAACATTAACATAAACTTGTATGTAACAGAAAGAGTGTCTGTAAGTGTGTATGTCCTCCCGGGAAGTTCGTATTTACGAGTCGGGAAGTCATAATTACGATGTCAGGTGTCGGAACAAGATGGCGGTGTACCTTCACTTAATTAAGTACAAAAAATTACAGGAAGGTTTTTTAACTCTATTTCTAGAAAATGAAGAATAAAGACTGCGCATCAGGTGTGTTTTGCTTTTTTTATGTTTTTAATCAATTTATGAAGCCGCTGTAAACTTTGTCGTTACATATTAATATTGTAATTGTACAATGCTATTGTATTTTGTACAGGAAATTAGCTTGTGTAAATAAAAAAGCCTGACAAAGACATGTCACTGTTAAATACACGTTCAATTTCAACTAATTTACCATCAACGACAGATTTTGCATCCATCAATTCCACCATGTTCTCTTACTGACACACCCCCAACTCGGAAACTTGGAGCTCAAAGAAAATCCTGAGTTTCCCACTGGTAATTACGACTTTGTGGTGGTGTTCATGTGCGTTCAACTTGTAAATACGATGTTTCCGACATGACTTGAACGCACCATGTGTGCAGTGAAAGCTGACTGACCACTTTCAGTGTGGCTCAACTCCACAATCCACTTTTCACAAGACCGTGAAAAGACAAGCTGTTTTTCTCATCTAGCTCTTCCACCAGCTGTGATTGATCTTGAGAACTTTTTCACGACATCCTCTCTTGGAAAGGTTCCTTCATCCATTGATTTGAATGTGAAAGTTGGTTTATCCAGCATAGGGCACACACTGCCTCTCTTACTTCAAGCTCATCCTCTGAAACTTTATCACGTAACCCAATGGAGTGGTATATTTTGGATTTAGCCCTACCAGCAAAATTGACCACAAGAAAATCACCTACGGCAAGGGTTGTTAAATCACCATCACTCGATTCATCCAGACTTTCATCATCTGTGCAGTCATTTAGGACAACAGTCGTGTCTCTATCTTTTGACCTGACTTTCCTCTTTAATTGTTTGCTTTCTGCCCTTTTATTGATCTTATCTGTAGAATATCACAAAATAATACTTAAATACACTGTTTACTCCATACACATGTAGCCTATTTAAACCTTTGGGGGTAAATTAAGCCTTTGACTCAACTTGCCCCCACATCACTGGCGTGTTTTACCCCACAACCTCCATTTTGTCAAAACTGTTTCATACAGTGGCTCAGATCCACAGTTATGCTTTATTAAAGTTTATGACCATGTTTTGTAGCTTACACTGACTTAAATGAACATGTAATAATGTCCAAAGCTTATCTACTGTAATTAAGATACAAGACTGATAACTTTAGTAACATGATGAATTCACTTGGCATGACAAATATCTTTTTTTTTTTTTTGCTCTGCTTTGCTTATAACTCTCTCCATGTGCTTGAGTCCAAGACGGATCCAGTAACGTGACTTATACTTACTTAATTTGTGGTCACATGATTGCTTTTGTTTATGGTTACCTAGGTACAGGGGATGGCTCATTTTACCCCTCCCCTAATGTGGCTGAAATGTCACTTACTCGACATTAATTTCTTGATTATAGAACTGTTGTATAAAACCAATATCACACTCGCAATCATGTGGTTATATTGCATATCGGCAAGGCTGTGAATAGCTACATCGAATCATAGCTGTGCCGATATTCAGTATAACCGCACACTTGCTCGTGAGATATCGCTTAATTAGTCAACACTTTCTGACCAATCAGAGTTGAGTATTTAACAGCATTGTGGTGTTGCATAAACATACTTTTCATTGAACTTTCTTTCCTTGGCAAAATTAATCTGTATCAAGCACATATAATGGCTGTTTGATTGGGATCCTGAAATTTGACGGAACCAGGATAATATGGTTGGACCTTTTCGATTTCCTACAAATTTGTAAAAGTACAAATGCTAACCCTGACCTTAGCCTTAAAATTCCCTCATTTAGAAATCAAGAGCGTAATAAAATGCAAAACCTCAGCATTAACAATGGTGCTTGTTATTTTACAGCCTCTGTAATAATATTTCTTGCCAATTCACACTTACATCATGATTAGAGGCATTAATCACAAAGCAAAGCAACAACTCTAGTACTCTAATTGCTAATCTCCGTTCCCCAAAAGAACAGTGTGAGGTTTGATACATAATTAATGTGTAATTGTTCATTTTTTTTATATTCTTTAACAAAACAATAATGGTATTAAACATTTGGTCAGCACTGTACAATATAAAACACAAAGCTTTCATTCAATTCTAAATTTTACGTCAAACACAAAGCAAATGATACGTGAACATGACATTCATGTTTTAATGTTTATTTTGTATGAAGATGAGTCAAAAAGTTCAACTTTATTTCTCTCGGCTTTATAGAATATTTTAGTATTCTTAAATATATACAGTATAACTCGCTAAAGTTTCGTATTATGATAAACAATGTCATAAACACTACTGTATGTTACACTTCACCACAATATAAGATACAAAATATGTATTCATGACTTATAAAACAATATTCATATTTATACCACAGTACTGTTGAATGCTTAATTCTGATTGGTCAGAAGGTGTTGCTTGGAAAGTAGTGCTATAGTAACAGTTGTGTGATGAACACTCTACGTAAATGTATTAAAAATATGTTGATATGGTGAAGGTTTTTTCTGAGATGTTTATTTAGCCTTTTTTTTTGTAAGGAGTCTCCAGTGTTAGAGGTCAAGCTGAAACTTGATGTTTTCCACCACAAGAAAGTCTTCAGGATAAAGTTTGCGGTTTCTTAGAAACATGAAAAGTAACATGCCGTATGTATACATGTTATTTACTAGATATCACCACGTTCTCATAACTTCCATTACAAGACATTTAAGATAGTGACTTTTCCAACATTAGTCTATACTGTTAAGGGGAGCGTCAGTGCAGAGCAAGTCGTAAGCTTTCTCTCTCAATTTGAATACATTTCAGCATTTTCTGTACTTGTCTCACACACACACAACCACTAATGCAATAAGAAGTCATGTTTTGTATTTATTTGTGGATTATGTGTGGATTAGGTGCCTGCAATGGAAAATAAATCTTCAGTCAGTCAGGTGTTTCAGGGAATCAAATTGCATTGTGTTGCGTTCTTAGGTCGATGTGTTCAGCTTGTACGTGTGTGTGCATAATCAGATTAGCACTATTCAGGTAAAAAAAACAGCACAGTGAGCAATGCTTGCTATTGTTCCTCCGTCTCCATGTGCTTTTGTTTGTTTTGACATGTGCCTTTGTTTTTGGTTTAGTCCTGTCTCCATCCCGGGCTGACTACCCCACTGAGTTCACCCGTTCTGTGTTTCACCTTGATTTGGTTACTTATGCCCTGTTATTTGCGAAGTCTTGCCAATCGTTCTGTGCAGTTGTGAGCATTATTTACCCGTTTATTGTTTCCAGTTTTCCAACTTGTTCTTGTGTTCTTGTTTTTGAATATGTTGATGTTGCCTGAATGTGTACTGACTCCCAGGTATGGACTATAGGCCTTTCGCACCGCTTTAGTTCCAGAACTAAATTTACAGTACTAAAGTACTGGGCGATTTTGCGCGAACTATTTCCCAGTACCGTTTAAAGGGTTGCATTCGCACCGACAGCGGGCACTAGGAAGTGACGTAAGCCGGTCGACAGCGACGTCATTTGTGCGCGGCGTTCAACAACGGAAACAAAGAAGAACAACGTAAACAACCGGAGGACGGAGGATGCTGTGATCGGAGCTGTGTTTTTGTTGTGTCTCGCGTCCATCTATCGCTGTTCTCCATACTTGTGAAATAAGTTGACACTACAGTATGTTTACACGGCGTTTTAAATCATGGCGGGTGAGGGCGTTTTCGTCCGCGTTTGGCCAATCAACGTCTACTTACGTCACGGATAGTACCAGTTGTGCTGGTTAGACCCTGCTCCGGAGTAGGAGCTAATTTGGTTCTCGAAAAAGGCATTTCGGTACTAAAATCACACCCAGTTCCGGAGGTGCGAAAACGCCAAAAAGTGGGTAGTTCCACAATTAGTTCAGGTACTATGAAAAGGTTCCCGTGGTGCGAAAGGCCCTATTGAGCAAACACTGAGTTTACAGACTTGCAAACTTACTTTCACTAATTACTAATTACATTACAATCACAACACCGTACAACCAATCATTAAATCGTTTTTGTTTTGTCCTGTTTAGTCCTAACTAACACTTTACTACAAGAATGAAAAATGGCTATTTTTGATTGGGCAGTTTAATGATGTGATAATTAAGTGATTTTTAAAGCCAGGAAACATTACATTCCATGGTGCTGAAGGAACAGGAGTGAGAATTGACAGCCACTGGATTAAGTAGTCATTTCTCATTTAGCTTTATAGCAAGAACGTCATGGTGATCTACCCTAGTCCTCACTAATAATAATTACTATACAAGTGGGAAATTTAGTTCTTTCCATTATGAATAAAGCTTACAATTAGTGCACATCCACAATACTAATTAGCAACGGATGTCCCATTGACCCTGGTCATCTCTTAACTTTTTTTTTTTTTTTTTTTTTTTTGTTTCACATGAGATCATGTTGATATTGGATCTGGTTTTATCTTAATTATTAGCAATTAAAAAAAATAGCATTTCTGGAACTAGATAGAAAGAAAGCCCATGCTTAAGCACAGAATTCCTAAGAATACCCTGAAAAAAAAAGACAAATAGGGTAAATTACATTATTTAGACCTAAACAGAAAACAAAGGTTAATAACTTTACAGGACTTTGACTTTTGTGGGGGGTTTTTTCCAATCACTGGAGTCGTTTTACACTGATGACTTGCTTTCTTCCTTTCCTCAGTGCTTTTCTGTCACTCTTGTGGTCACTGGTCATGACCACAAAGACACCAAAGTGCCCATTAGCTCAAAATGACACAAATCCCATCGCGGTAAATGACTCTGGTGTGCAGTGATTCTGTTTGAGGCTCTCCATTCTTTGAATGATAATTGCACACACACACACACACACACACACACACCGACCGACAAATAGCTCTATATTTTTAGAAGGGAACCCAAGTTTTGCTGAACAAAACCCAAAAGAGTACTTTGGTTCATCTAGAGTTGATCACAAAGACACAAATATACACAGATGATTGTATATAAAGTAATTGTATATACAATCATTAATAAATTAGATATGGATGTATGTAATTAATCATAATTACATACATCCATATCTAATAGCAAAGAAGTTCTCTTGTATGGTACAAACCTGAGAGAGCCTTCAGTGAAAGTTAGAGTGCCCTCATAGGGGTAGGGTCAGTCACATGGACAGCTAGTAGCACCAAAAGACAGCACACTGATGTACAGCATTGACAGTGTGATTTATAGTCCTACTTCCTTATGTCCCGGGGTGGTTTCCCTCTGAGCTAGTAGAGATTCCCATGTGCTTATTCCTTTGCTGAGTACAAATAGCAAAGTCATCACCTCATGACCGTGACCCTCATGGGTAACCTGTAGAAGGACCCCGTTATGTCTTTTCCAAACTGGAATGAAGACTTGTGTATTGTTCGTTTCTAGGTTGCAGTGTGCCAAACAACCCTTTGTACAGTGTTCTTGTTACCACAGCAAAGCATGTCTTTAAGGTGAGAGCTTCAAATCCATTAAAAAAAAAAAGTCTTGACATTCAAGAAAGACAGCCCACTTGAACATACCCCTAGATTTAGGAAGTGGTTTTAGTGCAGACAGATGAAAGTGTGTGGGATAATAAGGCAGGATGCAAGTGAGGGTGCTTGTACGAGCTGTAATGAGGGCAAACCGAGAATCCTAGGCAGAGTCTATTGCAAGGGTCGACTCACAGGCAGACCAGGTTAACGTAAAGCAATCCATAATCAACAATGACTGGAGTCAAAACAGAATACACAGGAAACCGAGACACTGAGAAAACACAAGACTTCTCAACAAGACATAGACACATAAGGGTATACAAGTAGACAAAGTAGTAGACTATAAAGTTCTAACACGAAACAGGCGAACACAATAGGTAACAGACCAGGGAAATGAGTGGGTGAAAATAGGCCCAAAAAATGCAAATGGCAAAATATAATTAACACAATTGCTCAGGTGGTACGTCTCAAGTGTCTTTTTCCAATATTGTGTAATAATAAAATATTTATTAAACAATATTTTTACAACAAAGCTCAATTCTTGAACATTCTACACAGAACATCTATGCTTTCAGTCCAATTATAAACCTTTGTCGCTTGATACTTTTGATCCATTCAACTAAAACTTGTAACTTGGTTTTTCCCCCTAGGAAAAACCAAAGAAAACTCAGAATTCCTACTTGGAAAGTCAGGAAGATCTCCTCACCCCTGAGTTCTGCATGACTGAAAATCAAAATGGCTGCTCAAAATGGCTGCTACTTCTTTATCTTGAAATGAGTTATCCTCTATATACTTGCATTTGGTTCAGATCAATCAACATACAGATATATTCGCTTGTTTTGAGAACGTACATATACATCACTCATTACAGTTAGCTGGCTAACAAAAGACAAACTTCGAGGCATCCATGTTTTTTTCCCACTTTGTATCTCAGACGGAGTTCTGCAGTCCCAGTTAAATCGAACGCAACATTTCTTTGACCATGTTTCTGAGACTGATGATATAACTGCTGTAGGAGCGGTCACTCAAAACACCTATTACAACCCTCAGTCATAAATCAAAGTGATTCATTTGACAAAATTCAAACTTCATAATTTGATTTCACATAAAACTGTCCGTTTTGATCTCTCTTTCCCTCTTGCGTTTTCCCTGAATGATGATATTAGTCATGCTCCAGCCTTGTTTGCTCTTCTAATTTGTAATTTCTCGAACGTCGATAATAATATATGGCAGTTCTAATTAAAAATGCCCGTGCTTTTCTACAGTGTAAACACAACCGACCTTCCTTTGATTACTTTTTTAACGTCATTGAAGGAATGCAAAATCAGGAATGAACAGAGAATGCCTCTTTCCATGACTCCATACAGAATGCACTGCTAATTTAAATCCTTTCCTTTTCTCTTTTCTCAACAAAAAGCACTAACAGCAAAGATATGAATCGACTATTTATTGCTCGGTCGTAGAAGGTGTTACCAAAATGTACTCTTGACAGTGGACACTCTGAAAGGAAGTGGATAAATAATGTTCTGCATAAATGAAGGTGAACTATAAAATTAGAAATCTGGCCCTAGTTCAGAGAATTATGCTGGAGTTTTAGGGCTGATGAACTTGGCAGGAACAAACTCCAGGAGACTAGAGAGCTAGGGTTCCTAAAGCACTGCCCATTGTAGCTTGGCATTAACACTGATGTCTCACAGATGCCAAGGCCTCTGGCATTCATATCCTGTTCATGGGGTACCATTCGACAAGCTGGTACTGTCTCAGAGGTCCTGCTTGGCATTCAGTCTTCAAGCCAAGATGGTAGGTGGGCCTGAAAAGTCAGATAGTCTCCATGTGCAGTCTTTGTTGTTGTTCTTCTTCTTCTTTCGGCTGCTCTCGTTAGGGGTCGCCACAGCGGATCATTGGTCCGCATATTTGATTTGTCACAGTTTTTATGCCGGATGCCGTTCCTGATGCAACCCTCCCCAATTTTATCCGTGCTTGGGTGCACTGTCATATGCAACCCCAGTTTCTGGGGTCGGTTTCCTGGCTGGGAATCGAACTTGCGCCACATCGGTGTGAGCGCCGAGGGACTAGTCCACAAGTCCTCCATGTGCAGCCTTTACTTCTCTCTTATTCTCCCTTTCCTAATTGGTCAGAAGGTGACACTGACACTATTGACAGTAGTCCCTTATGCTAAGTCAAGACTAAGTCAAGATTTATTCACAATATTAATACTGTGCTACACTTTATGGCCAAAAGTTTGCAGCCACCTGACCATCACACCCATATGTGGTTCTTCCCCAAACTGGTGCCACAAATTTGGAAGCACACAGTTGTATCGAATGTCTTTGTAGGCTGTAACATTACAATTTCCCTTCATTGGAACTTAAGGGGCACAAACCTGTTCCAGCATGACAATGACCCTGTGTACATTGTCATTATCACATGAAGACATGGTTTGCCAAGGTTGGAGTGGAAGAACTCGAATGGCCTGTACAGAGGCTGACCTCAACCCCACTGAACACCTTTGGGATGAACTGGAACGGTGACTGCCCCCCAGGCCTCCTCTCCCAACATCAGTGCCTGACCTCACTAATGCTCTTGTAGCTGAATGAACACAAATCCCCACAGGCACACTCCAACATCTAGTGGAAAGACTTCCCAGAGGAGTGGAGGACAACAGCAAATTGGGACTAAATCTGGAATGGGATGTTCAACAAGCACATGCTGCATGAATGTCATGGTCAGGTGTCCACAAACTTTTGGCCATATAGTGTACTTCAACTTTCTGACATTTCCACATATCTAAATTTAAAAAATCATGCCTGTGATTAGCAGAATTAGCAAACTGAGCTCACATAAATAGTTTCTAGCAGCCCTTACCGCCATGCTGTGCTTCATTAATGACATTGCCACGAGGACTTGGTTGACACTGCTCTCAGCTAGAATAGTCCCCTGATTAATTCCCGCCCTAATTAATGCTCTGCACTTTTTTCTTCGCCTTAAACAGTCTCATGGGGGTTGATTGGACTTTGAGCCTCGTCAAAGGACCCTAACCGCAAGTTTGCCACAATAATCAGACAAAAAGAAGAAAGAAAAGTGTCAAGAGTGTAAAGTAAAACTATTTAAAAGTGCTGCATGACATTTAAATAAAACATTGTTGATGTAATATTTGGCACGTCCTGCTCAGCTGTGATTTATGGCCTTAAACGAAATATAAAAGGTGGCCAAAGTACATTTTAGGAAAAAGGCATTATAATCATGCAGTGATTAAAATAATTACCCCTTCAAAGCTCAACAATAGTCCAACTACTGTGTAATATTTTACCATGTTTGCTCAGTGTACACTGATTAAATCTTTGTTTATTGGATTAGAAGAATCCATTTTGGTGTAAATGTTTATTCAGACCAAGCTCACACTCAAATGTAATGTCATTTATTTGTATCTATGTGTTTAGAGAAAGAAAGAGAGAGAGAGAGAGAGAGAGAGAGAGGGATTGAATAATTTCCAACAGCACAAACAACTCAGCATGAACCAGCATTTGGTCTTTCATTCTCATTTTTTTCTCATTCCGTAGCATACATCATGGGGCTTCCTTCTTAGAGCTCCATGTTTTATACCACACAAGAACAAAAAAAGTATCAGCATATTTTTCATAAGACTTATAGACAGTTTTTTTTATCATTATTACTTTTTGTGAAAATGAAAAGCATTTTTCATTTAACCATTAAAAAAAATCTGAACCCATCTCAGGAAACAAACTCTTGCTGTTCTATGAGCTTTCTTTGCTGACAGACTGCATTTTGCTCTTATACTAATAACAGGGATGTGTTTCTAAGCATTAAATTAGCAACAAAAAAAAAAAAAAAATCTTAACTAGCATCAATGCTAATGGCAGGAGGACATGCTGCTATAACGTAAGTGATAAAAGGAACTAACTTATTTTTTTAGACGTTCCACAACATTAAATGTAACTAAGATTTGATCAAATGTATAATATTACAATCTAATAGACAAAAAAATTGTAAACGTTGCTGTGGTGTACACGGAATAAAGCACTTGTTATTGAAAAATAATCAACTTTGAGTGATAACATTGACACTGCTTCAGGTTGGGTCTCATCACACCACCCTGTCATTGAGTATTTTCCTTCCTGTACAACCCCAAGTGTTTTATTCCTTATGTGTACAAGTCCTTTAAGCTTTAAAAGGCTTTCCTTTCCATGGCTGTCATTCGTTTAATGAATTCCATCTCCATATAAAATCTTTTTGGAGTCCTTGGAATCGCTAATTGTATACTAAGTGTCCAATTTTCTGTTCTTTCTCATCTTTCACTTTGTTCTCTCTCTCACTGATGAGCTGATGATTATGAAAATGAAGGAATTATGAAATTCAGGGAGGTCAAGACTCAAATCCCCGTAATAAGAAAGAAGAATGACAATTTAAATTTGGAGATTATTGGATTTTTCCAGGAAGGCATTCTCACCATGTCACAGCCAGTGACCTCTTCAGATTGAAGGATGACTCCATTCTACCTTGGCAGGATATATTCTCTAATTTATAGCAGCTTAATCCAGTTATTGAAATTCAAAGTGCTAATTTTATAACGTATTATAATATAATTGCAAAATTAATTGCAGAATGCGTATTTGTATTGGACTTTTCATGTATAACCTCGGTTATTGTCAATTAAGCAAATACTGAAGTTGCCCTCCATCACCTTATCTACCTTATGATTACTGTAAAACCTGTAAATCAAGTAAGCAATGAACGTGTATTCATTCATTTATTCATTCATTCATCTTCATTACACGCTATATCCTGGTCAGGGTCACGGTAGATCCTGGAAACAGTAGAACGATGGTATAAGGCCAGTTCTTCACAGGGCAACACACACGTTGACACATTGAGTAATTCAGACCTGAAGGCTATTTAACGTCACCAATCCACTCACCGGCATGTTATTGGGAGGTGGGAGGAAACCAGAATACCCAGAGGAAACCCACATGGACAATGGGAGAACATACAAAACTCCACACAGACAGTAACCCGAGCTTAGGACAAACTCGGGGGACCTCAGAACTGTGAGGCGGCAACGTTACCGGCTCCTTCTACACCTTTAAAGTCCATCAAACTGCGTTTTCTTATTTATCACTTGCTAAGGGTCTAAAAAAATTCAGGTCAGTTGATGATGAAAAAGAAGCAGCCCATATTCCTAATAAGCTACCTTGTCTCTACAGGTATGCTTGTGTTCAAATATTGATCTTAGATGCATGGTAGTGGTCTAAGCAGAAGCTAAATATGTCTTAGCTAATGTCTAAGCCAGCATGTAGCAAGTAAATAAAACACATAGGGGGTCTATGTGTAATCGAGCTGTTTTTACAAACACATCCATGTAGCTAATCGACAACGCATATAGAGTTGACATGTAAAGAGTGGGAAAACAAAAAAGCAGCACTTCACAACATTGTTGTCTCAGCTCTATCTCCAGTAGTGTATCCCCTGATTACCAACACCTGAGGATTGTTTCCCGGCTCATTTTCAGGACTGTACATTTACCCAACTGTTAGTCTTGCAGTTTGCAAAGACTTGCACCTTTCCATATGCTCTTCACCTTGCATTGTATTGCATGTTTACTCTTGTTTGTGAGTTCATCTGTTACCATCTGCCTTTTTTTAAGCCATGAGGTCAGTTCACTAATCAGAACAGAGAGGATAAATGAAATGAAAAATCTGTAAAGACTCACCTATCTGACGTTATGTATCTAGCCCCATGGCTAATCTCTGGTCTGATGAGCTTCCTTCAGCTAAATAATTTATCTAAATCCATACGATTGGCCATCAACAGAGGATCTGCTACAGCTGGTTCATGTTTAGAAAACTTCAGCTCTGCTATAAGAATATCTTGTGCGTGCATGAATGGATCCGAAAAAGGACTTAAGGGAACAGAAGAACTAGTAGAAAAGCATACAACAACTTATCGCTGGATACAGCATCGATGCCAAGGGTCCCTCCTGAGACCCTCAGTGAATACCACAGAGGGCAATGTCTTGGTTCCTGAGAAACAGATCTACCCACTTTGTCAAATTTCAACCAGATCTGAGCTACCCCCTCTGGGTGAAGTTGCTGTTCTAAAAACAGATTGGGTGCGCAATTTGCAAACCTGGGGATAAATGATTGGGACTAATCATTGATAAGCCCATATCGAAATTTCCTGAGCAACCTTGATACACAGAACAGACTTTGTGCCCTCTTGATGATTTATATGATGCACTTCATGTGTTGATGTGTCTGTCCAAATCAGCATGTCTCTTCTGAACATGGGAGAGAAGAGCTTTCCATGTCTTTTCAGTACAGTTTCAGTACATTGATTAGTTGAGATCTCTACCTGGCACCCCACACACCTCTCAATGGTATGACCTCCCAAACGGCATACCACCCGCTAAGGGGACACACTGGCTATTATTCCGGTCCATTTAGAAGAGAGGTTAGCCCGGGGGACACCCTATTTAGAAAGACTCCAAAAATGGAGGGCATGGAAATACAATAGTCACTTTTATTAGTATCTGTATGAAGGTGGGAAGATTTGTAAAATCTCTGAATTCACAAAAAGGCCAAGAGGCTACCAGCCTTTCCCCAAAATAAATGTGTTTCAGAAAACATAAAAACTTGTCTACCCTCTGAGGAGTCAATCAAGAGACAGCCCTGAAGGTCTGTTGTCTTTACCTTGAATCCTAGTTGCTGTACAAGGATACAGAACTGTATCCTGTATACAGAACAGGGACAGAACTGTGCTTATGTCTGCCACTACCTTATCACAGGATGGAGCACAGTCATCTAAATAAGGAAGGATCTTCAAGCCTGTTCTCTGTAGATATGTGTAAATGCAACACATCTTGTGAACACCCGAGGGGATGGTAAGATGCTGAAAAGTAGAATGCAAAATTGATAGGCCAGGCTGTGAAAGGCAAAGCAAAGAAATGGCTGATGCCTGGACCACACCAGAATGTGAAATGTGAATGTGAAAGGATGCTTGACTGATTGGATGGTGGAAGCTGTGTGTATCATTTTGAATAGGAAGACCTTTAGGTAAGTCCACAGAGGTCCAAAATTGGCAGGTAAAAACAAGCAAAAACAATCATCTTTGCCTAAAAAGCTGCAATTCATATATTCGAGCTGATGTAAGCCTGGTGCTTGGTTGCCTCAGATTGATGACACTGGAGTAAAGGTTGGGATTTGTTTGGCTTCACTTGATGACCTTTTAATGGTATGCAAACATCCAGACAAGCTGTTTATCTGCCCCAGACCTGCACCATGGCTAGAATTTATTGTTCGCATTCATCAAAATAAACCAGAATCCATTAGTTTGAAAGTGGCCATGCACTGCTGATTGATCAGAGTCTCCTCTGTAGTGATTTTATGAGGATAAAAATGAGCAACTTAATCCAGAATCATTATAGAGTGTACACTGAACTCTAGGCCAGTTTCAAAGCCTGATCTAATTTGGATACCATCATTTTATATTCAGATCTGCATTGCTACAAAGGCCATGGTTCACTAAAGAGCTAACTTTAATATATGCAGAATGTTTCTTCCTGCATAAAAAGTGGTTCAAGATAAAAGATTAGTGGGCCAAACCAAAGAATTTATGATAATTAAGGCTTGTTAATGAAACAATCTACAATCACTAATCTAGGATAATTGCTGCAAATAATGAAAAGCACTTTAACATGATGAAAAATCCAGCATTCATGAATAGGCCAAGTATATTATTAATCTGAAATTTAAAAAAACGGAGAGCTAGCATTCTTAATGTTATCTGAAACACTAAGTCTGGTGTTATACGCTCTATTTCGTACCTGGCATCAGTAACTGACGTTTCTTATGAAAAAAGTTCAACAATGGCTAGATTTTTAAAAAATGAGGACATGGCCCTCATTATGTTTAGGAAGATCTTCACAATGGTACACAAGTACCCATGTGGTTGGCCTCAATTTTACGTTGTCTATTTTCTTATTGATTAAGAAATCATTGCGACTATAGTCAGGAGTCATTCATTGTTGTTGTTCCTCTTTCAGCTGTTCCTGTTAGATCAGCAGCAGATCATTGGTCCGTGTATTCGATTAGGCACAGATTTTATGCCGGATGCCCTTCCTGACACAACCCTCGCCAGTTTTATCCGCACTGTTGCATGCAACCCCAGTGGCTGGGGTAGGTTCCCTGGCCAGGAATCGAACCCGGGCTGCAGCAGTGAGAGCACTGTGGCCTAACCACTAGTCCTCCAGGGACCCTCAGGAGTCATTCATTAATTTAGACAAATATTTCTCTTTGTCACAAATTCCTCCTCTCAGCATGTGATACATGTCCTAGCATGATCAGTGCTGCTTTCATGTTTAGTTTTGAGTTCTATCTATGTACTGTGCCATGTCTTTTTGTTTTGTCATGGTCTGTTACCTAATGTGTCCACCTGTTCTGAGTGTAGCCTTTAATTATTTTTGCCTATTTCTACCCTCCTGTTCTAATATCTCATTCCATAACTCTTGTCAATCGTTTGGTCACTGGTCTGTTACCTAATATGTGCACCTTTTCTGAGTTCAATTTTTAATTGTTTGTCTACTGTACACTATGGATTATGCCTACGATTATTGGATTTGCCTGAATAATACAAATGCTGAGTTCATGTTCTTGCATGCCACTTATTTATACTACGTTACTCTTTTTATCCAGATAAAAACCTGCTCTGGTTGTGCAAACAGCCTAATGGTAGTTATTAAGAGATTTCCTCAGTGCTATTCAGAAGACCTACAGCTTATTTTTCCAGCATCGTCCATCACTTTAAGGTAAGGTTATCCCCACTTATAGATGATGATCCTAATCTACCAGATAAATCTCTGAAAACATCCTCAGGCCCATTGCTCTCACATCGGTATCATCACCAGATGACAAATTTTTGCCCACCTGAAAATACGCATATAGCTTCATAGGCCATGGATCCTCTGCTTTATGTCTTCTGAATCAAACGATCTGTTGACACTGTCAGTCTGGCATTTTATCACTCTCTTCAACATTTGGAGTTTCCTAACAGCTCTGCATGCATACTCTCCATTGAATTTGGCTCAGCATTTAACACATTTAACTCATTATTACACTTCAGCCAAGTACAGAGGTTTTTTTTTTTGTTGCCATTTTTAAAAAAGGTTAAATTACAAAGCACATTAGCAGTTATGACAGATTTCTCACAAATAATATCTCAGTTTGAATGTATATGTCAATGACAAAGGCAATATAAAAATTCTAATTGAAAAGATCTCAGAAAGTGAAAGGGTTTTTAGATTTAATTAGCTACTAATTTGTGCTAAATGGCTAGACATTCACCCAGTGAAGAAAATTTGAAAAGCCAATTTTCACAATCGCCTCATCCTGCATTTATTGTGTTAAATAGGCTTTTGGGACAGGAAGAGTTTTTTGGAAATCATGTCCTACAACTCGAAGACTTGTAGCTTAAACTTTTTTTAAATTTTCATTCTGTCCTGCTAAATTAGAGTAGTGTTGCTCACTGTTAATCCATGGCTGAGCACCAATTTAGGGTCTTCTCATTTTAAATAGGGCAACAATAAAGAGTTCTGTTCAGTCTCTGAATCTCATTATAGGCATGTATGGTTTTGCCATTTGTCCCTCCATTTAATTTATTCTATGATTGCAAACTATTGCTGATAGCCTATTATGAATGCAGACTTTTAAAACTGTTTTAAAAATTAGCCAGATTGCACACAAAGTCCAAGGGATGTTTCGCATGATTGTCAACAACAAGCTGTGTGAATCTACAGCCTGGGCTAGAAAGAAATCAGCCCCAGCCTCTACTTCATACCATTCTTTGTATTTTTTTAACTAAAACTGTTAGTAATGCTGTTGTTCTTGGTTCCAAAAAAAAAGAGAAAATTAAAAAAAAACACCTTCAGCCATTTGTTAACAGCAAGTAAGACAACATCAATGCCAAAAAATTGAGCCTTTAATTTTTTATTTATTTATTTTTACATATTTTGTCTTTGAGATTGAGGGAGGGCCCGTTTTTACCAGCCGGCCCTGTGTGTGTTCGGGGAATAAGAATAGACCCTGATTTGTATGTGAGAAAGGATGATGAGTTTTGCTTCAAGGCCAGAAACAGGAAGAAGTGAATGCAGATACCTGCGAGGGATCATGTCCAGGTCAAGTACAGAAGTTTGGCCGTCAGTTCTTCATCTCATCCGTCTCTCAGTATCCAGCCTTGGAAAAATTTCAGTTTCATTAGTATTCAGCACCTTCAATAAACAGCTATGTCAAATTTTCTACCCTTTCACAGAACACTATTGGAAATGAATGTAACATGCTATATCTTTCTTTTCAGTGTATCCTGTAGGAGTAACCTCCTACTTTGTACATCTACTCATTGTGTTGTTGTTATCTTTTGTATAGAAAGATGATCTTCTGAATAATCATATTTGAGAATTCTACAGCGCTCTTGTATATAACCAAAGTCACTTTATATATCATTGTATGTTTTACCTTTTTTTCCCATCCTAGCATTATAAATAAATAATGATCTAGAGCTGTACTGGCCTGATTTTCTACATCATCTCATACTGTATGCCTATCCACAAAAAAATTAACTATACAGTATGTTAGTACCAAGTTAAACGATCATGATGGTCACTGTACAGCTTTATAACACCACGTATTCTTGCAAGTCACAGGATATCTTTGTCTAATGGCAAACACACCCGTGCACATACACTCCATCTTAAAGTCTCACTCACTTCACTCACTTTAAGACAAATGTCAGCTTTCTTCTTCACCCCATTCACACTTTACACACACACTCACTCACTCTCTCACTTCACCCCTCCATGACCTCCCCAAGAGACGATCAGAGCTCAGTGAAAGCATTGCAAGTGTGTGTGTGTGTGTGTGTGTGTACATGAATAGGCTCAGGTTCACACACTCGTACCCAAATTGAGAGCAGTACCCCTGAGATGCATGGCTCCCCTCTCTCTTTTATTTATTTATTTACTTACTTACTTACTTACTTACTTACTTACTTTCATAATGGACCATAACATATATCTTTTGTTAGTGACTGAGATGAAAATTCAATAAAATGTCCAATATATTGGGGATTAAAAATTAAGCATGACAATTGGGTTGCTCTATACTAAAATATCTTCTTTTAAATTAAATACTATATTGATTTTTTTTTTTTTAATTGCTTGTATTGTTAGCAATATACTGTATATATTACATTTCTACACATGCGTGTGCTTTGAAGAATCAGCTTGTGGGGCCAAAATTTAAAAAAAAAAAAAAAAATGATTCAAATTTGTTCTCTGGGTGGTGTGTGCTGTCAGGCTGAGTAGTGATGAGTAGAGATGATTAGTGATGAGTGAGTGTCAGTGTGTGTGTCCTTTCCCAATGCCCAAGTGGTAATGGTTACTGGTAATGAGAATGCAACACAAATTGAGTCCTTGTGCATCTAAATGGGGGAAATGCAAAAAAAAAAAAAAAAGGTAAGAAAATGATGAGCCAAAGAATAAGTGATACACAGCAAGCAATTATTCACGGTTTAACAGAGTTCAACTGAGGTCCAGCAATCTGCTCCTGAATCAGAGCAACCAGATGAATAAGCATTCTGCTACTGAAAACA
This sequence comes from Pangasianodon gigas, assembly GCA_022758105.1. Lineage (NCBI taxonomy): Eukaryota > Metazoa > Chordata > Actinopteri > Siluriformes > Pangasiidae > Pangasianodon > Pangasianodon gigas. The sequence goes on along the minus strand of CM040457.1, from coordinate 30,263,292 downwards.
AGTATGGTATTCAGTCTTTTGTCATCAACACCTTTCTAAAGTACTCCTTCTAAGCCTGATAGAATATCTTTCATTAGGTTCCAGGTCAAGGTAAAATCAGACATCCCAATGGAGAAGCAAGGCCAAGAAGAGGTCAGGACACGAGTGGGTGCTGGACAAGAGCAGGGTCAGACATGATCAAGGCTTCTGCGATGATAGATGAATTAACTTAATAACTTTCAGAGGAGTGAAATACTCAGAGGGGAAGCCTGAGTGTGCTGGAGCTTCGCCGAAAACAAAGTGGTAAATGAAACCCTTCCAGGCTGTTTGTCTTCTTACTCTGGCAGGCTGCAGCTCCCAGCACACTACAAGGTCATCTGTAATGAAACCAGCAAGCGAAAGGGGAGTTAGGTTGTAAGATAGCCTGAGCAGGTACCAAGGTACTAAGGTTTGAGGATGCTATTAGGTGGAATCTTCTTCATCTTCTTCTACATCTGATTGTTCCCTATTTGCAGATTAACAAACAATGGGTCTTATTTATCATTCTTTAAGAAAGTAGTGTCCTCATCAGATTTATAAATGTCTCTGTAATGCTGATTTCCTTTGTGCTCACTTGCATAGGTTGATAAATGACAATCAGCCATAGGAGCAGAGCAGGGGCAGGGCATACTGAGTTACGTTTAGTGATGCCCATAAAACTCTATAAAAGACAAAACTCACAGAGCTGAAATTGACAAAATAGTGAAAGTTTGTTTCGATTGCTTTCTTCTTTTCTTCACAAAATCTTTTTTAAAATGTGTGTAATTTAGATAAATAAGCTCAGTAATGTAAATCAAGCTTCATGTTGGTGAGTCTCCTTTTATGTAAATTTACACAAACTCATTAGCTCTTGCAGGATGCGAATGTTCCATATTTAAAATGGGTTTATCAGCCGTGTCTTTTCTCTATTTACTCTACGTTCTCGGGGCCTGCTTCTAACTCCCTCTCCGTCATGAATCACATTGGAAGGGGGCCAAGCACACCCACTTACCCACTGATAGAACTGCCCCTGATTCTGTCCTAAGGGTGTGCAAACTTATGTACATACAGTCAAGTGCATAAGTTTGCATCCCCTTAGGACAGAATCAGGGGTGGTTCTACAAGGGTGGCAATCACGTTTAAGGGGGCCAAGCACAACCACCCACCCACCACCTGTGGAACCACTTCTGTTTCTGTTCTAAGGGTGTGCAAACTTATGCACTTGACTCTAAGTGTCCCATGTATGCAAACAGAAGGGAGGATGGTAAATAAAACTAGTATTTACAGTAATAAGTGCTGTTAACATACTTTTTAGCCTGGTGCCATTGTTTGCTTCCTCTTATTGATGAATGCCAATCAATTCCAATATAGTAAATTAATTTGTGCAGTAGATGGAAGACAACTGAAATGGGATTGATGAATGTAGTTACAGTAAGTCAGGTTGTGCTTCGTTAATTCTAAAATATGCATTGACTGAGTTTCCTGGAATGCCATGAATGGCTACACACCTCCTGAGGCCTGGATTACTGAAGCAACTATGAACTGGCTAACACTAAATTACGTTTTACTCCAGTAAACAAAGCATTACAGTAGTCAAGGTGAGGAAATCTAAAAGTTGGCCAGACCTGCTTAAGTTGATATTTTTGGTACACCACCATGCTGTAGTTAGCTGCTCAGCCAGCATAATACTGCACAGCAATTAACTGATCACTCACCGTTTTTATGTCGTAATTACATACTGATTCCTCATCAAACAAAGCATCAGCCTTTGGTGAAACTTTCACTGCTCTTAAATTACAGTGTAATCGAGTGGTGCTAAAACAGCTATGGAAAGCTTAATGGCGTCTGAGCTTGATCTATATATCAAGCCCTTATAAAGGAATTATAAGGTTCTATCTGACAATTCAGTGATCGCTCAGTCAAGTAGTTAGGATCCCTGTGCCAAAATTAACACAATCATTAAGCAGGCAGTGATGGCAAAAAACAGTAATGGCATTAAACATCAAACCAACAAGGAGAAGTCAAACAGGTCATAGAAAAATAGTCAAGACACGGTTAAGGCAAAATGCAGCTCAGGAGAGAAAGGCAAGACTTCGCGTTTAACAACTGCATGATGTGGTTTAGTAGAAGTAGACATGAAACAGGAAATAACCAAGTGACAGGAATTCAGGAGACGGTGACCTGTGTTGGCAAGGCTGTCCACCGTCTTACACTGTTGTGATGTTTATATTTTTATACAATTTTATTAGGAATGTTTAGGTGTAAACGTCTTACTGTGCATAAACGCACAGTAAATAGCATATTTTAGTTTAAAACTAACAATGTGCAGAATTTCGTTTGCACCCACGAACACTTCAACTAGTAGTGCGTAAACTGATTGTAGATCACCAGCCAATCAGAAACACAATGCAACATAAACTAAATATAAAATAAATAAATTCTACATCCAAAATCAAGACGCAGGGAAGCAGTTAATGTCTGTTTTTCTCAGTGTAACATTTACTTCAAACAAAGTCTGCCTCTTAAAAATCCAATAAAGTGATGGTTGAAATGATCCATCTCTTGTATTTGTACATTTCTGCTTGGGCTCTCGTGTAACAACGGCATTTTAATAATGTACCATAGCGACAATACATAATAAAGCAGCAGCAAATTGTTATTAATCACTGTATATTTGCTGATTATTCATGCTTGCTGTCTTGTTTTGAAATAATATGATGATATGGTTTGTCTGGAATCGTTGTCTTTATATAGAGTTATTTTTTAATGCTAAAGAGGAGATATATATATGGTTATGGCAAGTATTTTAAGGTCATGATTTTTTAATAATTTGACTGCAGGCCATTATTGTTGATGCTAATTGATAGGATTTCTGGTGTCTACTTTGGCAGCGCAATCATAAGGTGAGCAAAAAAAAGGTGAGAAATCTGAATAAAATGATATATCTGTCTTCAAACTGAATTAGGGATAAATTAATGCTGAGACAACCATAGATTTCCCTAATGATTAGGAAATATTTGGGATTGTATAAAAGACCACAACCATTTAGGCATTCAGACAAAGGAACGGGATATGAAATGTGGTAATTGGGCTTAACCCGAGATGAATAACAGTGGAAATTTCCATTGTTAATGATTTAATCCACGGTGTGTGATGATCGTGGCCATTTCGGTGCCTCAAAGTCTGATTCATTGTCTCATTTGGCCTGAGTATCTCATATATTGAAGATGCAAACAAGCACACATGGTGAATTAGTCTTCTCATTGGACTGAACAAATGCATGTTCATGTAATTTATAGTCATATAATTGTTAAAACAATTACTGTGTGTGTATGTGTGTGTGTGTGTGTGTGTGTGTGTGAGAGAGAGAGAGAGTGTGTGTCATCAACGCTGGGACTAGTTCAGGCCTGTCTGTTGGTTCTCTCCCAGCTCTAAGGACACAACACAAAGACTCACAGTCTCACACTTTGTTTGCCAACTATCACACACACAGAAACTAAAAAAAAAAAAAAAACTGCAAGCTTATTTCAGATTAAATCACACACCATATGTGGGCCTTAATGTCCTGGCTTGCACTCTTACACTCCAACACACACACACACACACACACACACACAGGCTCCAGTGTAATAATAGGAAGCCTGAAACCAGTGATGTATTCACCTGTCCAAATCTCTTCTCCAATCCCATAAATGTTTCTTTGCCTCCTCTGGCAACATCATATATACATATATATGCACACAGCATGCATCTCTGGCTTCCTTCTTATTTCTTGGGACTAATGAACAGAAAAGCAGTAGGCTGTAAGTTTTTAAATTAGATGTGGCCATACATCAGCAAATACATGTGACATGCAGGAGCTTTAAGATCCCACTGAGCCACACCACTGACTTCAGCCTCTTCAGTATTACCATTCAGTGTGCACTGTATGTGTGTGTCTGTATGTGTGTGTGTGTGTGTGTGTGTGTGAGATAAGCTAGCAGCCAATGAAGTGAGACTGCCAGGCTTGGTGGGAGTGCTTGAGGAAGTATGGCAAGCTAGTGCCATCTAGTGAGAAATCGTTCACTACCTTGAGTACTCCTGTTTGATGACATGCTCCTTTTTAATAATATGCAGGCATGATTCTGTTTCTCTGCTTGTGATATTTGGTGTGAAATATTTCAACTGAAGCTTCAAAAAAGTGGCAAATGACCATTTTATGACTGGATCTTTATTTCTTCATAGCGCTTTCTGATTGGGGTTGCAGCAATCAAGCAACAGGCTGAAAAAGTCAACCCAGACTTTTCTACTTTTCAAAACATCCAGCTCCTCCTAAGGGATTCCCAAGGCAACTGTGATATATAATTACTCAAGTGGGCCCTGTGTCTTATCCGGGGTCTCCGTCCTGTGGGATGTGCTTGATAGAGCTCTACCAGCCGACTAGCTGACTAGGGGGATCCCATATAGAGTGCCCCAACCACCTTAACTGGCTCCTCTCGATTCAGAGAAACAAAGACTCTACTCCAAGGCTCTTTCATATTGTTGAGCTACGCACCCGAACACTGAGAATAAGCCCAGCAACCCTGGTGAGGAGTTTCATTTCTACAGCCTATACTTGCAACCGTATATGTTTTCAACCTTACCCACAGCTTATGACCATAGGTGTGGATAGGACTATCTTCCTATCCACTCACGGGGGCCAAGCACTCTGGACTCTATCTTCCTATCCACTGAGCTCCTGCTTCACCACCACTGACTGGTACAGAGAATCTAACACTGACCCAATCTCATGCTGTTTTTGACCATCACCCATGTATAAGATCAGAAGGTACTTTACCTCCACCATCAAGGGATCTCGTCTCACTTGAAGGCAGCATCCTTTTCTTTTCCCAAGAGAGGACCATTGCCTCAGACTTGATGGTGCTCATTCAGATGAAGACTGAAGATCAAAATCTGAAAACATCACCGTATGTACTACTCAGATGGGATTTCTGGATATTATGTTTGTTAAGTAATGTTGCTGGAGGACTTCTGTAGTAATTATCATTCATTTGCACAGGATCAGCGAACTCTCAGAGGTGGGAGTGTCTTCAGGATATACGCATAGTTGTCACGCTTAAAATTTTACATGTAGGACATACACCACATTTTAATACACACTGATTGTTTTGTCTTATAAGTGCTTGTTGTAGTGCTTGCACTTGATTATTAATAGGCCACACCTCCATAGTCAATCAGTCTGAATATTTGTCTCATATGTATATTGAGATAGTCTGCTTATTTCATAGAATCCTGTCTGTTCTCTTAGGTCTTTGTCATCTCAATGTAGGGAAAATGGTGCCATTAATTCTGTCAATCACCCAGTTTGGACCAGTCCCCAGTCTCTCTCTCTTACACACACACTTCTCAGTAAACTGGGATGATGAACACTGCACGCATATGAGTGTGAAGCTTGTTATTGTGACTTGAAATGCTCCAAAGAGAACATAAGTTCCATTCTTAATGAGAAAAAGCCCTGTATCTCCTTTCTCATTAAGAGCATGGCCAGATGCTTGCTCGAGGACTTCCAGCTCTGGACAGCACATGGGACAGCAGGAGCTGAAATATAAATGCCAGCGTCCAGCAATGTCTCACATTAGCACTGTAGTGAAATATTTATATTCAGGGAAAGTTTGATGTTTCTCTGGATTAGGCAGCTGCCTTAGTAGCTGTATCCAGGTGGGATTATCCACTGAAGCAAGGGTAAGACCTGGGAATTTTTGTGAAAGGCAAATCTTTAAGTTGTCCATGTGGGAATAATCATATGTGTCACATGATGCTGTCATTTTAAATTGAGGCTCCAGAACACAGTTTCAAAGCAGAATCCTGAAAACCTGGCTTATGATAGTCTGAATGCAAATGAATGCAAAACGTCATCAACCCTGGAAATAGAGATTATAAATTTAACAACGCTTGTTGTTGGCAGGAGGGTGGGTGTGGGTTTGGGTCTGTGTCTGACAACAGTGTGCTGCCTACCGCAGCTATCAGCCCCCCAAAAAACCCATCTCTCGCTTGGACGAAATTTGATGGATGGTATGACTGCGAGATGTTGTCATCTACCAATTGGCATCTCTGTGAGTGGATAATAGGTTTGAAAGGAGTTTTGTATCCTAACTTATTTTTATATGACACAGCACTATTCATAACATGGTTTGTCACTTTTAGTCAAAACAAATCTACATCATCAAGTCGAGATAGTGCCCTATATTTATTCGTCTCCTGGCAGCACAGTGTCCAATTTGCTCTCCTCAATCTTGTCTTAACTAGATGAATGATGACACACTTATTTTTGGTTTAGAATATTGCACTTGGGCCTCAGTTTAATTATAATGAAATATATTTCCTAAACAGAGATAATAGTGTCATACACAATTATTTGCACCCTATATACACCAAGATGTCATCAGTGTACACCACTACTTATTAGCTGAACATGTCTCAGAGCACATAATTGACAAATGACTGGAATTATAGATGGAGTGTTCGCCAAGCAATGCGGCATCACCAGATATTCAAAGTCGCTATGGAGAAGATGGAGAAGTAGTTGTTATGAACTCCTCAGGTTGAGTTTAGTGAAAATTCCAGCTCCATGCAATTGTTTGTGCAATTCACACCAAAGACAGGGAATAATGACGTTTCTTTGTCACCTGATTTAGTCTTTGGTAATGGATAGAGAGTCCTCCATCTCTTTTTCTCCATGCAGACGTGTCAGTCTTTTTAATGGACAAAGAGTAGATGTGAGTGTCCCCCTGGCAGAAGGTCTATGGCACAATGACAGGGCCAATGTGGTGGGAGTTTGGTGGTGTCTTGCTTGCTGTAAACCTCCGCCAGCTCATGGTATTCAGTGCACATACTCTCCTCTCCTTTGCCTTACTTGCTGGCATTTCTAGGGAAGTGGAACTGCACTGGATCTGGAGACAATGAAAAGCTCTCTGCACAATGAGGTGCTATCTATAGGGCTGTAGTTAAGGCTGCCAAGACCAGCACTAGAAGAGATTGAGTCGAGACCAAGATTTAAGGGGGTTGAGGCCAAGTCAAGATCGAGTCCAAATGAAAGCAAGACTGAGTCAAGATAGAGACTGAAAATTTTTATCATACTAGTTGGCTTTGTGCATTGCACTAATGATTAGTCTGTTTTCTACGAGAAGGAATTATTTCATGTCAAACTTTGTGCATGTGAAAATTAACATTGGGTCTATTACTCTCAGTCGAGACCAAGACTATATTTGGCGAGATGCCCAAGAGCAATGCCCAAGACCAAGACAAGTCCAAGTAGAAATACAAATAAATTTGAAACAAGTCAAAGTCAATACAGAAAACAACTTGAGACTAAAATCTCTCAATCTAAGACTGAGTATTATAGTAATAATAATATTAATAATTAAGATTCAAGCCTCATCCACATAGAGCTTTATCTTGGCTTTGTGAGGTTTCAGCTGTGTTACATGAGCATGGATCAGAATTAAGCCTCTTGCTCAGAGTTAGGTTTCTGTGCTATCGGAGAGAGACACGGAATAATGAGATCTTGGAGTCTAGACAGATAGCTTGTCACTCTGCTATGCTTGCATTCTCTGTCATTGTCACCGAGTTACTACTCCCACGCATCAGCTTGCTATATATGTCTTTATCTGGAGTCGCAGATTGGCCTCGTTTTGATAGTGACGTTCATTTTTCAGGCCACAAAGCATTTGCAAGTCAAATATTTACTGCATTTTGTTAATTCTCTAATGATACTGCCAATATTTTATCACAGAAAAACATGCAATTCTGTTCCTCTGAATCATGCCATCTAAGTGAATCATAAAGAGTTGCACTTAAAAAAACAGTTTATTCCCATGTCTCATCCTTGCATTAGTGGATCATCTCACCTGGATACTGTAGATCTGCATCTGTAAAGTGCTACTATAATCATAAAGACTGTCTTGTTTTCATCCCAGGAATCTTATTCACAATCTGCTCATATTGAACATCCTTTCAACACATTAAGTACCATTTGTCTTAAATAGTATATACCTGTATACCCGACTATCCGGTATCACCCAGAAGAGAACGGGTTCCCTTCTGAGTCTGGTTCCTCTCCAGGTTTCTTCCTTATGTCGTGTCAGGAAGTTTTGTCCTCAACACCGACACCACTGGCTTGCTCGTTAAGGATCTATATCTACACCTGAATTTCTGTAAAGCTGCTTTATGACACTGTCTATTGTTATTCGATTGTTGAATCGATTGCATTTATCAAGGAGCATTCGATGTTATGTATTGATGTCCTGTAATAATGAACCATCACTGGTGATGTCAGCTGTCAGCTGTGTATTTGTGATGCATGATTTCTGGTGTTAGCTAGCTTCTGCTGTCCATCAGAGCCTCAGCAGCAGCTCCTGTCACACTGCTGTCAAAGATGCTATCATTACAACGGCTCTGTCTCTTGCTGTCCAACCTGAAAGTGAACTGGAAATCATGACAAGTGCCATATGTTCTGTGGACACAGAGACAAAATAATTTACTTGAATGCATTAGTGAGCTAGAGGCCTATGCCATCTTTATTACTGTCCTCTTTCCCCTTGTCATTTATATGTATGTCTGCTAAAAGCAGAGAAATTCTCTACCTTCCCTAGCTTCTGGGTTGCATAGTCATAGGGTTACAATGTCATAAATTGCAGAATGTTTACTGTTTAGTGCATTATTGTGAACATCAAGAATATCCAGTGCATTCATGAAATCCCACAACATGCTTCAGGTAGAACAATGATTTGGTTACATACCAATCTCCAGGTAGTTTATAATACTCATAGACCTGATTTATTAAAAATATGTCTATGTAAAAGCACATCCAAACCTGATAATACAAAAAAATATGCTAGCGGTTTTACTAAGATTCTACAGATGGTTGCGTTTTTCACCTGAGCAAAATGGCACATGTTGTCTGCTTTTCTACGTTCATCTGGGACATTTCTATCTCAAAGTGAAAAATATATATGGCAGTAATTCTGCAAATCTATTCACTTCGCACCAGTGAAGCCTAAAAGTCAGTTTGAGGGCCGAGCTTTTATGCACAAATTAGTACTACCAAGGGGCAGGTGTTAACTTTGCAACAGCCAGCCAGTTTCCATTGGTGAAGACAAAATTATACTATTTATTAAGTCAAAGTCTAAATAATAAATAAGTTAAATTATCTAAATTATGCCTGAGTAAATCAGGACCATCATTTGCTGTGCCATATGAAGATGTGCACATTAAGCACCTCTAATGGACTGTGGAGTGACGATGGCAAACATTTGTGATGGCTTTTATCTGACAGAATGAGGCTGTACCATCATAGTAAGAGCAAACACTGTAGCATACACAATTTCTTCCTTGAATCATGGCTATCCTTATTCTCCAATGTACGAGACACTGCGCTGTATAGTATAGCCAGAAAAGAAAGTGGAAAAATCCTGAACACAAGCCTCCCAAACGTGGGTCATATGAGCTTTGGATGATTCCAGTGGGACTGCTCAATCCCAGAGTGCTTCGTGCCATGCTTGAGTGCCTACAGCCTTCTCTGTGTGCACGTATTGTGCTAGTTTGACCTACCATGACCCTGATAAGTCAGTGCAATGTGATCGCAGGGACTGAAAGGGGCCCGAATCGGGGTTTATGTGCCGTCCAAAAAGCTGTGCAGGATCAGACGAGGAAAGATTATATCAAGGCATAGCAGGTTCTGTCGGGACCTCAATCCCTTTACTTGTGCCGTTGCCAGCTGGCTCAGTGGACCGAGGCAGCTCTTATAGGTAGCACAGCAGGTTCTTTCTGTATATGTGTGTGTGTGTGGTGTGTGTAAGGAAGAATTCTAAGAATTATATTATTTCTGCCGAAAGTTGATCGTAATTAGCCAGTGATACAGGTAGAGAGATACCATATAGAAAGAGTAGGTCTCATTATGCTTGCTAACAAAAAGCCATCCATTCCTTTAACTGTAATGTAATCAGTTATATGACTCATTGAAAGATTGTCTAACTCACAGAATTGACTAAACGTGAGCTTTTGTTTTGGTTTTTGTTTCTATCCCCGCTCTTGTCCTGTCATTGGTCTGTTCCCTAATGTGGGTACCTGTTCCTATGCTCCACTCAACTCAACTCAGATGTGGGGAGTCTGAACTACGTCATTTCATGCGTGGCAAGTTTGAGCTACAAAGTGAGAAGACACAGGACATGGACACCTCAACGAAAGCGTGTTGTTTGTTAGCGACAATCTAGTCAGCTAACATGAGTGATCATGAGTTTATAGGGCATTTACTTTCTCGAAACAGCGAACTGTACAGTCAGTGATATAGATTTAACCAACTAATCTGTCTATGTTGCTGGAGCTAAAGTAAATACTATTATAAGCTCTTTTAAAGTAGTGAAGTGATATTTTATTTACTGTTGATGGTGTGAACAGCCATGTTGACATGACATCATATGCTGAACTCGGGGTTGAGGGGGTGTTTTCGTTGGTTTTTCATAATTGGAGGTTGGGAATTGTTGAACACAGCATTAGTTTCGTTTTTATACCCTCCTGTTCGTAGAGTTTACTCTGCATTACTGAGCCTTTATTTCCTTTTCCATGCAAATTCCATGTGCCTACTCTTTCATTCTGATTAAGGATTGTCCCGCCTTCACGTTTATTAACCCTTGCTATCAGTTTGTGATGACGATTATTGGTTTGCCCTTAATAAAAAAAATATATATTTTTATTTATAAAACTGCAATTTGTCAATGATTTTGATTTTCCATTCCTTAATGAATGTCATACTTTTTATCCATTTATCGTTACATTTAATGTTGTAGAATATCCACAAAGTTCCTGTTATCACTTACTTGCTTATAGCAGCTTTAAACAGTCGTTCTCTCACCACTCTCTCTTTTTCTCTCTCTTTTTGGCCTTAATAAGAAGATTTGTCAACACGCAATGAGCACTTCATGACGTGATTTTGTTTTGGTTTCTCCTTCTTCGTCCTACAACTGGGCTGTTCCCTAATGTGTGCACCTGTTCCGAGTCCTGATCCTTTGTCTTGTCGTGAATTCTCTGTTATAGAAAATGAATTCTGACCTTCTTTTAATCACAATTGCGAATTTAACAGTGCTGTAGTGTCAAGGCACATAACAGTCTACAGTCTCAGTAGAAGTGAAAGCTCATTAATGAAGACTGAAGGAATTAAGGATATCTGTTTACATCCCTTTTTGTTAAAAATAGTCTGACGTCCTCTGATTAGCTTTCACAATGCATAACTGAATCCAAAAGTGTTTTACATGGCCTTTCATTTAAAAAGCAATACGCTTATGACATCTCCGAGGGCAAAAGGTTAATTACAATGTCGCATAATGGCACATAATTAATGCTAAACTGTGAAAAATAGGCTGTTCAAGAAAGTACATGGTCGAATGATAATTAGATACGTGTGCTGTCGACATCAAGGTCATTAGGCTGCATGTGGCCAACAAATGCTTAATTAACCCGGAATCAAAATCGCTAATGTTCATTAGCTGTGTTGCCATGCTGAAACCAATCCATTAGGACCCTATATTAGATGTCATTATCATTTATAATACATTTGTGTTGTCATGGCAAAGCGTCTCATGAATAAGCTACGCTCATCTGTGCCAGAGATTTATTATTGCCGCATTCCCACTGCTGCATAAAACTCACAAAAAAAATTGTATATTTTGATGTGCAAAAGAGTAAACAGGGCTATTAGTCAGATTTCACTTTTTCACATATTTTTTTTTATTGATAATAGGTTATTCATGTAAATCTGCTCTACAAATTAAAGAAACAAAAGACTATTTACATGAAATATTGTTCAAGTCCTGACGACAGCATTGTATGAGCACCTGTGTTGAGATCCTTCCATAATGAGATGAGTATACGTGACCAGGAGAACATTTTCCAGAGAGAAGTTTGGTAAGAGATTTGGTAACGGTTTTCGATAAAAGATTTTCTAGAAGATGTCTATGCGAGATAAACAAGCCTTGAACTCTAAGCTCAGGTGGCTGTTGCTAAGAGACCATCTAACATTTTAAATCCTTTAAGTCCTTCATTATTACCAACTTAAACACTCGTTTCAGCTGTTGAACAACCTGGGATAATGGTGGCATGCTAAACCAGTGGGTCCCAAATCATATTCATATTCTTTTTTTCTCTTTTTTTTCCCAGACTCTAAAATGTAATTAAATTCATCAGGTGATTTAAGCTTTGGGTACAATGAAGCCACGGAGGGCAAGGGCAACATCTCCACTAAGTGGACCCCCTGATTAACCCAGGATATGTATCAAATTGCATGGATTTAACACAGTATAGGCTCAATAGAATGAATCCCTTCACAGCATGAGGCAACCTCATCGGCCTTCGTCCTCGGTGAGATCGCAGATCGAATAGCGCATACGGTGGGATGTGTACGGCAAGTCGCAGATGGAGGAAAGAGGAGAGGAGGAAAAGCATGAAGCTTGGGAATGAGAACTTGGCAAAGTGAGTAGGGATAGGAATATCTGAGAGAGGAAGAAGGGAGAGGGTGAGAAAGAGGGAGAGAGGGAGGCTTAATCCCATCAGCACAAGCCTGTGGATGAGAAGGAGAAGGTCAATGCAGTGATTTATTTATTTTTTTTTTTTTTGTATGTATGTATTTTTTTTAGGGTAAGGAAGTCTGGAATTGAAATAAAGTATAAAATAATATCATAAATACATATTAAGTATGGAATAAAACACATTGGGGGGGCATTCTGTTACAGAAAAATAATCAACAATGGCCTGATACAAAGCAGAGTTACTGTTACCGCATTGAAGTTGATTGTTTTCTTATAACTGCATGTCCTGAAGTGTTTTATTCCTCTTATACCACAGCAATTTTTTCAACAATTACAATTTTTCATTTGCTTAATAAATGACACGACATATTTTCATCTGCAAGTCCTGAAGTGTCTGATTCCTCTTAGACCACAATATTTTGCCAATTATTACTTTTTTTATTTATTAAAGAACATCAAATTGTACTTTTTATCGATTTACAGTTACGTTTAATGTTGTAGAACTTCCAAGAATTAAATTAGATTTTTCTTCATCAGCCTCTTTGGTTTGTCTCTATACTTACAGTTTTATTTCTGACACTGGAGACTCCTTCCATAAATGTTGGATAAACATCTCTAAGCTTCACCATGTCAATGATTATACCTTTTTAAATTGTTAAATACCACATATTTTTTAATCATTTATTTATTAGTCTTAGATTATGTGGAGCGTCCTTCATACAAGTCCCTGTGAATTACCTGTTACCATAGAAACGATAACATATTTGAATGAGTACATTAATATGAACCTGGAATTATTTTCAGAGCTGCTTCTGACCAATCAGATTCAAGAACTCAGCAGCGCCGTGGTAACAGATGGTGTATATGACAAGAATGAAAAGGGCTGAATGGATAGCATTTGTGCAACTATTTTATCTCTTATAAATCTTACTCCAGATGTCAGTGGTGAGTTTATTGATGGTGCCATTACTTACATCATTTTTCACTGCAATCATCAGTGTTTAGTGGAAGAATTTATATGAATGGAAGATTTTTAATAGAATGTTTTTCCACGTATAGCATTACATTTTTCAGGACAGAAATTAATCATACTCAAACGCCTGCATCTGGGTGACATTATTTCATACGTATTTCTGTACTTTTGTAAACAAATGGCTGAAGTGTGGTAGCATAGTCTCAGGGAATCATCTATACCCCTAGAACAACGCTGCTACTAATGCTATACCATCACACTACAACACGTGAGACCTGGAAGCGCATTATCTTTGCATTCAAACACTTTGTGTGATACCATAAAGTCCTGACATTTAAATAAGCATGAGATTAGTGCATTATAGTAGCATTCAAATACATTTGTAGCCTAGAGTTTTTTTCTCACTGGCACACATTAAGCATGGTCATTTTGGCATCACTATGAAATTGTCTATGTTACAGTAACGAAGCATATCATTTACAACTCAAACTCTGATCCATAGTGTGACATGATAATCTTACTCAGTTTACCTTCACACTCGAACGCCTGAAGCATAGTGGTGTAACTGTGTCCCAGCCAGGACTGGTAAGTTCCCATCACCCTCATCAGCTTCAGAGTCGAGTCACTGAACATGACGTCAGGCTGTCCGTACGCCACCGAGCTAAAGAGCGAGAAACCCTGCGTGGCATTGGCGAACGCATTCTGGACGAAAGGGCACAAATCAGGGATTGAGTAAAAAATGCTGAGCAAAGGAACGCGGTCAACAAAAATAACAATAAATAATAAATCAATTCTATATGAATTGTAAGAAGTGGATTTTGACATGTGCTGCACTTTCTTAGAACTTCTTTTAAATCATTATGGGCCATATTCAAAGATGGCTAGTTAGGTTCTAAAGTAATGTCAATATTTATGCATGGAAAGTTACACATATTCAGAGTCAGGTTACGCAGCTGCTTATGCAAAATACCTAGCCTATGTGAAGTTCACACTTCCGAGGTTGCCAGATTTTCCTTCAGTAGAAATGTCCAAGTGTCTAGACCACCATCTTTAAACGTGCATGAAAATATCAGGGATAGAAAATGCAGACTAAAGAAGGAAATAGTGTTTTGTCAAATATAATATGATACAAAATTTAAGCACGAGACAAGGAAAAATAAAAAAAGACTAATATGATGATATTAATGTGAAGGAGAAGATGGTGAGCATCAAAATAAACATCTAATAGCAGTTTAGTATATTGTTTCGTACAGTATATTAGTATATAGTACTAGTTATAATTACTTGGACATGAATGAAAATACAGTTCATCACAGGGCTGCCTGCTTATTTCTTGAATCAATGTCAAATTTATGTCATTTGAATTATTTAAACCCTGTACACATCTGTTATCAGCTTTCGACAGGAGATGATTGTGTCTTTCATCACTTGGTGTGTAATGGACCGTGATTTTTTTAGAGCATTAAAGATAACTACAAGCATTTAATTCTCCTTCGCTGAAGGCATCTGAAATTCTTCCATGGAAGAATACCAGTACTTTTCCTCTCACTGACTAAGAGTGTGTGCCAGCTGGCACAAAGCACTGACCTGAACACGTTCCAGGAACTTGTAAACGCGGCATTTATCCTCCAGGCGCACCACCACGGCGTTGGCGGGCACCACGGCCAGGTGGCATCGCGCGTGTTCAGAGGGAGGCGCTTCACCTCCATCTGGGCACAGTAGCTTCAGGTCCTCCATCTCTATGTCCAGAGCCCATGATTCCTGGTTCTTACCTTACACATAGATCATCAGATCTTAAAACTTGGATCATCAGATCTTAAAACACACTTTAGTGAGCATGGCAATATATTTTAGCGATTATATTTACGCAAAATTTGTGTGTCCTATTTGAGGTTTATCCTGTAAAGCAACCTGGGTGTGAGACGATACACTATGCTCACACTGCAGACTCCTTCCATCAGTTCCATAAACATCTCCTTGGAGAAACTTCACCATATCAACGATTATATGTTTTTTGTCTCTTAAATAACAACACTTTTTAAAAAAAATATTATTAGGCTTAGTTCTGGTGAATGATTGTTACTATAGTAACTATAACATATTAGAACAAGCGCATTATTATAAATATTAAAATATAAATGATTTGATTAACAGCCAGAATTACAGTCAGCTGCTGTTAAAAAAAAAAAAAAGCAACACCTTCTGTCCAATCAGATTGAAGAAGTCAACAGTGCTGTGGTTTAAACATTATTATTATTTTCTATTCCCAGAAGAGGTTCCTTCCAGAGCTTGAAATATGTTGATTATGATTAGCATGACAAATCTCCCTTGTAAATGCTGAAGATCCATGCGACTGAGATCGCCGATCTGCTCCAAAACATGAGTCAGATCAGAATTCACAGCATGGATGATGCTTGAAATAGGCAGGCATGGTTTAGCGAGGCTCATTAGCGAGACACCTGGACTCATTTTTCTCAGCACTAAGAGCTACAAGGTTATGAAATACTGCCCCCTGCTGGTTCACATCAGGTTGAAGGTTGAATTTTGGGGTGGTTGACGGGGCGTATTCCTGGTGCTGTCACTTATTCAGGACGTATCCCAAGCAATAAAGTCTTCTACTCATTCTACTAAGCTTAGAAAATTGACAGTGTTCACAAATAAACAAAAAAACACACTTCTGTCATCTTAATTGCACCTAGGTATAGATTAATAACAGCTAGCATGCTAAACACTCAGATTAGCCTGACATGGATGCTAAATTCCTACAGACCATTATTCCATGATTCCATGACTGGGACGCCATTTTGTGTCCATTACAGGTTCACTCAACCCTGTTACCTGAACACATTCACCCCTAGGAAATATTTGGAATATTCCTAAAGTCACATGATCAACAGGACGTTGCATCATCCACATTTCCTGAAGATCATGAGAAGAAGAAAAGGAAGTTCTGGCATTCTTCTTCTGTATTTTCAATGATATTGTGATACCGACTGATGAACCCCATTACTCAGATTATAGACTTAATAAAATTATTACTAAATAATAATAAAATAAATGAAGTAAATCATTAGAATGTCTTTAATGCCTTTAGCATGGATGCTAGTTAATTATGTGCTTAAAAAACTCTCCCTGTTACTCATTTAAGAACAAAATGCAGCCATTTTCAGCAAAAAACTTTAAAAATTAATATGTGACACTGTTACCGGAGATGGGTTAACACATTTTTTTTTTTTGAAAGGTTAAAGGAATTCTTGGATCTGATATTGAAAACGATTTTTTTTATGTTTTGAAAGTTACAAAGGCTAACTAGCGCCCCAATCATGGAATATGTTCCACATAACAAAGACAGACTAGACACAAAAATAATGACAATCAAGAGTTCTTTTCAAGAGGGATTTGTCTTAAATCGGATCAATAGAAACACTAATCAGACATACGTTTTTTGCATTTGGATCAAAAAGAAGGGTTAAACAAATCAGCATACCATTGAGGTTATCAAAGACAGTGGTGTGTTTCACAAAGGCCACGTCTCCGAGGTTCTCAGCCACGCATCTGCAAGTTACAGAACACTAAGCGACGCAAAGTTTATTCATCCAGACCATGTCATTTAGTGGTGTAACAGGTAACATGGTTTTAAAATACCTCTTACCGTCATCACTTTTTTTTTCCAGTCACATATTCAGGACATTTTGATCCTTGCAGATCACAAAAACAGAAACACACAGTGTACCTGAGAGCTCCTGCCTCCCCGTAGTGCCGTTCCCGAGGGTTGTTGGCACAGATGTGCCGGTCGTTCTCATCACCTATGCAGGCCTCGCAAAGGTTTCTGGGATTGTTGCCTTTGGGGTCATGCTCTGGGTCTTTTGCCCCTGGGACACAGCTATAGCCGAAGAAATCTCCCACCGCTATGGGAGAAGGAGTGTTAAAGTCGCTTAACACACACACACACACACACACACACATAGTTGTAACTCTAGCTTTGTAGTGTATTTAATTTGACTTGTGTGTTAGTGAAGCTCAGTAATGCTACACCTACACTTAATCCCAATCCTAACCTTAACTCTCTTTCAGTTTTTCAAATCATTTTTGCCAATAAAGAGACGAAAACATTCCTTTACACAAAATGTATATATACATATATATATATATATATATATATATATATATATATATATATATATATATATATACACATACGTGTGTGTGTGTGTATATATATAGTATATGAACAGTATATTGTCTGTATACTTTGATAATAAAATGTAGAAGCTTGAAAAGTTCTACAGTAGTGAAATTCAAATTTCAAATATCTTATAATTTGAAAATCAACCTTCTATAACTTTCTGAAACGTTTTCTACTAATATATTTGAGTTATTTAACTTATTTGGGATTATTTTTCAGCTACAAGGTAAAGAAACAGTAGCTCACTTTGATTATCATACTGAGTTAGTTTTGTATCAGAAAACATATATTCCTTAGTGTATTGTACTTAAAAATGTAAGTATTGTAATTATCATTCATTTAACACTATACTTTTCATGGAAAAATACAAAAACACGCTACACGAACAAACAGCAATTTTGATCAGTTATTTTTCAGATGGTTTTTTTGATAACTTGCATCCAAAACATGTATGTACTTTCTTAAACACATCTTTTTTCTAGCAATAAAAGTATCAAAACCCAACAGAGAAACATTTGTTTCACTGTTTTTGTCCACCGCATTATCTGAAACTTAGCAACTCTGAACAAGCTCCGCCCACTTCATAATTACATCATATTATATATATATATATATAAATATAAATATATATATATAAGCTTCTCAGTTTATGTGTCATTATGATTTACAATGTCAATTTCTTTTATAAACCTTAGAAACCATGACAGCTTGAGAGGAAACACATGCAGTCACGTTTGTTTTAAACTAATTTTCCTCAAAATCATTTTCCGAACCTAAAATCTCAGTTTCTGGATGACTTCCATCCATCCATGAAATGTTCATTCCTGTTCATAATTAGAAGTTAATTACAGAAGGATTTCCTGAAATGTTAATTATTGTCAGATTAACATAAGATTTTATACTGAAAATGATATTTTAAACAACCGTTATTATAAAATTGGATGGAATTTTCTTGATTAAACAATAAACGCATTATTTTAGAACAAACTTTTCTTTTTTTTTTTTTTATTAACTATGCAAGTTTATGCGTATGTAATTACAGGAAGCCTCACTTGATTAAATAAATTTACATTTATAAAATATAAAAAATTCTTGTAAGAATATCAGCCATCAACAAGCAAATGAATAATGAGATCTGGTTGTTTTTTTTGTTTTTTTTTCAATTGACCTGCAGTGTTTAATGTTCTGCCACTCACCATGAGGGAAGTTGCACTGCTCGTCCACGCTGATCTGCGACGTGTTGACCAGGAAGCCGATCGGCACCGTCCAGCCCACGGTGGTGCGGATTCCCGGGTGGCACGAACTGCGCTCGTGCATCTCCAGCAGGGACAGGTCGCCCGAGGACCTGCGCGCCAACGCCACCACGTAGTAATTAATGCCATCTGAGGGACAGCGAGAGGAACAAGCAACCGTCGTACAGACACTCAGAGACAACGTTAAAGGTGCGTTTGGCATCAAACTGGGTTTCAAATCAAACTTCTGTATTAAAAGCTAAATATGAAAAATGAAGAATTTCTTCAAGAATGGAAAGCTAATAGAATTTTGTCCAATTTATTTAAAAGTAAAAGTATACGAGTAACAAAGTTTATATAGATTGAAATTTCATAAACACTTTTGTGATTTCTTTTTAATAAAATGTATGATATAAAAAAAATAAACATGATATGCAGATAAATTTATTCTGATACAGAGACTTTTGTTATTATCATAATACTGATACTGAATATTAAATAGCAAAACAATAAAAAAAAACATGTAATGGTTTCCAGTTTGTCAGTTCACTTAGATTTTCAGACTCTATTATACAGCTGAGTGCAAAAGTTTGCACTCCCCATGTTTTTTTTTTTTTTTGGAGAGTGTGGGTTTATTTTACAATTTAGCTACAAATCTGTAATTCAGTTTAGAAACAAATAAATTATATTTAAAAAAAATGTGTATTGGTTTTCAATAACCAATCAATTAAAAACAAAACTGGCAGTTCACCCAGATTTCTGAACCCTGCTACAAAGTTGAGTACAAAAGTTTGCATCAAGGTTATTAAATTTAAAGAAAAGAAAAAGAAAAAGAGAGAGAGAGAGAACATAGCTCTATTTTACAATTTAGCTACAAAATCATCTTTTTGTGACAAAGAAATAAATAATCTAGAAATACACAAAACAATAAAACATAAAATAAATCAGCTATGATAAATAAATAAATAAATAAATAAATAAATAACTCCAAAACTTAAGGTAAAATCAACCAAAAAATATTTTGAACCTCTCGACCTCCAGACTTTATTTGAAGAGAGCAGTTAGAACAGATATGTAAGGAAAAATGTGGGATTGATAGAAGCTCAAAAAGCTGTACAGAGGATAGAAAATTAGTTATATATATATATATATAATATATAGTAAGTTAGTTAGTTATACATAGTTATTTAATGCGAAGTGAGGAACTACAAGATCTTGGAGAACATTTATCACTTTCAGAAAGATGGATGCAAACTTTTGAAATTTGAGTTTTTCCTTATTAATATGTGAACACTATTTTGTTACTTGTGATGGTGAAGAATAAAGAACCCAACTCTTAAAAAAAGTTTTGTTAAATTTGTCCTAGAGGTGCACAAACTTTTGCACTTGCCTATATGTATGTATGTATGCTGTAATAAATATGAAACAGTGCTAACCTATTCCGTTGTGCGATTCTCCTACCGCGACGTCTAAGCCGTAACAAATGCCGGCGGTGTAGATCTCGTCAGGAAACATGGAGGCAGCGTCGGCTGTGCCGTTCTGTTTAAAGGCATCAAAAAAAAAAATAAAAAGCAGCGTTTAATTTCCGTCATGTTGTTTCACTTTAATGACAAAGCTGAAAAAAATGGATTCAGCATTTATTATGATGTGAAAATTACTTTCATTCACACTTCAATTAATTATTTGTTTTTTAGACATTCCACAACATCGCAAGCAACAATAAATGGATTAAAAAAAAACAGTATAATGTTCTTAAATCAGCTAAAAATGATCATCATCATTGACAAATTTCTGTGGTGTATAAGAGGAATTAAATACTTTAGGACATGCTGTTACAGGAAAATAATCAATAATCAGGGTGGAAGAGTAAGTCCGCCTCGTACCAGGTCACATCACACCACCTCGTCCTTAATCGTTTTCCTATAACAGCAAAATAACCTCCTTTCAGTTTCCCACCTTAATCCTCTGCATGCAGTCTGTAGCACTGTGACCCCGCACACACTGCAGTTTCCCGCGGATGTTCCGTAACGCGATGTTTCCGGCCAGATCCAAACACTTCTGCTCCTCAATCTCGGAAATTGCGCACCAAGTGACTGTGTAAAAAGAAGCCAAGCAGCTTTACACTCATATAAGAGTGAAGAGAAATCTACTCCCAAGCCTTAGGACAAAAAAAACGTGCCATATTCAAATACAAATATAATTTCTTATTATGTAAGCAATTTCTGGTGCATACTTGCCATATTGGATGTTAAAGCACACAGTAAATTGCCAGTTTTGGACAGAAATATGAGCCTAGAAGCTCTCATTATGTCATTATGAACTAGTCAGTTATTCGTACTAAATGTAAATACAATCATAAAAGTTCCTTTTCCATTAAACGTACAGTTAAGCTTGAGAGTTTATTCTCAGGGACAGTCTTGCCCTTTCTCATTCTTACCTAAAACATTTATTACTACTCTTTTAAACTGCACTCTCACCTACTTTTTATTCTAAGTATTTCATCTTAACTTTGATTCGATTGAATCGTTGTTCTATTTTCTATTATTTTCTCTCTTCTCACTTCTCTTATTGAAATATTTGTTCGTTTTATGTGTAAAGCCTCTGAAATGGCCTTGGATGAAAGTTTCCCTTGCTTTCCTCTACCTTCGCTTACCTTGCCTTACTTAGTAAATAATACTCTGTGAGGACTTTTCACATTTCACATCCACCTGAAAGAAAACGATAGTCTTTTTTCTTTTATCGCAGCACTTCGTATATTTGATACGAAACAGACTTACTGTAGAGTCACTGCAAAGTGGATAGTAGCTACTATGTAATTTAATTCTTCTCCATATTGGATTTTAACGCATTTATTGGAGGTAAATTATGTAAAAACTGCTGGTCTTGCAATAATTACTGAGAATGTAATAGATAATAATGAAGTACTTAGTAAATAATACTCTGTGTATACTTTCCAAGCTGAATATGTATATATATATATATATATATATATATAAAATACAAAAACACAAGGGATACTACAACACATAATGTATAACCAAACTACTTCCATAACAGAGTATGTAATTAAAGGTAAAATGTGTAATTATAATGTTATATAAATATCCAAAATTCATCTGAAAGAAAATAAGAATAGTCACGATCCATTTTTGCAGCACTTTATACTTTCCATACTGTAAAATATAGTATTTAATAAGTAAGTCATTTCTGGTACATGATGTACATTGCATATTGGATTTTGGTCATTTGTGTGAAAACTTCAAGGTTTTGAACAACAGTGCTTAAAGCCACAATACACTCGTTACTCAATTTAATAGATATTAATGTAGTACTTAGTAAATAATACTTTACAAGTTGAATATTTAAGTAAACAATAAGCAACATTAAAAATGCCAGGTATAGTTCAATCCTCAGAAGTAACATAAAAGTAGTAAGTACTACTAAACTGAACCTGTAAACTTGTAAGGTTGTAGTGTTATATAATTATTCAATATAATTATTCAACAGTCACGCAAAAGAAGATAATGATAGTTTCTCTCTTTTTTTGCAGCACTTTGTACTTACCATGTTGTAAAATATAGTATTTACTAGGTAAGTAATTTCATACTTTTCCATATTGGATTTTAAAGCACATAGTAAATGTATATTATAGGAGAGAATTGCAGTAATTACTGAGAATTTTAAAGGTGATAATCTAGTACTTGGTGCATACTATGTATGTTGAATATCTAAGTAAAAAAATAAGTAATATGAAAAATATTAAGTATAATTCAACATAAAGGTAATAATCTGCTTCTTTAATAGAGTATGTAAGTAAAGTTGTAAAAATGTGTGGTTATAACTTTATATTTTTATTCAGCATTCACTTGAAAGAAACTGCTAGTCTTTTTTTTTTCTTAACTGTATAATTACTTTAACTTAAAATACTAAGGTAGTAGGATAGAACTTATTGTGTAAATCATTTCTGGTACATATTCTACATTAGATGTTGATCATTTGTCTGAAAACTGCAAGGTTTTGGACAACAGCATTTGGAGCCTCAATCCAATAACTACTGAATTTAATAGATAATAGATAATAGATAATGTAGTACTAATTAAATAACACTTGGTGAAAACTTTTTATGTTGAATATTTTTAAATAGTAGTGAGTACGGCCATACTGCTTCTGTGAGTAAAAGGATTTTAGTGTTATATAATTATTAAACTTTTGTGCAAAAGAAAATGATGGTGGTCATTATTAATTTTGCAGCACTTTATACTGTAAAATATAGCATTCTGGTATGTTTCTGGTTCATGCTGTTTGGTAATTTGTGTAAAAACTGCAAGGTTTTAGAGCCACAATGCAGTTTTTTATTAAACTACTGAGAACTTAATACGTAATAATGTAATACTTAGTAAATAATGCTTTAAAAAGTACAAAAAAAAAAAAAAACAAATATAAAAAAAATTCCAGGTAATAATGCTTCAAAGTAAGATAAATGTTGTAAGTATAACGAAACTGCTTCTGTAAGGGAGTACGTAAGTAAAGTTAAAAAGAGTTATTGTATTATATTATATAATTATTCAATATTCATCTGGAAGAAAATAACGATAATGTCTAAATATGGCTCTTATGAGACGCTAATCTCTAGTAATGGATCGTCTGTAATACTTGTACGGGTGCGTAAACACCTTTTTTGCGTGTAAATCTATTGAAGAATGAAATCAAAACAGTGATTTAATTTAACAAGAATCTGAGGCTACAGAGGGCTCACAGACAGTTGAAGATCGGAAAGACTTCGCCTGCTCTTTTTCCACTGTAGCCTCAGATTCATGTTCTTGGCTGACAGGACTGGACCCCGATGTGGTCTTCTCCTGTTGTAGCTCATCCGCCTCAAAATTCAATGTGTTGTATGTGTCTGAGATGCTTTTCTGCTCATCACGGTTGTAAAGAGTGGTTATTTGAGTTACTGTAGCCTTCCTGTCAGAGCGAAGCAGTCTGGCCATTCTCTCATCAACATGTAAGAACTTCCTTGTACTACATATTTATCCAATAAGGTCTAAGTGATTGCTGCTTTCTAGCACTTATAAGTCCACACCTATAGGTTCCAACTTACATAACAGATGTAATGTAACAGATTAAATAGTTGTGTAGTTACCATACTCTAAAATACAGCACTAGCAGTTATTTTATCTACGAGTATGGACATTCTGGTGTCTTATCTTCCCCATACAATCAGAGAAAGTGACATGCGCACTTATTTGCACTGATCTATTGAATACTCACTGCTTTGGATGGTGGCCCCACTGACCATTGCAACCAGGAGAAAAGCCAAAACCAAGCGTCCTGCTGTTTGCTCCATCTTGCCTTCGAGCACAAGAGTCTCTCAAATGCTCGCAGAAGTATTGTGGGAAGTAACATAGCTTTTTTTTTTTTCAGAGAGAGAGAGAGAAAGAGAGAAAGCTCTGAAGGCTCACATTGCCACTTTCTCCCAGCACCCAGAAAGCTGAAGCAGGAGCTGGACAAGAGGCGAGCTGTTCCATTAGCTAACATTGGGTGGTCATTTTCCACTTAGTGGTCTAGTGTTTCTCTTTCGATCCTCTGAGAGCCGATGGCATGCAGCATTTTTGCACACTTCACCTCCCCCGGTCAGGTCATAGCAGGGGTTATAATTAAGCTAGGCACAATGGCTTTTTGTGGATGGTCACTAAAGCCTTCTGGGGATTAAAAGTCTGGCTCTGGAGCGAGCCAGGTTTGATTGAGATTACCGATAGAGAGGAGAGGCACAGCAGATTCTTTTGTCCAAGCAGCAAGGCTGCTTGAAGAGGCATGTAGGCCACTCGATACCAGATCTACTTCCTAATTCCCTTGTTGCCTACCCTATAGTCAATGGGTTATTAAAAGAGGCACGAGTCGTAGGAGATTGCATTTTTGGGGGGGGGCTGACCACTGAGAAACAGAGGGGGTTATATTATATTATATTATATTATATTATACCTTCAACAGTACACCACATATTCCCAAATACATTTCCAAATAAATCAGAACTCTGGAGAATGTATGCAGTTTTTTTGCCATACTTTATGCTGGTCAACTTTTTTTTATTTTATTTTTTTTTTAGCTAGCATGTAGCGCAACTGACTCTATCAGCGCCAATGATAAACCACTCACATCTGAAACATAAAGCTGCTAGCGAAGTGACAGATCTAATTTCAGCACAACTTAGTTCCAGCCGTATTTTATTGATGCCTTGCGATGTTAGTGCGACCTCTGCTACACTAGCTGCACGTTTATTTCATCAAATGATCAAAGCGTTCTATCTAAATTATGCTAATAAAGACATGCAGCAGAACATTCAGCTGTAATTACACATAATTACACAGAACAAATACATGTTTTTCTACACTTTAAACATTTTATGTTTGTATTGTTGGGCCCTGTACTGTGTATAGATACGCATTGTTTCTGCAAAGTAAGAAATATAACGAGTTTATACACTGATTATGTATTAGAGAAACGAAAAGAAGAAGAAGAAGAAGAAGAAGAAGAAGAAGAAGGAATGAATCAGAAACAAGACCAAGAATTAGAAGAAAATTTTCAAGAAGAAAAAAGAAGAAGAAAATAAAAGAAAGAGAAGAGAAGAAGAAGAAGAAGAAGAAGAAGAAGAAGAACCAACAGATGAAAAAGATTAAGATAAAAAGTAGAAAGAAGAAGAAAAATGGATGGATAATATCCAAAATATTAAATGTAACTATAAATGGATAAAAATTAATTATTGTAATTATCATAATTTGTAATTATTTGTAATTTTGGCAAATTTTGTTGTGGTATAAGTGGAATAAAACACTTTGGGTCATGCTGTTATAGGAAAATAATCACGCCACTAATAATCGTTTGTTTTTTAACTATAACACCACGTCCACGTATTTTATTTACTTATTTACTTTTATAACTTACTCTAATAATTATTAGCCTAGAAATTACACTGCATGCGAGTCGACTCTCAATGAACATCCAAAACATTCGGCTCAAAGAACCGACTCTGTCGAAAAAAAAAACAAACGGCCCTTATATGCGAGTCGACTCTCAACACTCATCTAAAAGAGTCGATTCAAAGAACCGACTCAAAGAACCGACTCCTTGCTGAACGTCGCCTCGCTAATGGGGAAGCTGCAGTTCCGCGGGTGACCAGCAGGGGAGCCCGCACTCTGCTTCACACCGGGTGGGTGGCGCTCCATCTGCTGTGTTTGCCAACAGCCAAGTCAAGTAAGAGCTAACAGCCTTTTTCAAAAAAACAAAAAGAGCACAGAATTTGCGATTTAATTACGAATATATTTATTTTACCTGCTGAGGTGACGTGAAGCTCGTACGTCTCTGTCTTAGACCGCTTGCGAAAAGTGCAGCTAAGCTATCTAGGGCGCAACGTTGGCTGTATCCCAAATACCTGCCTACTTAGTGTACAAGGGAACTACATAGGCGATGAGATAACGGCGAATCCGCGAGTGCGTAGTGCACTACATAGTGCGTAGGGAGTGATTTGGAATTCAACCCTCGGCTGGTTTATTTAATGTTGCTAGCAATGAATAGTTTTATTATTTATTTTTGTTGTTGTTGTTGTTGTTAATGCTCGTAGCTAACAGTTTACATCGTAGTATGACATTTTTATTAACTATTTCAGCTAGGAAACCATAACTACTACAATATACGGGGTTTGTTTTTAGCCAGCTAAGCTAACATAACTTAGCTAAGCGTTTGAATAATGTTAGCATCTTGCTAGTTAGCATGTTTATTAAACCCACAGTGCTCTGAGTGATAACCTGTGGAAGGGAGTTGTTAGGGGAAATATTTCTATTATATAGGTATGTGTATAGATGTATTTTTTTTCCTCAGCATTTGTTAGATGGCTAGCTAGCTAGATTTAGCCAAGTAAACACGAGCAGGCTAAAAAAAAAAGTGGACAAAATAAAGGCAAATAGCTCAAATCTGTGTTTTTATTCCTCCTGGTTTTCAGGAAGATGTCTGCTTTAGAGAGATGACTAGCTGTGGGTTCAGGGTTTAAAGACAGAGTTAAGAATCACAGCAGGGTTTGTACAAGTAAGTAAATCTTTTATTATTATTATTACTATTATTATTATTACTATTATTAGTAGTAGTAGTTGTTGTTGTTCATAATTAACTGTGGATTTGCACTTTCAAGTTTTCTAGGAAAAAACTTAAAAATTCAACTTTATTCTATTTATATAGTGTTCTTAACACTAAACATTGTCACAAAACAGCTTTACAGGACAAATATCCATTTTAAATTTATACATTTATATAAATTTATCCCTAATAAGCAAAGCCAGAGGCGACAGCGGCAAGGAAAAACCCCCTGAGACATCATGACCGGAAAGGGAACTCCATCGTCATCTGGGTGACACCGGATCGTCCGATTATAACTCATTTATCTTCTATAACTGTGTCCTACATGATCAATTGTGTAATCAGGAGATTCATTATAGTTTTCACATGAAGTCTGTTTTGCTGAAGTTCACTGATGGAGACTTAAACGCAAAACTGTTGGTCCTAAAGCCGTGGTTTCTAAGAGGTACCTTCCTCAGTGATCTTATATCTTTATAATAATAATCTTTAGCGTTCAGATTCAAGAACAGAAATTTCATCTGCATGATGGTGAAGATGCTGATCCTTGAATCCGACGCAAAAATGGCTCATGTACAATAAACTCTGCTTTAATGCAGATAATTTAGTTTTGCGTACATTCTGTAAGAAAAAAAAAAGCTGTGTTTACATTACCAACTAATTCAGATTTTTTTTTTCCCCTCAGACTTCTGCTCTGTTATTGTTGTGAACATGGAAATAACTCGGATAGGAATTTTTTTTTCCACATCCAATACAGTTCACGTTGCAAGCATCATGGCACAATTCTGACTTTTGCTCAGATTGGATCTATCTTCATGGTTCAGATTTGTAATCATGACTCGGGTTAGATTTGAAGAAATCGGATTTTGTGTGTACACACAGTTCTGAGAGGGTGTAAACAAAACAACGAAAAAAAAAACATCTTGGTCTTGTCGTTGATATATTGTGCAGCCCCAGTTCTCATTAACAACTTCAAGTAACTTGCATAATATATTGAAACGATCGAAATAATAAACCGGAAACTGAAACTACTCGAGTGTTAAACTGCGGCGTAAAATGAAAAGCTTTAAAGCAGAAATATAAAGAGGATAAAGATGACAGTCACAGCGGTGGAAACAGAATCTACTGATGTACTGATGCTGCTGGTAAAAACAGTCTAACGCACGTAAACAAGAGGAACAAAATGTCAGAATTGTGCACTTTGTGGTGCTTTTTCCCCTTCTCTCGTTGTTTTTTTTTTTTTTTTTTTTTTTGGGTTGCCATGGAGACGTCACGCGAGTGTCGGAGTGCGTTGGCATGTCTGCGTCTGTCCAAATAACTCCAAACTACTCCATTCACACCTACAAGCAGAAGTCTTACTGTTACTGAAAAATGCTAAATAACGCCGCTCCACATCCCACCACCCCGTCACTGATTATTTTCCTCCAACAGCATGCCGCCGTTATATTACTCACCAAACTTTGAGGACTTTCAGAACTGCTGTTTAAGCGCTGTGATGATACACCAGTCATCTCTTAGTACGTTCACCACCATTACCTTGTGCCATCCTCTCTGGAAATGTGAATTAGAAGGATTTTTTTTCTGTTCATTCCTATTTGTGACTTTTTTGTTTACTTAAAAACAAAGCTCACCGTAATACCGTAAAAAAAAAAAAATCTCGAATATGATAATTTTCCTGTTGTTTGGACAAAAATAGTGTTTAATTGCCAAAATCATGTAGTGGTTACGTAGCAAATGACTGTTCAGCTTCATAGGCGATTTATTTATTTATTTGTTTGTTTGTTTGTTTGTTTTATTAGCTTAAGTGCTGCATCAGCATTTTATGGATTTTCTGACAATTCTGTGATTAATAATAAGGTCAAAGCATAACAGAGTTTTTAATGTTACGCAGTATTTTGGCGTAAAACTTCTTAAACACTTATGAAAATCATACAATTTATGATTCGATAGGAAACGATTTGATGATGCCACTGAATCTGCTACGATACGTTATGATTCGATTTATTAGCCTCGATACGTGACCAACTTCGTTCCGAATCTGAATCCTGTGAGTTTGGCGTGAATCACAACGACGTAGCGCAGGACTCTTAAATGTCAGTTTCGTTCAAATCGCCTCGCTAGCTTGTTTACTCGTCAGTTTAAAGAATATGAATTATTATTTCTGTCCTTTTCCAATATTAATCGAGTTATAATTAATTATAATCGATAATAATCGATGTACGATTGTTCCCTCGATTCATTTCATTTGTTGCCTTTTAAATTGATGCATATCACGTTACAACATTAACTTATTTTACCAAAAAAAAAAAAAAATCCCATGGAAAAAAATTTCCAAGGTGTCGATGTGTTAAGCCTTTGCCGTATTCACTCGTGCGGTAAAATGGAGGACGGATTAACTCCTAAAATA
The DNA here is from genome assembly GCA_022758105.1 of Pangasianodon gigas. Taxonomy (NCBI): domain Eukaryota; kingdom Metazoa; phylum Chordata; class Actinopteri; order Siluriformes; family Pangasiidae; genus Pangasianodon; species Pangasianodon gigas. Next base: position 30,233,819 of record CM040457.1, on the reverse strand, counting down.
ATCAGACAGACACTGGCTCATGATTTTGCTCTCATGTTTTATTGTAAGACACATTTTCAGAGAATGTACAGGCTCCACTCTACACAATCGGAGGAATAGAGTCTTTAAAGTACAACCAATATTCAGTAAAATACATCATTCTTGTTAATATCTGATTTTAATGCTTACGTTATTGTTTTTATTGACATGTACATGGCATTTTCACAAGCAGATTTCACAATTCAGATCCTCTCTGACTCTGCGTCTCTCTTTTTCAGTGCAGTGAACCAAATGGGTCATCGCTGCACCCGAGTCCTTTTCCTCGTGCTGCTCCAGGCGTTGCAGACGTTAGCTGAAGGTACAAACACTTCCACGTCGCTATCCAAGGCTACGAATTGGCCCCGGTTGTGTTTTTGTCACGTTGTAGATTGCATTTTACGTAGATTTGCATTCTGTTTTTCATTTGGCACGACGCTTTCATCCAAGGAAGAGTCCAACCATCCAAGCAGTTTAAAGTGACATTTCAGACAAAACATATATAAATGATTCTAATTTCTTTAAATGGATTTCATTCAAATCTGTTAGAGTTATGGAGACATTTTGATATAACAGCTCGTGGAAATACACACAGAGACAACAGCTTTTACTTACTTTGTCTGGAAGTCTAGTTCCTGAGGCTGATATTTTTGAAAGTGGCTCACCAGTTGTGGACAATATTGCGATTCAAGTCTTTAATCTGTAAACTAGTTAGCCGACTTGTGATGGAGGAAATGAAACGAGAATCTAAAAGCTGATTTTAGTCCCTGTTGGGCGTTTACGTCTGTACCTGTACACACTCATGCATGGAAAACAGGGGATCTGGGATCTATATAAGTTAAAAAATAAAAAAATTTGAGATAAAGATGATTAATCAGTTTTTGAAAATATATTTTAGATTAAAATTGTAATAAAATTTTACAATTCTATCACAAAGATTCAAGATTCAAAGAACTTTATTAATCCCGGGGGAAATTGCTTTGCCATGTTACAATTGCTCTCAAAAAAGAAAGAAAGAAAGAAGAAAATAAAATAAATATATACCTATACAGTATATATATACAAAAATGAAAAAAGTGAATCAATAAATTAAAAAGCGTATATGCATTGGGTAACTGGATTGTTACACAGAGCCAAGAAAACGAAGGGATTTATAGATAAGTGTTTGCGTCATTACGTTCAGGATCATTTCCTGTGTGTGTGTGTGCGTGTGTGTGTGTAGATGGCTCCATCGAGTGTGTGTGCATGGGCAGAGACTGCATGGCACAGCAGTGTAAAGGCGATCAGTGCTATTCCTCCGTGACCATCAGAGACGGCGAGCCCTCGTTGCATCGCGGCTGCCTGATTGGCCCCGACAGCAGGAGTCTGACCTGCTTGGCTTCTCCTTCGGCCAGTCACGTGATAGAATGCTGCGCTCAGCCCATGTGCAACGCCAACACCTCGGTGGACTCGCTGATTCAGCTGCTGCTCCAGAGTAAAGAGGATACATCGGGTACTTATGACACAGTGCTATAGGAAACAGTGAGCAGTCAGAACTACGGAAACTAAATCACATGTAAGGCAAAATTACGACATAGCTAGTATTTATTTATTTAAAAAAAAAAAAAAAAACAAACACACACACACACACACAACCCAATGAGGGAGGAGGGGGATCTAGTCACACAAAATTAGTCAGGGTGTCAATACTTTTGCTCCATACTTTCAAAAAAAAAAAAGGAGAGAGAGAGAGAGAGAGAGAGAAACTGAATAGTTTCTCTTTAGAATGATTATTAAATAATTAGGAATTATGCAATCATCATTGGAGAAACTTAAAAAAAAAAAAAAAAAAAAAAAACTTTTCTCTCTCTCTCGTTTTTTTAATATATGAATAAATACTAACTACGTCGTAATTTTGCCTTCCATGTGATTTAGTTTCCGTAGTTAAATTTTGAATTGAATTTTTTTACAGTAATTTTCACTGATTCTCTTGGCAGGTGCCAATCATTCTGGTGTCCTGGCCCGGCTGGTTGTAGTAAATAAAAAGTTAAAACTGTATTCTTTCTCTTCCTGGTGCAGATCCAGAGGAAGAACCCATGTGGTACAGTGCAAAGACTCTGGTCCTGCTGGTCCTGCTGGTCCTGGTTCCTTTCGCCGTGTTGGCGCTGCTCGCCATGCTGGCCGCGCCCGTGTGCTGGCGTCTGAACCCACGCCGGCTGGAGCGGCTGCACGAGTTCGACACGGAGCAGGGCGCCATCGACGGCCTCATCGCCTCCAACGTGGGCGACAGCACCCTGGCGGTACACACTCTGCCTGTGCTATAATAATCATAACTTCGCGTTTAATCATATTTAATACTCATTGTTAAGTGATAACCTCCTGGCAGAGGCAGCCAGATTAAGCCTGCTTGAGGGATTCTGTCCAGAAATCTTCATAAGTTCATGATTACATGCCTGTGATACACCTAAAACACACCTAAAACACACCTAAAATATCCGGCTCCTTTGTTGCATTCGTATTCATTAAGTTCTGTTGCTTTAATTCATTAAATGATTTTTTTTTTTTCCACCATTTTTGTTGCTCAGGACATGCTGGATCATTCCTGCACCTCGGGCAGCGGCTCAGGCCTGCCGTTCCTGGTGCAGAGGACGGTAGCGCGCCAGATCAGCCTGGTGGAGTGTGTTGGTAAGACCACTGAGAAAACACGCCTTAGGAACACACATGACCTAATCGAAGGCAGCTGTTTTTCCAGCTGTTTGTTTTGTGTCTTTGAGCGTCATTTAAAGGCATTTAAATCTGATCGCTCAAACCAATTCATCAGGTCCGAGACGCTTCTTAGATAAAACAGAATCCCTCCTCGAGCGTTATAGTGCATGAACGCACAATTTAGTACTTTGAAGGAAATTAAAAATGCCACGCAGTAGTTCAGGTTCTGATGCGTGATCTCTCTTTTGCATAAAATAACTAAAAACAACACAAGGTCAACTGTTTTGAGCTGATTTGCATATTAGCGTGATTAATTCCAGTCTGGCGACCTGGATATGCAAGTTAGCACACGTGTAGTTAAACACAACACGGTTAAAATCATTTTAGGATTTTAAATGACTGGGTGTAAACACAGCCGTGCACACACAGTTCCCTTTAAACTATGGCTAGTCATATAAGCTGGTATTAGACATTAGGGAACGTGCCAAAGTTACAGAGCTAACGTGAAATAGTTATGATATATTACAGCTCCGTTGGCTCCTTTGAAATCGCTATGTTTACTGACGAATCTTACCGGAGCTCTAGATGATTACAGATACGTTCCTCCCCCAGGGAAAGGGCGGTATGGAGAGGTGTGGAGAGGACAGTGGCAGGGAGAAAACGTAGCTGTGAAAATTTTCTCCTCCAGGGACGAGAAGTCATGGTTTCGGGAAACAGAAATCTACAACACGGTTCTGTTACGGCACGAAAATATATTAGGTGAGCAATACTCCTTTTTTTTTTTTTTTTATCTGTATTTCTGTATCAGTTGCTGTCTTGAATAAAATAGATGAAAAGTAGTATATGCAAATTCGACAGTGTTGGTCTCTGCACTGTACAATAAAAAGAATTTGCATTTGCAGAATCCAGTCCAAGCATAAAACAGTCATCTGAAGCCCTGTAACATGTTGAATTCCACCTGCTGCGTGTAGTTTGAAGTCTGAGATGGTGACTGTGACCATGTCTCCTCAGGGTTCATGGCGTCAGACATGACGTCCCGCAACTCAAGCACGCAGCTGTGGCTGATCACACACTACCATGAGCACGGCTCGCTGTACGATTACCTGCAGCGCACCGCCGTGTCTGCGCCCGACGCCCTGAACATGGCCGCCTCGGTGGCCAGCGGCCTGGTGCACCTGCACGCCGAGATCCTGGGCACAGAGGGCAAGCCGGCCATCGCCCACCGCGACCTCAAGAGCAAAAACATCCTGGTGAAGAAGGACATGCGCTGCTGCATTGCTGACCTCGGTATTATTATTAAAATGCAAGATTAAATTTAATATTCGTTATATTTTTTTATTTGATCTGAAGGTTCGATTTTATTTTATTATTTTTTTTCCCCGGTCTTTTCTTTTCAGGTCTGGCGGTCACTCACACACAAGCAGACAACCAGCTTGACGTAGGTAACAACCCCAAAGTAGGCACCAAGCGCTACATGGCCCCCGAGGTGCTGGATGAGACGATTCAGATGGACTGCTTTGACGCCTATAAGAGAGTGGACATCTGGGCGTTTGGCTTGGTGCTGTGGGAGATTGCTCGACGCACCTACAGTAACGGTCAGCACCATCAAAAACACACACATTCTTCCCAAGATGAAAAAAACAAACAAAAAAAAAAAAAACCTCAAACCTGTTGATTGTAGTCCTTATATAACTATTACACTTACTACTAATTCTATACACTTTAATATTAATACTGGCTTTTGTCATCACCTGGGAAAACTTGTCGGGATGAATTCTGCTGGTACTCCTCGCTGCAGAACCAAAAGTCCAGGGGGCGGGGTCAGAACTGGGCGGAGTCGAACCAAAAGCCCAGGGGGTGGAGTCAGAACTGGGCGGAGTCGAACCAAAAGTCCAGGGAGTGGAGTGTGTTAGAGGCTGGATAAGTGTGGGGGTTTTTTTTATGTCATGTTATACAGCACTGTATGAATTAGGGCTAAGGGTCAGGTTTACAGGAGGAGTCGGATCAGATCCGATCCAGCTCCACCCCCTGGACCAAGGACTACTCCAGTTTGGTTCTGCAGTAAGGGCTACCGCAAAAAAAAAAAAAGAAAAAGCCAGAAATCTGATTTTGATCAAAACTGGGGTTTTCTGTCCAGAACATACTCTGATATCTCACCTTTAAGAAATTATAAATATATTTCAACAAATAACATGGAAACTTACGTACGTTCTAATCTTGCCTTTCTGCAAAGATAACGTTTGGTAAGGAGCAATTTTAACAAACACAGCTGTAAAAAAAAAAAACAAACGTCTAGAACCTTGCTAGCTAAGTGTGATTTCCTCACACAGTGAATGTCATGCTTTGATCGTGCTGATGGATCGATTCGTGCCGTAGTGAAAGGAACGCACGCTTAAACGTCTGTGATGCTGGAATAAAATCTTTAAATGCAATCTTCTCCCGTTTCACCTTCGGAACGTTATATATTACACAGCATCAGAACTTCACCATGGGATCGTTTTCCACCACCATTAAAGACATCATGATGTAAAAAACAATTGAAAGAGGAATTAAAAAAATGAACGTCTTGCTTGTTGTTGATTGGCTGCAGGGATCGTGGAGGACTACAAGCCTCCGTTCTACGACCTGGTACCCAACGACCCCAGCTTTGAGGACATGCGCAAAGTGGTGTGTGTGGAGCAGCAAAGACCCTTCATCCCCAATCGCTGGTTCTCTGATCCGGTATGTACTAGCTACACACACTCACCAGAGACACGAACGATCTCTGCTTCATCTTTAAAGGCTTTATTTCTCTTCATAGCTCATCATATCTCTATACACATTTAATAAGAGATCGTACATAACAGGGTGAAGATGAAACCACGGTTAGGTTTTGTCTCCATCAAACAGTAAAAGGGAACTAATTGCAGGGAGAAGTTGCGAGTAGGGAACTGAAGAAACGTCGGACCGCACATGCCAATCGTTTGGATTTACTCAAACCGAATTTGCATAGAATTGAGTAATTCTCCGTTTGCTTGTTGCTGAAATCGCAGCTCTGTTTCACTTGCTAAACTGAACGTAGGATTAATCGTACCTGACGTTTGTAGACAGTTCTTTCTTTTCACCAGGCACCCTTTTGTCGTGATCGTTCTTGCTGCAGAACCAAAAGTCCAGAAGGTGGAGCTGGATCTAATCCAACACTCCTCTGATAAATCTAACACAACCTGAAACACACTCCACTCCAGAGACTTTCAGGTCGGTTCAGGTCTGACTCCGCCCCATGGATTTTTTATTCTGCAGCAAGGGTTACTTTTCTCTGTTGAGTTATAAATTTGCGACATACCTCCTGACTTACACGTAATTTTTTTTAATTTTAAACTTCCAGACGCTCTCGGCCCTGGTGAAGCTGATGAAGGAGTGCTGGTACCAGAACCCGTCGGCCCGACTGACGGCGCTGCGCATTAAAAAGACTCTGGATAAAATCCTCAGCTCGTTAGAGAAGGGAAAACCGGACTGCTGAGCCCAGACTCTGGAGCATTGTTTTTATTCTGGACCTGATTTGGGATCAGCTCCCTCACGCATCAGAACCTCGAAACGTTTTCCATTCGTTGTGTGGAGCCCTGCGCTTTGACACTCCTGATCCAGCTTCCAAGCCATTTTTATTTCCTGTCAGAGATCCGAGAGGAAAGTTGTTGGTACTGGGTTTTAGCTCATTTCACTCTAATTTCACTCGTACTGATGCAGCTGCGTGGATCTCGGGGAGCTGATCCTAGATCTGAGATGCGTTTTTAAACAGGAAAGACAATCTCGCCGTAGAGGAGCGTGAGACGCAGCGCTGGATAAATTCTACCTACTTGAGCAACTTTTTGGAAAGAAGAAGTGAACCAGTGACTTAAAGCCACTTCTCCTTCCTGTCAGTCATGATGGAGGGATTGGAGGGATTAACGAGCCGTTTGCCTCGGCAGGCATCCCAGCTCCTTCACACGCCCTTCAGCGCGGTGACATCATTGTATCGTTTCTTCCCGGTGCCTGCATGATAAAAGCCATCGGATCGCTTGCGCATCTTGCAGCAGCCTCTCTCTCTCTCTCTCTCTCTCTCTCTCTCTCTCTCTGCCTGCCTCTTACTCTCAATTGACAATCGCGCACTGCTCAATTGCTCCTGCACTATTAGGCAGCGTTTGTTTTTTTTTTATTATTTTTATTTTTATTTTAAAAATACGAGTCCTGTGTCCCAATGCTGCGACGCTATTACGAGCGCTCCTCTTGACCTTTTATGGCGCTTAAAAGTTTTCCTCCTTCTGTTCAGCATAAACACGTACTCTCGGCTTTCCAGCACGTACATTACACTTTAACGTGAGTGTCCCGGGTTCAGCGTGAATTTGCGAATAGTATGCAGGCTGTGTTTCAAAATGCGTGAAACCCATATTCGTGACGGCGCTTATAATCTGTACAGTGCTGCGTACGCATTTTTAGGACTAAATAATGCCTCATAAAGCTCTAGAGTAAAGCGCTGTAATTAATTCTTCGATGGCTTGGCGAACGGTTTGAATGGTTTCTACCACAGCCGTGTTGATTAATTTTCTAACACACTACAGCTTGTACGGACTTCGATCTTATCTAAGCCTAATAAACGGATTTTTTTTTTTTGGAAGGAGTCTCCAGTGTCAGAGCTTTATGTGGCAGTATTGACAGTTATCAGATTAGCTTTATAACAGACGGAAAACGTAAGATTTAGATTGTATCGTCGTGAGAATCAGGGCAAAGACGTAGGACTACCACTACACATCGTAAAACTGTGACTGTAACCCGATGTAATATAATGTATTTAAAGATAGGAATATTAAAAGTAGGATGTGATGCGGTTTAACCTGCTTTGGTTTCGCTAAATTTCCTCAAGCACGTCTCGTTTCGTCCAACAACACGACTTCTCTTTATCGGCACTGCGTGAGGGGAAAAAAACACTGAAAAACCGCATCAATCACAAAAAGCCACTAATCGATAACTTTTGAGTTGTCGCAAATTAATATTTAGCACACTACATCAAGCCTTCCAGCAGCATCTAGAAGCGCGACCGTCTCGCCGAGCCGCGTCTGCTGCCGTCACACACACATACACTCCTGCGCTAGAGGAAGCCTGAGTCATCTTCCTTCCACAATATTTTCTCTTTTGAGAAGGGAAGCGAACGCCGATGGATATTTCGCCTATTCGCGTCTCTCCCCCAAACAGCGCAAATAATAATGTTTTTTTTTTTTAAAAGGGTGTGTGAATTCATTATGCACATTTTACCTGCAAGGCAACAAAATTATCCTCCACAATAACCAAAATAATTCTCTTTATTGCCTAAATGGATTGAAATAAGTTCATTGGTAAGAAACAGACACAATCCAGTGTATTTACACAAGTTACAATAAAATCTCATGCTGGGATAAAAACGGCGTAAGTGCGTTTTTTTTGTTGTTGTTTGTTTTACAAAATAATCTTCCCTTTATCACAATAAGGTAAAATCAATCTTACCAAAAGAAATAAAAAAAAAAAAAAAAGTCTGTTTATTTCATTTCGCACTAGAGCTGCAATGCAAACGTAGCTAGCAGGAAATGGAAGCGTATAGCTACCGGTTTAGCAATGTGCAAACTGCAAAAACGTCACCTGACTCGGTATCACAATGTGTTATTCACAGTAAAAAATATAACTGATTGCGGTACATTTTTTAAAATTATATTTGGACTGACATCATCAAGCTACAATATGCAAGATTTCCTGTGTGCTTAAAAAAAAAAAAAAAAAAACTTTTGCTTTTGCTAGTGTGACGTGTCAAAGGTGCACTCGGTAAGATTTCTCACATTTTTGAAGATTAAGTTTCTAAAGGTTAAGTAGGTGGAGCTGATTAAGATTTGAATGTTTTTTTTTACTCCATTAGCTCACTTCTGTTTCTCCACCCATGTACAAACTCCAGCTGGAGTTAGCATTATCAAGAACTGTCATGAGAATACGTTCAAGCGCACTACATAACGCTATAATCAAACACAGATTATAATGATTTAAGAGAATGGTCTCGAGTCGATTCGCTGTCCGTTTTTCTTTGTAATAAGCTTTTATGAGCGCTAAACTGCGCAGGTTTCCCAACACGTTTTCTCAGCCATGTAATACTTACTTAAACCAATCATATTTTTCCATCTTATTTGTATTATTAGTAAGAAAAATAAATGACTATTGCACCTTTAATTTATTCTTTCTTAATCAGCAAATGGCCATATTCAAATAGAAGTTAAATTTTTTTTTTTTTAAAAGTATTAAAGATTTTTGAAACTGTAGTGCAGACATACCTGGTGAAAATTGGAGCAAATGATGTTTCTACCAACGAAGGTTAAAGACGATCCTTGTAAAAAAGCAACTGCAGCGGCGGCTTTTCCTCCCGTTACACCCCTGGGGTCAAACAGCTTTAGTCTCGACACCTTGACCTTGATCACATTTGTTGATAAATAATACAGATGTGTATTATATTCATTTTCACAGCAAGTCATTAAATTCCTAGTGCTTGTTCTTAGATTTATAAAGTATTTGTGTCTGAAATCATGTTGAAATTGGACTCTGGTGCATAAACAGAAATGTTTAAACTATAAATTTTAGTAGTTTCAGTGCTACTTTACGGATTAAAAACGTGAAAATGTTTCCGTGAACGTTGGAGTCAGCGAACGTTATCAGGAAGTGTCTTATACGGGTTGAGAATCCCTTTGGGGTCCAGCATGGTCTTAAAGTCCCGCATGAGGCGTACAGCTTCCTGAGATTTACTGTAGTAGATGTAGTTTCTCTTCTTGAGCCCGAGGCCGTGTTCGGCGCTGATGCTTCCCTGCCACTTCCACGTCCACTCGTACACGTACGGCTCGATGGCTGCCAGAAGCGCTGCGTCTTTACGGGGAGACGTGATGTTCAAATGAAGGTTGCCGTCACCTGAAAGACGTCACCGGAGATTATAGATTTTAACGTTAGGATACAAGATTTAACCTCCGAGTTAAATAAGTGATCGCGTAAGCCGAACGTTTCAGTAAAAATGGAGATGCGTGATCATACCGACATGTCCGTAGCCCACTACGTTCTTCGCTTGGTTTCCCAGATGCTCTCTCATGTCAGTGACCAGATCGTAGATTTTCTCCAGGGGAAGAGAGATGTCGTATTTGTACGTGTATCCATCGTGTCTTAGAGCCTCAGTGATCCTCTCTCTTATAGACCAAAGCGCCTACACACACACACACACACACACACACACACACACACGGTTTGCTGTTACACCACAGCACTTTGAGTTCTTGAATCTGATTGGTCAGAAGGTGTCGATTAATTTTCCGCAATAGCAGCTCTCAGTACTTCAGCAGCAAGTCAAACAAGTTAACAGTTTGTGTTTTATTCCTTACTTCTCTTTACTTCTGTTTTGTTTTTTTTTTATGACTATTTGTTGATTTTTTACTGAAATTCACGTGAATCAGCTACCTTTATTTTAGCCTCCTCTGTTGCAACGGTACCGTCCACAACCAGCGAAGACGCCATGACCTTCTCTAGGAAGTTGTGCAGTTTCTCCTCATCGTGTGCTGCGCTGGATCCAGCCGTCTCGATGACGATGTAAAACGGGCTCTCTGGAAAATTAAAAAAAAAAAAAAAGGTTTGTTCTAAATCTTGAATTAAAAACGTTGCTATCATTAAGAACAAAAGAAATCAGAGATGCTAGTTGTCTTAATCAGGAACATCTTTGGACTATCTCGTTAGGATGATGTTTACCCTGGTAAACAAAAATACACATATTTACACATACAATTTTATTTAGACAACGTAATCAGCCATGTTTGGTGTCTGACTGTCCAAAACTATTAGCACTAGAGTTATAAAGGTAATTAATTTAGCTAAGAATTAATAAATAGCTTCTAAATATCGCTCTCACGCAAATTTTTTTTTCTTCGTAAATCTACGCCATGAGCCGCTTCCACTTTATAACGTAATAGGGTTTAGGAAACAATATGATAAACTGTAAGAAAGCTTCAGTAGCAGTAGTAGTGTCATGGGGCAGCCATCTTGGACAACCGTAACATTTCGCATCACTAGGCTCCGCCTCCAAAATTTGACATTTATGCAGATGAACTTGTATACGTAAATACGGACTATTCCTACTGTTTTAAAAACGTTTTGGGTACGATAGACTTCCATTACTTGTTAGCTACATTAGCATCACAGAGCAAAACTAAACATGCCTTGGCTCATTAACTACGAAAGTTGAAAATAGCATAAATTAAATTTTTTTTACCCAAAATACTCCTTTAAATAAGGATAACTTGGGCCAAGCATTTTAAACAAAACGTTATCAAGTGGAAACGTGAAACAAAAACGCTGCTGTGGCACGAAGGTAACGTTTCACTCGCATGTGATCGTAAAATACTCAAAATGCCACCTGTGTATTGACTTTGTCAGCAGTGTGTGTGTGTGTGTGTGTGTGTGTGTGTGTGTTGGTGTTACTCGTGTACCGGCGATGGGGTTGGCGAGCTTGAGATGTTTCTCCACGAGGCTCATGCAGGAGGCGTCTAGGAACTCGAAAGCTGAGAGGATTTCTCCCAGCATCCCACGGCAAATCTGAAACGTCTCCAGAAGGTTCTGGAAGCTTGAGCAGCCTGCAGGAACCAAAATACACACATCACATCACTGAATACGTACCAGGAGACTATTCAAACCACCGAACAGTAGGTGGAGAACGATGCCTGGCAGTCGATAAATGCTACTTCACCAACAGCATTAGCTATAAATATTAATCCAGGGAGTAAGTGCAGTGTACAGTCATTACTGCAGATGTAGTAAAAGTCGACTTTTGTCCAAAAAAATGTCCTGGACGTTTCGTGTACTTCACTTAACTTTTACGACATTTACAACAGGTGTAAATATTTATCCCTGTGATATACTAATACTGAAAAAAAAACTCATCGTGATTTATTCATGTAACTATATTAATGATTGAGTAATAAATTAGTCCCTCTTTATAGCAGCACAATAATATTCGTTGCTGTGTTCAGTGTCCATTTTGTTTTGACTGCAGCTTTTACTGTGAGACGTTAACTTCACAAAGTTACAACCGCCATTTTGAGATTTGAGATTTAGAGTAAAGTACCTAAGAAGGCCACGTTCACAGATTTGGGTTTCCGAGGGCAGAGGATGGACACGCCAGTGATCACCCCAAGCGTTCCCTCAGAACCGATGAAGAGCTGCTTCATATCGTAGCCCGTGTTGTCCTTACGCAGTTTCGCCAGACAGTCCAAAACCCTGCCGTCAGCCAGCACCTAGAGACAGGACACAGTCTGATAAACTTTTATGAGATGTTGCGTGAACATCGCAATCACTTTTCTTAGTATGATGGAGCAAGTGTGTGTTCCAGTCTCTCTCACACACCACTTCCAGGCCCAGAACTGTCCCTCTGAGGGAGCCGTAGCGCAGTAGACGAAGCCCGCCCGCATTGGTGGACACGTTGCCCCCGATGTGGCAGCTGCCCTTTGCCCCCAGATCCAGGGGCATAATGAAGTCGCGCTCTTCCACGTACTGAGACAGGCTCTCCAACACGCAGCCCGCCTGACACGTCAAAATCCCTGTTAGAAGAATTTACAGGAACATTTGTTTTATCACCCTCAGCTGTTTATTTTACTGTGACTGTTCTTAATCACAGGTCTTTAATTATTATTATTATTATTATTATTATTATTATTATTATTATTATTGACTGCTTTTGATGTGGTGCTAAAAAACAAAACAGCCAGGTTGTACCCGAGATGCTGTCGAAGGTGAGGACTCGGTTCATTAGCGCAGTGGAGAGGATGATCTCGTCGAACACGGGAACGCTGCCTCCCACCAGCCCTGTGTTTCCGCCCTGAGGACTCACGGCCAGGTTCCTCTCGTTGCAGTACCTGTGGGCCAGGATGCAAAAAAGGGGTCATTTATACAGCGAAATTACAATATACAGTCACGAGTCATCAAACTGTTTCAGCGAGTCGTCATCAAACCGTTTCAGTGAAAATATTAAGAACTAAAATGTGTGTCTGGACTCGACCAGCTCAGAAGGTTTAAACACCCACCATGCGTAATGTAACGCATGTCACATAAGTGTGGTCTGAGTAGGCGGGGTTAATTTCTTTAAGGAGTTTTCACTTTTTTTTTCTTTAAAAAAGTGAGATTTTATTGCACAAGTGGTCTGCACAGTCCCCAGTCTCAACCCTATTCCTTTAGGAGGAAGTGAAAATGGCAAATTTATGCTACAAGGCGCATAATCTGCTATTTGATAAGTGTACCTAATAAACTGGCACAGAATAATATGGGTAATTATACAGAACAGCGGGAGTCGTGTATGTGTTGGCTAGCGTGCATTAACACAACAATAAACTAATAACGTGTTATTACCTGAGGAGCTGAGAGACCTCCTCTGTTGTCTTGGGCCGTAACAGAACCTCACTGCTACCTGCACATAAAAAGTTGACCATTTCTAAACCTCTAAGTTTCTCAATCGAGTTGCTTAAAAGCACCGAGCATTCAGCGACACGTTAGTAAAGATATATATGTAACTGTGGACACAGGATGTCTGCGGTGAAGACGACCTGGATACCGTCTTGTACGCTGGAAGCTTTTCGCCGCTCCTGGATTACAGGGAACCTACCCGCTGTTCACAGAGCCACAGTTACTATGGTTACCAAGGGCCCACCTGAAGAGCTTTTTCATTCACCTTTCACTGTCCTGAGCCAGTCGACGTTACAGGACTCCAACACGTCCGGGTCTGTGATGGTTCTTCCGGGGAGAAGTTCGCTGAAGAAGCTGAGGTCATCGGGGGTGACTCGGGAGAACGGTCGCCGGGTCGGGGCGGCATTGTGTGCACGTCGCTGCTGGATCCATTCTGCAGATCGATAAAATAAAATTAATCTTCTAAAAAAAAAAGTAATACAACAAAATCCAAGACAAAACGTCATTTAGCACTTGAAGATATTTTGTGCCTTTCATACCCATAAGTTAATGTCAACAATAATTTCTGATATTTTTTTCTACAAACGGTTATGGAGCTAGATCCATTCGTAGACCTACTCACAAACCTACTCCGTGAAGATTTTGGAGATTTTTCTATTCATACACTGGTTGTTTTTTGGTCCATACATATGGATGATGCTGTAACCAGATGCACTTTGTATAATAATGCAAGCAGAGACACACAGCTCTGCTATTCAGCCCAGTGTTGTGGTGTTTGTGAACACTAATCACTGACCTGTGACGGTTTTGTGTGCAGTCACATTGCAAGTTTGTGGTTTTAGGCATCTGGAGACAAACTGCAGCCGCTGAAATCTCTGAAACACCGCCATAGCTGTTTGGGTAAAGGAGAAAAAAATACATGAACATATGAAACCATATCACTAGAGCCAAGTGTATGATGTAGTTCCAGGTTTAAGTCACTGATTTGAAATGATTTTCTGGAAAACATTTGGATACGAGTCTCCAATAGAATATCGGTCCTTCCAAAATGGCGGACATAAAACCGCATCTCTACAGACGTGCATTGGCTTGCAAGCGAATCTCGCCCTTTCCAATATGGCGGGTGTCTCTGACACGTCCTACCGAGGGTTTCTAGGCGTTTTCTTATAAATTCACATTAATAAAGTAGACAAAACAGAACAACATACTCTGCGGTACTGTTTGACGAAGACATACAGTAGAACAGTTTGATAAGGTATAATTGTTAGAACATCGCAACTCTCTACAGACTTGCGTCGAACCTTCAACTCTCGCCCTTTCCAATATGGCGGACAAAGAGACGCATCTCTGCCGACGTGCATTAGCTTAAAATGGAATCTCACCCGTTCCAATATGGTGGCTGTTTGTCTTCGCTTATTCTGATAAAAGGCAAGGGTTTCTGTGCATGCTCAGAGCATTTTCCCCTGATAAAGTCACAGTAATAAAGCAAACAAAATCGCACCCCACACTTTGAGGAACTGTGCGGTAAATGAAGGACAGTTTGATAAAGTAGAACACCGCAGCTCGCTACAAATTTGCGTTGCTTTACAATCTCGCCCCTTCCAATATGGCGGACATAGCGTCGCATCTTTCCATAGACTTGCATTTGTGTACGATAGAATCTTGCCCCTTCCAATATGGCGGACTTATCACAGTAGCTAGAAATAACGGTTAATAAGTGTCTTCTCTTCTATCTGTATATATGGAGAAGCTGTTATTTCATGCACTGTGAAGTGTACTTATACAAGAAATACAAAGCCATTTGGAATTCGACCTAATTTAAAGCAGTTTTATGAAACCTGAGGGTTAACACAATAACACTAGTTTATAAGCAGTTAAATATTAACGTTATAACTCGAGTCCTGTAGCAGCCACAACAGAGAATAACGTCCGTTTCTGTTGTGGAATTAAAAGAAAGTCACTTACTGTAGGATTTAGCTGGAATTATTCATTAATTTCGACTCGCTGTAAATCAAGTGATTAATATTATAAACCACGAAACACCTGAAAGACAACACTGACACGACTTCCTGTGTTTTCTTTTTCTTCGTGGCTGAGAGTCGGTTATGAAACACGAGCAGCGCCGCCTGCCGGACTGGAGTAAACACCCGGCTTCAAAATAAATGGCACCCTTCATTAAAATCAGCACAAATAATGAAATAGCACAAGCATTATAGTAAACACTGATTCAAATTTGCACTTTAAGAAACGACGTAGTGTAACAAAAACATTCTTACAATAACTTGCAAAAGAATTATCATCAATATTTTCATATTCTATGTACATTACATTCCTCTATAGGCTGCTAAATTTGTACTATATAGTCTACTATGTTTATTACATTGTTTTTATTCTGTATATCTACTTCTCTGTTGGTTCTGTTTACTGTTGCATTGTGGGACGTGGAACTAAGGAAAAATATTTCATTACATCATACATATGTAATACGTATGTGACAAATACATATTACATACATGTGATGTAATAAAACGTTTTCTGCTGATTTTAATGATTTTATTAAATCCTTGAATCTTAAAAAGGTTCAGTTACTGACTCATGCACAATAACACTATAAACACAAACATTACACGTATTCAGGAAAAAATGACTTACCGTCCTGTAACAGAAAAACATTCTCCCTTTTTTTTTTGTAAAAAAATTCTAAAAACAGTTTCTTAATTATTAATTTTTAATTTTTCTGAACTGTACAAATTGTTGATTCCAGGAACTCGATTTTTGGGTTTTACCCTTTCCTGTTTCCCTGGATATAAATAAGAGGTTGCACAAACCTAAGAACATTTATTTATTTATTTATAAGCACAGTAAGAACTTTGTGAGCACTATCTAAAGTTTTTTTTTTTTTTTGGACTGTTAAAAGTCAACCTTCTTAAGAGCGGGAGAAAAGAGAAAGAAAAAACACAATGGAAGAAAAGGAAGAGAAAAGAGAAAAAAGAATAACAACAACAGGACGTTTAATACACACCACACCGTGCATGAATATACTGCTCTTTCTTTTCCAACCTTCTTAAACATTTCAGCGAATATTAACTGCAGAGAGGTGCCAATAATTTCAAAAACTAAAATAAATTGCACTAGTTAAGAAAAAAAAAATCAGTGTTAAACCTACACTTTGAGCTTAAAGTCATCAGACATGGCATGTGTAACCCAGTTTATGTACTCAGGGTGCCAATACTTCTGGAGTTGGTTGTATAATATTATTGTCACACAGTTTTTGAAGTCAATCAACAAAAAATATTTTATTTATAAGCTGGTGTACAGAAAAGCTTTACAGTTCCCTCCACAGTCAGTTGTAATATGAATGTATTCTATAATACAATAATGAGCTGATTTTAAATATTAAAAAAAAGATCAAATTCTCACTCGTTCTGGGTTTCAGCTAAGCGATATAATTTTATATTTTCTGAGTTAAACAAGAGCAAGTGGGGTTTTTTAAAGCACTTATGGACGTCCTGTCCATCAGTCTATCCACATCATCAATGTCCTCGGTGTTAATCATTTGTTAAGAAAGTGAATAAGGTCCTTAAACAGAACCTCACGCCGGGTCTCCAGGGGCCCAGTGTGTCTCCAGGCTCCTAAATTCATAAAGTGATCATTTAACCCAGGATTAGAACATGACCTGGGCCCTGAAGTGGGCCTGCTTAGTCACGTTGTTGCCCATTCCCGTCCTCAGCATCCACTTCGACTTCATCCTCTGTACGTACCGCATGTCCTTCTGCTGCTGGAGCACCGAGCCTTTACCTGAAACACGCGTAATATAGACATACTATTATTATTATTATTATTATTATTATTATTATATATGAGCCACATCAACAAGTCATAACAATAATAATAATAAGAAAAAGAAGAAGAAGTAGTAGTAGTAGGGAACAGAACACTTGGGAGCATGCTGTTATAGGAAAATAATCAACCACTGGGAAGCAGAGAGACTTTCATGAAGACCCAGTTTAACCAATAAATAAATAAATAAATAAACAAACAAACAAACAAATAAATAAATGTTTTCCATATTATGCAAATTGAAGTGGGTGGAGCTTAGTGGTTCTTGAGGATTTGTGTTTGGTTTGCGCCAAGGAAGAAGCTGAAAATAAGAACGTTGTCTCGACGTCTCATGGTTTCCTCACGAGATATGGGACAAAACCCGAACTGCCGCACTGTAGCGCCACCATCAGGCCGATCGGCTCCATCTGCTTGGCTGTGTAGCAGGAGGGAGTCTGATGAATTGAGCAAGTTTCACGTCTCTTTACGACTCTGGTTTGCGCTCCATGATCGTTTAAGAGAAGCATAAGAAACCTTTGGGAAAAAAAACAAAAAAAACAAACAAAAAGAAATTGGTGCTTGGACCCCTAATAATAATAGTAAGTTCCTCACCAGCTTCTCCAGCCCAGCCCAGGGCCCGGTACTGCTTCAGCACTCGGCCCACTGCGCGCTGGTTCTGTACGGGTACCAGCTCCCTCTGCATCCCGAAACGCTGCTTATAGTAACGCATCAGCGAGCGGTGTCCGATCTTCGCCCCTGCAGCAGCGCAACATACGAGCATCAGACACAAGCAGGACAAACGCTCCTGCAGTAAACGTCTCCTCACTCAGTACATCTTTTCATTTCATAAATGAAATAAAACATCACAGAGCTTCTCTCTATAGCCGTGTGTTTATTAGTGATGTCATACGTACCGGACGGCAACGTGAGCTCCAGAGTGTCATCATCAAACTCCACCGTCTTCTCATCGGGAAGCTCTCCGTCCTTCATTTCTACATCAGTTCCATCATGAGCGTCTGGGTAGCTACTCCTGATCACACACACACACACACACACACACCTCTCAGTGCAATGTGTCTCTCTTATTAAAGATAATTAAAATAATTAAACAGCATCTGATATAAAGCCTGGATGTAGTACTGGTGAACTTACAGCTTTACCTCTGCTTGTTACGAAGCTCTGAAACTGGAGACTCCTTCCATAAAATGTCAAATAATCATAAATCCCCTCAGAGAAAATCTTCACCATATCAATGACTGTATGTTTTTTCTTCGTTAAATAACAAGAAGTTTTTATTTTGTATATTATTAATCTTAGGTTACGTGGCGTGTCCACCTGTGATTTTAAATGTTACTATAGAAACGATAACATCTTAGAACCAGGATAACTGCTGACCAATCAGAATCCAGAATGCAGCAGCACCGTGTTATAAAAACATTATCGTTTTGTAATTCAACCAAACAATTTTTATCGTAACGCCGATTTAAACAGTAATAAACGACTTTATTACGTAAGACGTGGTGTTAATTCCGCAGTCACCTCGACTACACGAGCGAACCTGACGTACCTGAAGTCGTAGAAATCAGCAAACTCGAGTGCCGCGTCTCCGTCGGTGTAGAGTTTGCAGTGGCTCTTGTCGTTCATGTGCGCCTGCACCGCTTCGGTCGAGTAGAACGACTTGCCTTTTTCGTTACACCATAAACACACTTTGCCGAAACCCACCTTCTCTCCTGTAGGGGGTGGAGAAAAAAGTTACTGAGCAGAAATCGTCTAATGTAAATACGCTAATATTACTTTCAGTGAATAGAGACTAGTTGAAACAATCATTCCCTCAATCATGAAGACAAAAAAAAACGTAAAACCTCGTCATGTTACCGAGAAACCGCGAGGACTTTCCTGTGGTGGAAAACTAACTGTTACAAAGCACTGACACTGGAGACTCCTTCCATAAACAGTAAGTAAACATCTCCTTACAAAAAACTTCACCGTATCAATGATTATATGGTTTTAAAAAGATGTTCATGAAGAGCTGCGTAAAGCTGCGTAAGCTGTTACTATAGAAACGATAACACTTCATTCAACACCTGACCAATCAGACTCACCCAGGTATGCAAGGAGTCCTCTCAGATCGACCAGGTACTCGATGTCGGGGATGAAGAAGCTGTGCTCTTTGGTCATGTGGGCCACGTTTTTGCTCAGAGAGTGCGAGTGGTGCGAACAGAACAGACAGTCGGTCACAGGGATGGAGCCTGGAGCAGGAGTGGGCGTGGCCACGCTGTCCTCCGCCATCTGCTCCTCTTCATCAGCCTCCATCTCATCATCATCATCATCATCATCACCATCATCATCGTCGTCGTCGTCAATGTCCTCCCATCCTTCTGGAAAAGTTGTTCATACATATTTTGAAACTGGTGCTGTGTCATAGTGTTGCGTAAGTATTCACCCCCCTGAACTTTTCCATATTTAGTAGTTTTATTTTGCATTAAAATAAAAATAAAAAATAATCACCCACCTTCATCTGCTGCATCCTCCTCCTCTTCCTCTTCCTCCTCAGTTGCGATCTTCTTGGCTTGCCTCTCAAACCACTCCAGCCGTGGCGCTTTATCCGGCCTCTTCCTACCCTGCCTGTCCGTGGGCGTGGCTTCTGAGTGGGCGTGTCTCTGTTTCTGCCTCAGCCCCTCCCTCATGGCTTTCTGAATCGCCTCGTTCTGAGCGTCCTTGTCCAGCTCGGCTCCTTTCTCCAGGTTCTTCTCGTTCATGCGCTGCACCGCCTCCTGGGCGACGGCCACAGCTTTCTTCTCAGCTTGCAGGTGCTTGTGCGACTGCAGGTGGTTGTTGTAGGCGTTAGCACTGGAGAACTTCTTGTTGCAGGTGGTGCAGGTGGCGAGGCTGTGCGCGTCTGCCATCTGCTGTTCGGCGGCCGCACGCTGGGCCAGGACGCGCTCCTGGAAGTTCTCAGCGGTGACTGGTGGCATGTTGGCTACCTTGCGCTTCAGGTTGTAGCGGTGCCAGTCGGTCTTGTAGTGCGCACGCTGCACGTCGGCGTCGGTGAACTGCACGCGGCAGCTGATACACGTGTACGAAGACATCACGGCTGCTGAGAGACACAAAAGCAACACGTTTATTTCTATATCCATGTAAGATTATCTACTGAAGCAAGGATCAGACTTTGAATTTTGGAAATATTAGTCTTTTAAGTAATTCCAATATCGAATAACATTCAGCTTAAGTTTTTTTTTTTTTTTTATCATTACATAGTCAACCTTGTTGTTGTTTTTTTTTTTTAATGGGACCCATTTGCATTCACACTCCACATGTCCTGGGAACATATGAGTCCCGGATTCACTCTCTGAAGCGCTTTTAATGATGAGGTCCGGATGAATTCCCAGCATTCGCTCCTG
The DNA here is from genome assembly GCA_022758105.1 of Pangasianodon gigas. Lineage (NCBI taxonomy): Eukaryota > Metazoa > Chordata > Actinopteri > Siluriformes > Pangasiidae > Pangasianodon > Pangasianodon gigas. Next base: position 30,213,447 of record CM040457.1, on the reverse strand, counting down.
TTCGCACCTGTAGCAGGTCTAAACAGGGTCCGAAGTACTCTTAGTACCTCAGGGAAGGTTTGATAGTCAAATAACTAACACAATGTTTTCATCATTTCATCCATAATAAACAATGTTTTGAATCAGTTTATTATACACTACACAACACAGAAGCCCAAATCTCCTGATTTGTGTTCATATATCTGACTTCTATTATACAATTTGTTGATAAATTGAATTTGTTAGGTTTTTGTTTTAATTTGCATTAACTTATCTAGTTAACAGGTTAGAAAGATAACCAGTTGTTTATCAACAGTACTAATTAACAACACAGCTGTCTAATTCATATATATTTATACATATATTAAGATTAAATATTAAATCCTGTCTCACCTGGGTTCCAGTTATCCACTGTTTAATAAATAAAAACACTTTCTCTACTCGAGTTAAACCCACGTTCCTACATGACCAGAGAAAAGCAGCTGTAACCTTTGAACCGGAAATGAAAATCCGGAATAAAAAAGACGCCATTTGAGGTGATGTCGCCATCTTGTGGTAAAACCTGACAGTTCAAAACAGCGGCTCAAAGCACTGTAAAGGAGTCAGTCAGTCAAGATAAACATCAAGATAAACATATTATATACAATATATACATTTCCCCCAAGATTAATCATTTAAAATACACAAATATTAATCGAAACTATCAATGTAATCAAGTGTAAGTGGTTGCTAATATCTGGAAACTTCAACATATAGGGTGTATGTGCTACACAACATGGATTACCACACACACACACACACACACACACAGTGTATATATAATTTATAATATTTTGATTTAGTGTTACATTAATAATTCATATTTTCCTGTTTCCAGCAGTTTCCAAAATGGTCTCAATGTGCACTATTAATCCCTGAAGCATTATTTAAATTTATTAAACCCTGAAAAATAGTTTCTTCAGACACACAACAAACTAATCGAGGATTCACTTAAACCTGAATTAGGTTTTTAAGTGTGTGTGTTTTTTAAAATACACCATTTGGACTAGGCCGCACCAACAAAACTTACATTCTGACCCGGATTAAGTGTATTTATTTATTATAGAAGCAATTTATAGCTATTTTAATTTTTTTTATTATTCATTCTGGGTGGGAGAATTCACTCCCGGATGGGACAGAGCACCATACACACAACTTCACACAACTTCACACACTCATTCACACCTAAGGTTAATTTCTCATAATCCGGCTGGTGGAGGAAACCGGAGAACCCAGAGGAAACGAACCAGGGACACAGGTAAAACACGCGACACTTCACCCTGACAGGAACCCGAGCTAAGGATGGAACTGGGGACTGTGGAGCTGCGAGGCAGCAACGTTACCTACTGCATTTAGTTTTACAGTAATGTTTACAGAAACTTTACTGATAAAAATTTTCTGATAGTTTTCACTCAGGATTTGTAGAAATGTTTCCATAATGATTTATGTCAAGAGCAACACTGCCACTGTTTATGTAAAACTGGCAAATTCATCATGGCAGACAGTTTAAGGTTACACATACGTAACAATTGTTGTAGTTCACGCCTTCTGAGACTCACCTGGATTCCTTCTCGCCCGCACGTGCACCAAGGTCGAGACTTTCCAAGTTACAAAAGACACAACACAGCATTTCCAATAGATAGCTAGATAGATAGCTAGATAGCTAGATAGCTAGATAGATAGATAGATAGATAGATCAATCAATCAATCAATCCCCACTGCAACACAGTCATCTTTCTCTCTTTTTTTCACACCGTAGACTCTGGACCACATGTACACCATCTCCTCTCTTCTGCTGCAGTGAGTGTATTTTTTTCCACTCTATTCCACAGCCATCATTAAACTCAGTGTTCACTAGTGATCTCTACAAACTCACTGTGGTGTTGGTCAATAAATGGCACTCGCCTCTCATTTCCCAAAATGTGTTTTTTATTAACCCTGTGCCACCAGACTTTAAGTCAGTAAACTAGATTCTGTTTTTTTGTTTTACAAATCTGAGCATTTCTGTTATACTTTAATCAAATTTATGTTCACATTCAAACATTTCAATATCTGAATCAAATCAGTAAATTCTCTAATATAATAGCAACTTCCTTTTTTTTTTTTTTTAAAAGAGCCTGAATGGTGCATTCAACAATTTCATACAGCTGATTATCTTAGATATTTAAAAGAAATATTTGGCTTTAAAGTCAAGCTCAGTTATTCTACACACAAAGTTCAGGCTTTTTTTTTTAATTGGGTTTTGAAATCAACTGCAATATTTGATGAGCAATTTCAAAATAAAGTTAAAACCTTGCAGATTTGCAAAATTAATCCAAATCCAAATCTTGGTGGCACAACAAACATTAGATACGATGAGATATCCAGGACTTAATAGTGACGGGGCGCTCGGTAAAACCTGTTAACACTGAGGTAAATTAATTGCCGCCTCCATTGGAGGATTTAAAAAAGTGGTGGCAGATTTGACTTTGATGAACAGGGTCGAGTTTCCCAAAAGCATCGCAGCACAAAGATCATTGTTAAATGGCAGAGTGATCATCACACTCAACTCTCTCTCTCTCTCTCTCTCTCTCTCTCTAAGATGATCTTTACTTTGTAATGGCTTCTGGGAAACCTGAGCGCTCGAGATCAACAGGAATGAATCCAACCTCGTGCATCTAATAAAAGTTCATCTCGAATAAAGTTTTGAAATGACCTTTAAGACACCAACCAGGATTTATACAAGAGAATGTTGAAACTACTATTTGTCACAGTCTTTGTCAGTGAAGTTAAAGATTAAGGTTTTATCCAATGTTAGAAAGATTTAGATTAAGACACAAAGAAAAGGCAAGAATGCAACTTGTTTAATGAACAAAAAGCAGGCGAAGCAGGAGGCCTTGGTAAAAGGGATTACGTTATTTTTATTAGTCTTAAATTTGTATCTACAACGAAGGGACACGAGCAAAAATAAGTGACGACTCCATGGAAAAAAAAGAAAAGAATTACATTTATTATCGATGCATTTTTTTCCATTTTTTTAGGTAAACGACTTTTTTGTTTGTTTTTTTTTTTCCTTTTCAGTCTAAAGAAATTTTTACAATAGAAAGAAACATTAACTACACGAGACACAGAAAAAAGTCCCTAGAAGACAAGGAGCCAGTCTAGTCTAACGTGAAATCCAAAGCAAAATCGAAGGAGGTCGCTGCTCCATACTCAATACTGCTTGTTCCGTTTCTCGGAAAAAGACCCGAGGAACGACGAAGCTCCCTTCCGTTTCTCCTTAATGTTACATTATTATACAGCGTCACAACAGTAGTACAGAAATGGCCGATGGGACAGACTTTTGTATGGCAAACAGGGCGAAGACACTGGCTGAATCCCAAACTGCTCCTTACTCCCTAGGTAAGTGCACTACAGGGGGGTAGAAAATGTACATCACACCCCGAGTAGCGTCCAATTTGGGATTAGACCCTAGAAAATATCTCAGAACGCAGAGGAAATGCCTCCTCCCTTTTGTTTTTTTAATCACTTCTTTTAATTTTTTTTTTTTTTTTTACATTTTTTATTTTAAATAGATAAAAATCCTTCATCACAAAGTCTGTTTGTATCTCTGATCCCTTTAAGTTTCTGATTTGAGCCTTGAAACACGTTAATTCATTTTTCTGGAAAAGTGCACAAGCGTGACCGCCCTGTCTGTCTGTCTGTCTGTCTGTCTGTCTGTCTGTCTGTCTGTCTGTCTGTCTGTCTGTCTGTCTGTCTGTCTGGGGGACGTGAAAGCCAAAAAAAGGGATCCTGAGCACTTGGTCAAGGCTGAAACAGGAGTGTGTTAGGACTGCTACAGAACTGCCTCTCATCATTCACCTAATCTGTGGATTAATCAGTGCAACAGGACGAGTTCTTCTCCTTTTCACTGATTGCGTAGAAGTTTTGTTTTTTTTTCCAGTGGGAACAGAGCTTCAGCTAAAAAGGTTGTTTTCTTTACACCTTTTTTTTTTTTTTTTTTTCCTCCAGTGCTGTGTTCATTTGTCGGGACTGGAATATCAAAAAACATGTCAATGATATCAAAATGCATTTTACAGTATTTACAAGAAGCAAATGATAAAGAAAGGAAAAAAGAGTGACGTCATGTACAAGGCGGTGCGAGTAGAGTGTGGGAGGCAGGTTAGCATTCGGATACCCATTAATTAACAAATTAAATAGCAGTGGCTGATTTGAAACAACCAGAATGGATCCCAAAACAGTTAAACAAATATTTAAAAAAAAGAAAAAGAAAAGAAATAAAATCAGACGGGAAAGGGGGAAGAAAAAAAAAAACACAAAAGATTGACAAATCCTGCTCTGTACGCTGCTACGGGAGTTAAAGATGGACCTCCATGTTGTAGGACTCCGTCTTTAGGTGTTAATGATGTGACGTGAAGCTCCGTGAGTTGCTCTGCGGCGGTAACTAGGTAGTCTTGATTCGTTTCCGAAAAGCCAGACAAGCAGCAGTGGCTCGTGATTCGAGCGGGTCGGGACGACGGTCGAGTTTTTCCCTCCACTCATCCTGGTGCACGTTACGTGGGAACAGATGCAGACGTGGTACCTCACATCGCCCAGTGTGCTGAAGAAGAAACGTGTCTGAGAAGCCGAGGAGCTGCTACGCCTTTTCCGTCAGTCCCTCGGATATGAGAAAGCACGTGAGCGCGTCTCGGCGGACGTTTGTTCCCCCCACCCCTTCCCGAGACGCCCTGTTTCAGGAACATGCAGGCGGGACAGGGGTCGATTCAGCAGGAGGTATCTTTAGACTGGCATTATTTACATGTTTACAATGTCCTGAAGCAAGCTGCATGGTGCAAGACATACACACATGAAGGAGGGTGGGGAGGGGGGAGAATAAATAAAACGTGAGCCAAGCCAAAAAATATCTAGTACCACAATTTAAAAAAAGAAAAAGAAAGAAAAAAAAAAAAAAACACGGGGTTTTCGACTATGGGAGAAGATTCTTCTTTTTCTTCTTGGTCAATCAGTGAAATTATGACACAGGCCACAGAATGCTGTTGGCTTTCTAACTGTACTTTTTGGACAGAAAATGTAATAACACAGCAACAGCAAAGAGATAAATCATGGAGTGAAGTTTACTATTAGAAACGCTCGACGCCCGGGTGTGGAGCTTTCTGTCAAATCGCTACATTATGTAAAGGGGAATTAAAAAAGTCACGCAAAGCCATGAGGGAAAAAAAAAAATAATAAAAAATACCCCAAGCTCGAAATTTCCCCCAAAAACATTAAAATAAAATACATCGACTAATTCACAAAAAAAAAACAATAATAATAATAACAATAATAATAATAAATCATAGAGTTTCCACTGGGTATCGTGAATATGTGCTTACTCTGACGATTTCATGGTTATTGAGATACAATGTGCCCTTCTGAGGAAAAAAAAAAAAATACCCTTATCAATTATCATTACATTATTAATACAAAAAAAAAAAAAAAAGAACAATAATTATTAATAATACAATACATACACAGAAATAATGGAAACGTTCATAGCCCGTCACATCTTCATGAGTGTTTAAAAATGTACACGTTAAAATGGAGGGGGAGCCAAAAAAAAAAAAAAAAAAAAGATCACATGTCCCAGAGTGAAATCTAACGCATTAATAAAGAACGAGAAAGAAAACTTAAGAGAGAAGAAGAGATGGAGTGAGTTAAAAAGAGCTGAGCCGAACGAAGACACACGTTCTTGTCCTGCCCATCAGTCTGTCCTTTCACGTGTGTGTGTGTGTGTGTGTTGTATGTGTGTGTCTTCTCTTCTAAAAGCCCCTTCTTTCAATGTCCTGAGCCAGAGAGGAAGGCAGAGCGAGGCAGTCAGCAGGCACTTCCTGTGGCTCGGGGGCTGCTTCCTGTCGCCGGCGACCATTTTGGCGCGAGTCCCGTGTTTCGCCGACGTCCGGCCCGGCCCAAAGCTCCACGAGGCAGGGGGTTGGGGTGGGGTGTGGTGTCAAAAGGAATGCGGGGTACGAAACAAATGGAAGGAAAAATAAAAAGAAATAAAATAATAATAACAATAATAATAATAATAACAATAATAAAAAAGGAGAAAAAAAAAAAAAAAAAAAAAAAAAAAAAAAAAAAAAAAAAAAAAAAAAAAAAAAAAAAAAAAAGGAAAAAAAAAAAAAAAAAAAAAAAAAAATCACACGCTCATCGTCATGTTGGGTGAATACTGGAACGAGAAGAAGGGAGGAGGGGAAAGATACGTGAGAAGATGGATACAAGATGGTTATGGTATTGTTTCAGCAAAATACAGGCTCGGGGTTTGTGTCGACGAGGCAGTTAAGCACGAGACAAGAAAGAAAGAAAGAAAAAAAGAACGAAAGAAAGAAAGAAAGAAAGAAACGTGTCTCAGGAAACTGCTGGTCCATCACAAGACGAGCCATTTTTAAAATCGTAACGCTGATAGTCGATTGTTTTTTTTTTTCTTCTTCTTCAGCTACTCACACTTTCGCTTTGGAACGGGTTGAGGAAGTTGCCGCCCATCTCGCCGTCGTCTCGCGGTGTGCCCGGCGGGTTGTTCATGCCTGCCATGTTGCTGGGCGAGTTCTACGGAGGGAAAGAAGCGGGAGAAGGTTTTTCAGAGACATGCGGCGTGTTACAGTGTGTTCACTGGTTCGTTCGTTCGTTCGTCTCGAGTAAGCGCATCTTCCTGCTCAGGGTCACGGTGCGTCACTCACTCGTTTACACCTGCGAGCTGCTAACATCCTCGATTTAATAATCGATCAAATTCCTTCTTTCCTTCCTCCTTCTTACTTTCTGGCGATTCGGAGTTGTGCGTTTACCTAATACTTAATTTATTTAATATCTAAAAAAAAAAATTTTTTTTACTTCATTCTTTCATCCTCCTTTCGTCCATCTTTCCTCCTAGCTAATTTAAAGTTGCATCTTGTCTTTCTTTTATCCCTTCCTCTTTTCTTCCTTCCGACCATTTCAGAATTGCCAATATACTCTAATATCTTAAAAAAAAAAAAAAAAACTCCAGCAATTTAGAGTTTACAAATATACTTTCAAAATAAAAAAATTACTTTCTTTTGTAGATTTTTTTAAATTCCTCCCTTATTCTCTTTCTTCCTTCACTGATTACTTCCTTTCTTCTTTCCTCCCAGCTATTGGTTACTAATATACGCTTATTTAATATTATTTTTAAAAAAGAGAGAGAGAGAGATACGTTTTTCTCTTTCCTCCTAGTTTATCCCTTCTTCCTCTTTTGCTCCAAGCAACTGATTTGCCTGAATACTCTAATAATATATTAAAAGAGGAAAATGTTCTTTCGTCCTTTCTTCATTCTTTCCTCATTTTGTTCTCCTTTCTTCCACCTTTCCTCCCAGCGATTTAAAGTTACCATACTCTGTTTAATAAAAACATTTTTTCTTCATTATTTCTCCCTTCCTTCTTTCGTCCTAACTTGTTCTTTCTTTCTTTATGCTTTATTCCTTCTTCTTTTACTGGCAATTAGATGCCAATATACTCTATTCATGTTTAAAAAAAAGAAAAATGTATTTCTTTCTTCCTTCTTTCTTCCATCTTTCATTCCAGCACCTGGTTGCCAATATACTCTATTTAACAACATTTAAAAATTCCTTCTTTCTTTCTTTCTTTCTTTCTTTTTTTTTTTCCCGCTCTCAGCAACCAGAGTTGCCAATATGCCAATAATATCAGAAGTTAGAAGTGAAATAAATCCTTTATACCAGGATGACAATCTTTGGAGGCAACTGATATGTTACTGTACTATAATGTTAATGAAAGGTTTAAGTTATTCACCTTTGGCAACCCATCCATGTCTCCGGACCCTACAAAAAAAAAAAAAAAAAAAAAAAAAACAAGTTCAGAAAGAGACAACATGACCAACAGGGGGCGCTTTAATACAGCGTCTGAGTGTTAGATGTGCTGGATGATGCCATGGCAGCGCGCTCACCTAATGATCCGTTCATATGATGAGGCTCCATGGAGCCCATCCCTCCCATCGGACCGTCAGGGCCCGGGCCCATCGGGAACTGCGAACACACACACGTACGTTTAGACGCCGGCCACCTGCTACCTGCTACCTGCTACAGGGAAACTCCTGAACATTTTCACTCGTTCGAAACGTGTGACAGGAGGAGTAGACGGCTTCATTAGCGTCAAGGCGTCTATTAGCGTGTGATGAAATTAAATTGAATAATCACGCTCAGCTGATCAAACGCTTCAAGCTACAAGTGTGTTAATTAATACGAAGTAACCCTCGTTCGTTAAGGATAAGATCCACTGAGTACCTGTACAGGTGTGAGCTCTTTCCTGATACACCACGTTATTTTCATGGTCCGATTGCGAAAATCATAATCACGGAATATCAAACATTTTTGAAACTTTCGTCTTCGCAAAACACAATTCATATTTAGGGTTACAAGTAAGAACATTTGAGGGAAAATAATCAACGCTGTGGTGTAAGTGGTAATAAACCATGAAGGTGTGTTTCGATCAGATCCGAGTCGAGATTAATGCCACAGTTTATCCCAAGACTCTACTCCGAAACGTCCTGGAGCATTCTAGCGCTCATTAATGCATTAAGAATAGTGTTTTATTATTATTATTATTATTATTATAATTATTAAATCCAGTCCGCAGTTTTAGCGAGAGCACTCACGTTGGGTCTGTTGCCTCCAGGGCCGATGGGGTTCATCATTGTGTATATGTTTTCGCTTGAGTTCGTTGAATCTGCAGAAGAAAGACAAGATAAAGATCAGTTTCGGAAAAGAAAAAAGAAAAAAAAACCAGCGATCACATCTATGAACTCATCCTGCAGGTCAATCTCAACCAATATAGCCTCGCTTATATAATAACTGATCGATGTGAAGCTCAGCCAAAGCTCAGCTTGTACTTCTTTAAACATTCACAAGCTGGTGAAGATGGCCGTAATGTCCGATCCCAGGCAGTGGGTTAGGATTACATCACTCTGAATGGGGGATGGGAGGAAATGTTGTACTGTGTGTGTGTGTGTGTGTGTGTTTTTTCCCCCTCTCTGTGCTGAGCCACAAAGGCAATGCAGCAACCTTGCACTGACATTGGCTGCTGAGACCGAGGGCGAGTGGGAAGCACCGAACATCATTTGGTGCGACTGGGAGATGATCAGGTTCGGCTGATCGCAGGAGCAGGTGAATTTGCACGTGTGTGTGTGTGTGTGTGTGTGTGTGTGTTTAAATGTTGATTTTACACACCTCCTGGACTTGGCATGATGGGAGTTCCTGGAGGACCACCTCCCCCTGGAGGACCCTGAGGAAGACAAGCACACACACACACACACACACACACACACACACACACACACACACGGATTTCATTTTTAGGATCGCCGTATAACGCTATTCTCAGCTCCAGAAATGCCGGAGGAGAAATTTTAAACAAAGTTGCAGTAGACACAGGGGAGATATTATGGCAGTATGATTAATGCCCACATATTCTGCTTGTCCAAATACAACGCCTGGAGCAAAACAGAAGAATATAGTAATTGCTCAAGAAAAAAAAAAAAAAATAATCAATATGTTTAGAGAGTTAAATATGTGCTTAGGCATACTTTTTGTTTCCAGAGGAAAGCATTAACTTGTGTTTAAGTGGAGAGGGACAGAGCTGACACTACAGGTCCACATGGTGGCGTGCGTCCGTTACTTACCACGTAGTTGCCCGGAGATGAGGAGGAGTACGCTATCTGTGAGCGGAGAGAGGAAGCAAAAGCACAGATGAGCTGAAATTTTATAAATAATTAGACTAAAAACCAGCTTTCGCTTTTATTTATTTATTTATTTAATAGACATGATTCAATCAATCCCTTCAGCTTTATATGATTAGACATGACAGAGTGAATCACTTTGACGTGACTGACTCATTAAGTGAATCACTTTGCTTCACTTTGACATGATTCACTTTGGTTTACTTGATGACATGAAGCATTTTGTTTCCCTTAAAGACGAGTCACTTGACGACATGACCACCTTAGTTCACCTGATCATGTGAATCACTTTGGATCACTTGATAACGTGTATCATTCTATTTTGCCTGATGACATGAATCACTTTCATTTGTTCGATGACATGAATCACTTTGATTCACTTGACATGAATCACTTTAGTTCACTTGATGAAGTGAATCACTTTGTTGCACTTGATGAAATGAATCACTTTGATCTTTGTTTTATTAGACTTCATGAAGTGAATGGTATATATGATGAAATAAATCACTTTGGTTCACTTGAAGTGAATCACTTTGAACTTCGTTTTACTAGACGAGATGAAAAATCACTTTGAACTTTACTGTTTTACTAGACTTCATGAAATGAATCACTTTGGTATACAAGATGAAATGAATCATTTTGGTTCATTTGAAGTGAATCACTTTGGTATACAAGATGAAATGAATCACTTTGTTTCATTTGAAGTGAATCACTTTGGTATACAAGATGAAGTGAACCACTTTGGTTCATTTGAAGTGAATCACTTTGGTATACAAGATGAAGTGAATCTTTTTGGTTCATTTGAAGTGAATCACTTAGGTATACAAGATGAAGTGAATCTCTTTGGTTCATTTGAAGTGAATCACTAAACTTTGTTTTACTAGACTTCATGAAGTGAATCGCTTTGGTATACAAGATGAAGTGAATCATGTTGGTTTATCTGAAGTGAATCACTTTAAACTTTGTTTTACTAGACCTGATTACGTCCATCACTTCGGTTCATTAGACAAAGCAAATCGCCTCGAATGATATAAAAGGTGCTGTATAAATACAAATACACTGTGGGGGGATGGTCAGACTTACCGAGTTAGTGTTGGGATTCGGCCAGGGACCCCGTCCTCCTGGACCCCTGAGAGAACAAATAAACAGATGAGTGGGAGGAGAAAAGGCTAAGTCGACTGACACCATAAACGAGCTTGTCTGACATGTGTTTTGCCCAAAGCGACGACACCGATGACGACGATGGAGGTTTGCGGTTGCTACTCACATGTTCATTCCTGGCATGCCTGGCCCACCCAGGGAGTTCGGAGGTGGCCTCATTGCACCATAGTTCTACAAAGAGGTGAAAGTTTATCCTTTATCAAGTTACATAAACTGGAATCAATCATTTAAACAGAAGAGCTGCAATGAATCAAGGTACGAATTAATAAAAGCATACAGATACTAGCTTTCATGCTTTATATCACTTTGGAGTGATGAAGTCACCCTTGAATTGAAGAGTAATGGGACAGTAGGGTATTTATACACACCTGTGGACCCATGCTGCCCATCCCTCTAGGCGGATTCATTCTCATCGGGCCGCCCATGCTGGGGTGTCCTGAACGAGAGGGAGGAAAAAAAAAAAAAATTCAATCCAAGTATGCTTAAATCTGACAACAAGCATCAAACACGTTGATTGTTTTGTGGGTTCTGGCCACGTGTGCGGCTCGTCTAGACTAATACCTTGTGGTCTGGTGGGGTCCAGATTGTTTGGCAAGAGCGGCTGTGACCCAGGAACTCCAACTGGTGGCTGTAGAAAGGTGGGGGGAAATAAGGAACAATGAAAACCAAAAAGTGAAAACATTGGAGCTGTTACGAATGAACGTGAAATCTGCTCCGACTTGTCCGCTTAATCTTACAGTAAACCGAAATGACTCGTGGTCACATGACACAAGTACAGGATAACTCGTAACATAAACGTGTACACCGTGTCATACAGCTATCATGTCATTAATGAACCAAAGAACAACATCTAAGCAGTTCCTGGAGGAAAAAAAATAAAAAATCCACAACTTAAATTGAACCACAAGCACGGTGTCTCATCAGTGACTCAAAAGAAGTGATAGAAAATGAAAGAGCGACGAAACCAACAAGGCTCGTGCCTGAACATTTAACGTGCGTGACTATAGAGTGGACCTGCTGCAGAGGTACTGAGACTTTACACTAGAGTTACGGTCTAATGTGCGTGTTAATGTTAATTAATAACATTTCTTTGAATATTTTAGGTAGATTTCGAATTTTGTCTTCGTACTCTTTCATAAACGCAATATTACTGCAATTTCTTTCCCTTTTTTGATACTTTAATATTAACACACTCTCAGGAACGACAAGCTGCACAGCTGTAGCTGTATAGACTACGATCCGTCACGTCTCGGCCTCAGATGCTCCGCCCACAGGTCACAGAGTGTCTCGTGTATGTTGTACACTTTTCTGGCCACAAGCTTCAGAATACTGAAGGCTGCAAGCTGACTGACTCGTTTCCAGCAGAACACAATGAGCTTTTTTGGAGCAAGATATTGTGACTGGTCTGAAAATATTCACTGAATACAAGTTATTAAAGAGTTCTGCTTCAAACACACAAGATAATCTGGAGAAAACGGCTTTCTTTGGTCGTCTGCCACGCCAGTCAAATTGGCTTTTCTGTGAAAGTAGGTCATTCTTGGCAACGTTTACTGACAAAATCTATCAGACTCTCCGCTGATGCTTGAGGTCTGGCTTGCAATATGAGGATGTAACAAACATGTCGAGCAAGACGGACTTTGATTTTAGGAAGCTAAAAATGTTGAGAGCTTTTTTATATCTATTGCATCTACTGTACAAGGCATTTGTAAATTAAGCGCTAAGTCTGTATTATTTTCCTTTCTGAAAGCGAAATGACTTTTCCAGAGGAAATAATTTAGGTCTAATGGCATACAGACACCACAAAAGCCTAAGGAAAGCACAAGGACCAGGATGCGTACATGCGTATCTGAGTAACTGCTTAATTGTTTGAGGCGTCGGTATTCCGTGTACTGAAATCAGCGTTCGGTTTCACGTGAGAAAATATATAAACAAAAAGCTGTGTATGGAAAGATCAGGATGCAGAGATCAGCACTATCATGGTGTGCATGTTAGAGGTGTGTATCCGGATGTTTCTACTCTCAAGGACGGTCTGATATGAAGGTCTTAGGACAAAAGAGAGATAATACCAATACCAATTTCCAATAACGTTCAGTACAACTCCATTAACACTCTACAATAGAGACAAATCAGGAACCTTGGGCTTTGCATGGATTTAAGCCTATTTGGCACCAAAAGGCAACACTTTTCTTTTCATACTGGCCGCTCCTCTCACGTAGAGCACTTATTTCAGTGTTTAGGAAACGTGGAAATATCTGTACTGTCAGATTACCTGTCAATTATTCACAAAGTTTGAATTTTAACCAATGACAGGTTGAAATATTGAGCTGACATTCAGCAAGACTGACATCCTGTAAAGCTTTTGCTGGCCGTTTAATACTTTTGTTCATTATTTCTCTATATTACGTCTGTCAAACGCATAAAAACAAAAACCTGCCAAGCTACTGACAAGAAGGTTGAACTGAAATGACAAATAAAGACACTTTATTACATTACACTAAAGACGAATTTTAGCAGTTAACTGATTATCAGTTTGTTAACTCTTATTGATATTGGAATATTGTTCTCTTATTTGAAAGTTGGATAAAACTACATAAACAGCATTTTTGTCTCAAGACAGCTTCATCGTTTGAGTACGTTAGCTGCAAACGTTTATTGGCGGAACGTGACACTTTCCCTTGGGCATCCATTATAAGTGAATTTTCTTATTTTCCTCACAACAGGGAAACGTGGCAGAATTTGCTTGTGGTGATCACTTATCCACTACAATTATGTTGAAATATTGTAATATCGTCTACACATGTGAACAGAAATGTGAGTCGGTTACCTGGTTTGGCATGCGGAGGGACGGCCGAGGTCCACCCGGGTACCGCGGAGACATGAAAGGCTAAAGACAAGGACAGAAGAGAGAGAGAGAGAGAGAGAGAGAGAGAGAGAGAGAGAGAGCATGTTTTTTTTTTTTTCCTCGTCGTTAGCACCGCGCGGCTGTCTACAGTGACAGAGAGCAAAATAAAAAAGGTGCAGCTAAATGAATGGCAGGAGCGAGGCCAGCTGGAGCAGGTGGAATGCAGGCAGGCAGATGCACCGAGCGACAATGGGGATGGCACCAAATGCGACATATAAATAAGACATCCAGCCTTCTGACTGCTGCTCACGTTCCAAATTCACTCACACAACACGCACACACAACACACTTTTCAGGACGGGAGTCTGATATTGACCACCATGTAGAGATTTTATATACGGACGTGGTCGTAATCAGACCACACCAAGACCACAACAGGGTCGTTCCCGATATCCGAAACCGGGTTGGACAAGAGACGGAACAGGAGCCGCTCCTGTAGTCCGGGACTCTGGCTAAGAGCTCCGTCAGGCCCTGGTTCGAGAGAGGGACAGGCACACAGGCTGGGATGTGTGTGTGTGTGTGTGTGTGTACCAGTGAAAAGTGTAACTGTGTGTTTGTGTGTGTGTGTGCTGATTTGCAGATTTCTACAGATGTTCCTCCGTCCTCGTGTGTACAAGCACAAGCAGCTACGCTTTGTAAAGAAAAGAGTTCAACCAAAACAAAACAAATCGATATTTTCCACTCATGTGCAGCCAATTATCCAAGACAAGTTTTGACAAGCCGTGAAAGCTAACGCCCACCAATTAGCATGATGCCAACGCAGCAGAATCATAGCGCAAGTGATGATACTAAAAGACAATTAGGAGGAGAGGGGGAGGAGAAAAAAAAAACAACAGCCTCCATAAGCCTTTAAGACCGTATGGAACATCTGTACAATATCGATGGAAGTTTAAGTTAGACGGCTCCCGTTTTAATCTACATGAATGATTCGCTCGTTTATTAGTAGATTCTTATTATAATGGCGCTACGTTTAAATACACAGAGACAAAAAAAAAAAAAAAAAAAAAGCACCGAATTTTTGCAAATGGTACAAAACCAGCCCTATTTAACGAAATTCCATTTTTTTTTATCCCTCCACTGCGTCCTGAAATTCTCTAATCCAAACTAGTTTTATGGAAATGAGATTTTGGCATTCGAGTGACATCATGCTAACTGGCAGACATTTCTCTTCAGCTCCAGCGCAATTCTAAAAAAAGATCTGACTTCTCGTCTGACTATTCCTTTAGAGACTGAGCGTGCGTGTGTGTGTGTGTGTGTGTGTGAGGGCATTCTACAGCATCAGGCTGTGCAATATTAATGTGCTATTGATGGTGGGTGGGAGTGAAGAAGCCTTTCCAGCAGCGGGGAGGACCGTGAATAATTCATCCCGCTCTAGGGGCGCTGACTCTGGGCATGGAGACACTGGGTGTGGGCCGCGAAGAACGAAGGAAACACGGAGACGGAGGGAGGAAGAGGAGAAAAGGAGGCCGCCATCGAAGCCAAGTGGTGCAAAATAACTTCCTCGTCTGACGCGCTTAACACGGTGACGTTTCGATTATTAAGCGTTCAGATGTGTGTGAATTTTAGGGGAGGTGTGGGATTTCCAATTAAAGAATTAATTAATTTCATATTCCTTCATAGGGACAGTTCAATAGTGTGTGTGTGTATATGTGTGTGTGTGTGTGTGTGTGTGTGTGTCTTACCTGGCCATGGGGTCCCATCATGGGGTTGCTGGGGTTGTGTGGGGGAGGCTGTGCGTGGGGAGACGGCTGCGACCCGGGAGGGCCCTTTAAGAGAGAAGAGGCAGGTGAGACATGAAACGGGGGCGCACTGCCGAGGCCTGCTGCTGCTCCGCCGACACACACACACACACACACACACGCACACACACACACACACTACGAGGTAGATGAAGTTACATTCCTTCACTAGCAAGAGGAACTTTCGTAGCCACAGCTGGGTTCTACTTCCCAAAAATATAAACAAACTAGCAGCCTAATTTAAAGCACCGTGACCCTGACCAGGCAGTTACTAAGGATGAATGTACAATGAACAACGTCAGTGTTTCTCAATGTGGTTTTTCTTTGTTCTGCGTGCTTCATATCTGACAACAAGCATGAAACCTCTCATGAAATCATTCTGGCTTTCTGAATACTAAATAATACATATATATTTTAACATCACATTAAGTGTAAAAACACAGGAACCTCCAAACTCCAAACTGACCACTACAACTTTAGGAAGTCTGTGAGCGCAGACGTGAACAGCGAACATCCTGTTTCAGCTCTAGCATTACAAACCCCCTCCTCTACTCTCCCATATATCTCAATGAGAAGCATATGGCCTTCCAGGAATCCCCACAGCCAGAGGGAACTCACCACCACCACCATCACCACCACCATCACCATCACCACCACCACCAGAACTTTGGGCTCTGAATCCCCTCTCACACACTCCCCTCACACCGTCCTATTCTACAGTCCTGCAGGGACGGTCAGCGACTTCACGTCCGCGTGCTCACGTTTAATTCGTAAACCACCATGTCTGCATACACACACTCAGGCGTACAGGCTGCAATGGCTCGGCTGTGTCACTTGGGGGCACTGTTGTCAAGAAAGAAAACGAGGCCCCGGTGCCTGAGGTTTTTTGGTGCAGCCATCCTTCAGGTAGCAGGCGAAAAGAAAATGAGCCACAGAGAAGAGAAATGCACAGGATGACGCAACACAGCGGCAAATCAAACGTCTTCGTTTACGAGATCGCCTGAAACATAGTGGGAATCGTGAAATCATGATATTTATAGAATATTTTCATCAAAACTGAGCAGATTTTCAAAAAAAACTCAACATCACTTTGAGCTGCTGTCACCCCTAATCCCTAACCTTTAACCCTTAACCCTAACCCTAGTGTCGTTAACTGTTTGTAACGACGTGATGTCATCATTAAAGACGACTGAACACGCAGTTACGAACAGGAACACACACCTGAAAAAACCTCTCTAACACCCTTTGTTGTTTCATCTTTTTACTTAAAACTGTTTCCAAAAAACCTGGAAATAATTGTGATATTATCACAGTTTTTTTTTCGTTGCGCTTTCTCTGCTACGACAAAACTGCGAATAAAAACATGTAGATGGAACTACATTGATCTCAGTAGACTTATTAGCCAAAATTCAGCACTTATTGGTGATATTTCTCAGAAAAACAGACCACAGTAAGTACACAAAAACAATAACTGACTGTATCTGGACACAACTTTGTCATGGTTGTGTGTGTGTGTGTGTGTGTGAGACGCTAATGACTGCACACACGTACGACACGTTACTTGTAATCTGATCCAACGTTACGTGAGGTTTAGTGCTAGTGTTACCATGACGACGAGAAGCACACGAGTCCGGTTACCGCGTTCAGCGTTTTTAATCGTGCTGCTTGTTCTGCATTATTTCCATCTCAGAGGAAACATCATCCAAGCGTGATTACTGAACAGACAAGAGTCTGAAAATTAGCACAAAACGCAATAATTATGTATCAGTAACTCAGATATATAGCGCCTTTACATGTCTTTTCACGTTACCGACGTTAAAAGCAATTTGTCGAGAATAACAACGCAAAAAATAAAGGTTTTATGAAAGTTTTTACAAGGAGAAGGCACTGATCTGATAACCAGGATCACAAAATGGTGGATCAGATATCTGATCAGAAATCCGATCCCGAGAAGCGTAGTGTAACAACGTAAAGCAGGTTATTAAAGTGGATCACACGATAGGATTTTATTTCATTTATATATAAATATATATATTTTTGGCGAAACTGGACATGTTTACATATAAAAGAGACACAATTGTATTTTTTTTTTGTTAAGATTGATTTTATACTTTATTGATTTATAATTTATTACACTTATTTATATTAGGAATGTAAGTAATTTTTGTGTAAAAGAGTTGGGGTTTTTTTCGTAAGTGTTTAAGTTTTCTTTACGTTTTTAGCTACATTTATTTATTTATTTTTTTGCTTCATTAGTTTTTTAGCTTAACGTTTTTCTTTAAATATTGGACAGGTATCGATATATACCATATCTATCTATACTTCAGGTTTCAATATCAGAAATCAGAAAGTGCTATCATGCCATCGCTAGATTTTTTTTCATTTTTTCCACTGTGTAATATTAATCACTAGATTTCACTGACGTCACGTCCCGTCCTGCGTCTGCCTCAAAACGTTAACTGGATTCCCGATCTAACCTCGCGATTATTTTAAACAGAGTCAAATCTGTAATGTGAGCCGTGTTTTCGTGCCTAACCGCTTTAAGGAAGCGCATCATGACTCAAACGCTCACGCACACACTGATTCCGAAAGTGAAAGTAATCCGACACGAAGGTTTACACAACTGTTCTTCTACCTGACAAATCTTTAAAAAGGACATTAACCAAAAACTTAACTCGGAGTGGCTCTATTCCGATGGAAGTGTACAGATGAACGTGTTTTTTTTCCTCTTAGTCGCATTATTAACGGATTATCAGGCTACGCGTAAACATTCACCTGTAAAACTTACTTGTAGTACCAGGAGCAGAGATGAATATATAAGATCGGCAGCAGACATGTTAAGAGTTAAGCACTTAGCGTGTGTGTTGTTTTATAGCTTGATTTCGGAGAAGTGTGTGCGCGTGTGTGTGTGCTGAGAAGGTATGTTGGGGAGCCGAGTTCAGATTTAGCCCTGACCTGTCTACGACCTCGCTGAGAGAGAGAGAGAGAGAGAGGGAGAGAGAGAGAGAGAGAGAGAGAGAGAGAGGAGGTCCTGCGGGGTCTGATGCTAGAGCTGCTCTACTGACTGTCCCAGAAACAGCACAGATACTACAGCAGTGTGTGTGTGGGTGTGGGTGTGTGTGTGTGTGTGTGTGTGTTGGCAGCCTGCGTTACTCAGAGGAAGGCTTGGAGGAGTGTGCCGATACTCAAGGCCTCAAATTCTCAGCTGCAACGAGGTCACGGCCGTTCATTACACCTCATCACACAAACACACACTACCATCTCTCCCTCTGCTAGAGTGCCACACTTCTCTCTCTCTTTCTCTCTCTCTCTCTCTCTCTCTCTAATATCAATTCAAAATCGTACTCGTTATCTCTCCTTCACACGTGAGCCATCCTTCACCTGTTTGCCCGTACCTTTTCTCTCTGCACTGTGTACGTGGCTTCATATTCATAATCATAATCAAATCCCTGCGAGCTGCAAAGTACAAATCCTGACATTCTGCTGGTTTGTAAGCAGATGCATTGGAAGTGTGTGTGTGTGTGTGTGTGTGTGTGTGTGTGTGTGGCCTCTGCTATTTCCTCTCTCTCTCGCATCTCACCTCTACCTTATCACAAACAAAGCCAAATGCCAGGCCTGTCTGTCACTGGGCAGAGGAACCAGTCAGGGTGGCACACACACACACTCTCTCTCTCTCTCTCTCTCTCACACACACACACACGTTTGTCGCGCTATCCTTATGAGGACCTTCCATTTGAATAATTACTACCGCAGCTATTCAGTGCTACACCACACCTAAATCGGGCCCTAACCAAAAGGAACCAAATGTTCCCACAAGGTCAGACGTCTCGGACATTCCTACCGTTGTGGGGACATTTTAATCCCCACCAAGACAGAAAAACATAAGCGTACACAAACACACAAAAGCCTAGCTGCCGCGGGATTGGTCGGATATGTGTATGGGCATGTTTGGTGTTCGTGTGTGTGTGTGTGTGAGTGTGTATGAGTGAGAGAGCGAAACGTGCTGCCGGAACAGAAAACGCAATCAGGTGTTTGAAGAGACGAGGAAAATTAAAGCTCAGTAAGAAAACCAGTTTAATCCAGGAACAAGAGAAACAATAAACCTGAACCAGTGCGTTGTTATGGATTTATTATTATCCGTAGTGGACACGTCATAAATGTTTTAGCTAGAATACCGGGCAAGTAAAAACTCCGCTGGTTGGTTGCCTGGAAACGTGATTAGGATTAAAAAACGTGCACATGGCATGAAAACGTTCATTGTTTGGGTGAAAATATTGTTGACAGGTTGTTGAATCTACCTGTCTGGCTACAAACTATAACTATTAATAATAACTAATTGTCGACACAAAATCTGATTACGTTAACCGTTTTCCAGAAATTAATTATGTATAAGACATGGCAGTCGTTTGGCTACATTAGCTACTACTCTACAACGTGAGCTAATCGCGACATCACAAAAAGTCTCGCGTTTCAGAAACTCTATTAGGTTCTCTAAGACTGTGTTTAACTCAAACTCATAACTCTGACCTAGGAAAAACCGAAGAAACTCGGAATTCCTACTCGGAAATTCAGGAAGGTCTCCTCAGCGCCGAGTTCAGGAAGTGACGTCAAATCAAAATGGCTGCTCACAGCATAAACAAACTAGCGCGTCTTTAATTTTAAATGCTGTATATACCAGTATTTGCTTTATATCAATCCACATAGCTTGTTAAATCTATAACACTGACTATACAGTCGTCATCAGCTTGCTAGCAAAAGACAAACACCGAGACGTCCATGCTATTCCCTCACACATGGAGGTCTGCAGAACTCAGCAAAAGTTTATGAGCACGAGTTTAAAAACCAGAACGTAACAACCAGCATCTTGTCTAATTTTAAAAATGGTCGCAGGATCCAGCAGTCTTGGGAGATTCTAGAGAGGTTCGATTCCGAATCCCAGCACCAACGACAGCACGTAATTATCCCTGATCTCCGTACGATCAGGCTGGTAATCAATCAAGAGCAACACTAGCTAAAAGCAGACGTCCATTAGCTCGTCTGTACAGAATGGAGCGGTTATCATTTCCTCTGTGCAGATTGGTACATGTCATGAGACTCATTTGGCAGGCGAGAATTGAAACTAAATTGGAATAAAAATTGGTTAAAAAGAAAAAAAAAAACACATCATGTAGGATCCCTAAAAGAACAGTCCTACAGGCCATTTTTCAAACACACAAGAGGAAAGACTAGCATCAGCATCTGCTAAGCAGAAACGTCTCGATATCGACATTTCCTGCTCATTTTGTAACACGCATGCCCTGCAAATGAACTTTGCTTTTCTAGTGCTTGGCCCCCGACGTCGCTTTCCAATACGACGCGTTTGTCTCGCCAAATGGACGGCTTTGAGGCATATTGCAGACCGAGCACACACTCTGAAAAAGTGACAACAGTGATGGTGCACAATGCAGAGCGTGAAGACACAAAGCATCATGCGTGCTAGACGGAGAGAGAGAGAGAGAGAGAGACAGAGAGAGAGAGAAAGAAAGTGCACAAAGAGTTAGACGAGAGAGAGAGAACATAAGCTGCTTGTTCGGAGGAACTTAACGAAGACCATCCATTAGAGCTCTCTCTCTCTCTCACACACACACACACACACACACACACACTCACACACACACACACTCAGGAGTTTAATCTCCATACACTAATGGCGAGGCAAAGGTTCCTGAGAAACCATCTGTCCATCTTTACCTTATCTAGTGTCCGTGTACTGATCGGGAAAAGGTGCCCAAAAGAAAAAAAAAAAAAAAAGGAGAAGAAGAAGAAGCGTGCAAACTGAGCAGTTTTCCGTGATGCAGAATTAGCAGGTGGCCTTGTGTTCATTGAGAGCATCCCTATCAGAGCAGCGCACACAGCGACAGCAGCCAGACCCAGCCACAGAGAGACACAGATAGTTACAGAAAAGAAAGAAGAGAGAGAGAGAGACAGAAAGAGAGAGAGACAGAAAGAGAGAAGCATGAAGATGAGTGGGAGGCATGAATGAACGCAGACCTGCGGCAGGAGGCCATGAACAGGACAGATGTGTAAAACAGAAAGAGAGAAAGAGACAGAGAGAAAGAGAGGATCAAACAGAAAGAGAGAGAGAGAGAGAGAGAGAGAGAGAGAGAGAGAGAGAGAGAGAGAAAGAGAGAGAGGAGATAGCTGCAGCTCTTACCTGAAAGAAGCCAGGGGGCATGGGTCCACCCGGCATGCCATCATTAGGAGGCATGTTCCCCATTACAGGGCTGGGCGCCGCTGCTGCACTCTGAAAAGACAGAAAGCAAGACGGGTCAAAACACACACACACACACACACACACACACACACACACACAACAGGGCTTCAAGGTTTGGAATCAAAACATCAGATACAAAGAATTCCCGTCTGTTACTGTCTACCCGTTCATTTTGTTCCCCGATCCACTTCCTTGTTCCGGTGGTTGTTCGGTTGTGACTCTCGCAGCCACCATCCCTCCGAAACTACAGTCTGAAACTACAGTCTGAAACTACAGTCTGAAACTACAGTCTGAAAATCCGGTAATATAGTAAACACGTTACGCCGTGTCTGGCTTCTTCGTAACGTTATCGCACACAACAGCGCTCAAACTCACAGAACAACACGACACGGCTGACCACAACGAAACCAAACAACCAAACAACCACCGCCGCTTTCCACACAGCTGCTCTCACTCTCACTCATTCTTACTCTTTCACTCTCTCATTCTCGCTCTCACTCATTCTCTCACTCATTCTCTCACTCATTCTCTCTCTAACTCACCCATTCACTCATTCATTCATTCACTCACTCACTCATTCATTCACTCACTCATTCATTCACTCACTCATTCATTCACTCACTCATTCATTCACTCACTCACATTCTCACTAATTCTCACCCTCTCACTCATTCTCTCTCTCTCTCACTCTCACTCTCTCTCTCACTCATTCACTCTCTCAGAGCTTATATTATATCCACAGTGACCTGCCTACAAGTTCAGGGTTGCCAGTTGTGTTTATATTGTTCCCCAAGAGCAAGACCAGCATCCTGAGTGATTTTGGATCAAGGTGGTTAAGACGAACCACAGTCACAGGAGACAGAACATGATAGAGCCAAACACACACAGACACACACACACACACAGACACACACAGACACACACAGACACACACAGACGGTGCTGTTCGGTCTGTGAGAAGCGGCGCATGAGAAGACCGGTCTCTAATCATGACCTAAAATGGTCGAGGGTTATATCCTGATGTTGTTTTCCAAGACACGCTTGGATTTCAAATCCAAGCATCAGCAGGTTGGGTCTTTTTTTTTTTTTAGCTGCCTGTTCAGAATAATCTGAATAACACACAACACTGAGAACCGAAACGCTCCTACAAAAATAATCATCACATTAAAGCTATAAAACAGTCCAAAGTATAAAACAGTCCAAAGCCAAAAGTTACTGGCGTAAGGAGCAACCTGAATGATGCTCTAAACCTGAGTCCACTGACTAATTAACGTCATCAATTACCTGCACACGTGCTCACACACACACGCACACACGCACGCACGCACGCACGCACGCACACAGGAAGGACAGATAGGAGAGAGAAGGAGAAAAGAGGAGTCAAGAAAAAGCAGGAAAGAGGAGAGGAGAAAATAAAGAAAACAAGAGGACGGGAGAACACAGGAGAAAAGAAGCGAGAAGAAGAAAGTAGAGGAGAGAAGAAAATAGTTGAGGAAAAGGTAGGAGAAGAGAGGAGAGAAGAAGGAAGAAGAGGAAAAAAGAGAAGAGAGGAACATAGGAAAGAGGAAAGGGAAAGAGAGGAAAAGAAGAAAACAGGAGAGGAAAAGAAAAGAGAAACAGAGAAGAAAGATGAGGGAAGGAAAAAAGAGGAAAAAAGAAGAGAGGAGAGGGAAGAGAAATGGGAAGAGAAAGGAAGACAGGAAAGGGGAAGAAAGGACAAAAGATGAG
>CM040457.1:30182425-30187425 GCA_022758105.1 Pangasianodon gigas | reverse complement strand
TCGTACTAGAAAGTCATTCATTGCTGGAGTCGCTTCTTCGTTGTCCTGAATAAATAGTACACAAGTTTGCATTTTTATAGTCTAACGATCATGAATAAGGAAAAAAAAATTACATGTACAATACAAATGAGTATAATACAAATTACAACAGCTTTTGACTCCGCCTTCATATTTAGCACTCAAAATCACTTTATCGTTTGATCAGCCAGCTAAATAAAGCAATGCTTCTGCATAAAACTTACGCGTAGGTTGTGTGTAATGCTAGATAACTGCTTGATAACGATGTAAGACCGCTAGCTAGGTGGTGGTGGAGCTAAAGCAAGCGTGGTTACAGAGTTTGGTGTAAAACGTGCCAAACAAACAAGTTGGTACAAACTATCTGAGTTCTGTTAAAACGATTTATTGTAAAAACTATAAAAATGATGTGGATATTGTTGTGCATTGGGTTTTTTAGGATTTCGCCCATAAATGTAAGTTATTCCCAAACAGTTGAACCCCAAAATCTACCATATATCCCGTTAAAAAAGATAAAATGGAGATTGAGTCATGCGTTATATTCAGCCGTATATTCAAATCTCAAATCAGCAGGAACGCAAACTTCCGCTGCTTTCGGTAAACTGAAACACAGTCTCGCGACGGCGTTTATGAAACCCTTCTCACCGACGGCTAAATTGAAAATTCTGCCAGCCTCGACCAAGTGATTGATTTTTTCTAAATTTCTACCTCATCCTAATTCCCTGTCTCTCTTTCACTCAAGTTCTCCAGTCTATAAAGATTAGCTGCGAAGACCTGCATGCATAATCAGGCCGTCTGTCTGTTCAGTCAGTATGAGAGGTCGAGCTCCAGCGTTCTCATGACCACTCCCAGATCACGGAGACTTCATAGCTGGGGAAATCGGACCGCGTCCAAACCTGAACGTGGCCTTCATCGAGATCCACATGATGTGGTCCAAAGGATGGTAGGTTCAAGATTTTCAAGCAGCCCTAAAACCTGCTTAAGTCTGAGAAGGACACTACATCGTCCTTTCATGTAACACTGGAAAGACAGATGTCAAGAAAAGCAGCAGGCAAGATGTTCTGCAAAGTTCCTTACGTCTTCGTTTAGATATTTTGAAGGCTGACTGACTGGTTCATGCCCTTCACCTCCAGGCATGTACTGCAAGCATAAGAATTAAATTTCAGGAGAAAACCTGCTACAAATCTTTCGTCCCTGGTTTAGATCAGTTCCTCGGTTATACAACGCCTGAGGTCAAGGTTAGCGTCTACGTGCAGGATTGATCCCTGCATGGCTCTTACATTTCTGGCAGATCACATGCTGCATGGAGTTCCTCCACGTTCTTATACAGCCGGAGCATTCAGGACTCATTTTACACCTTGAGAATGCGAGCGAGCCTTATTCTTTTCAGCGTCCTTATCTACGGCCATCAAAGGTCAGTATTAGCATTCATCAGCCGCCTCTGAATTTTCGTTATACGACACCTTTTCTTAAGGAACGGCTTCGGTTTGTCTGTGGAGCGGCTCCAAACCGAACTCGGTACATTCGTGTTGCTCTGGTACGACACGTTGTGTGTTAATCTGATAAGTGGCCTAGGGTGAAAGCAGGGAGTGTGCATTACCCAGAGAGTTAGTTAGATCTGCTTAGTCAGTGCCCTGAAGTCGTTCCAACCCAAACAGGCCACTGTTCTGATGTCTGTACACACAAGCCTGGCAGGCCGCGCTCGCTGAGCAGCCGGTGTCCGCTTGCTGTCACCTGAAGCGGGCCTGAGACGTGGCAGTGGCTCACACACACACACACACACATATTTCTTTACTCACTCATACTAAGAGAGAGCAAGAAAGAAAGAGAGAAAGAGAGAGAGAGAGAGAAGGGCGAAAGCCCGGCCTGGTTGCCTTTCATTAGGCCAGCGACAGCCCCACAGGGAGCGTAGCGTGTCACGGAGCTCCGTGAAACAAAAGGAACGCGGGACGTGAACGGCTGCCAAGACCACGCTGCTAATTGGAGATAATTAATGCCATTAATTAGGCACCAGGAGGGGAAGGGGGGGGGTATGCTAAAGAGAAAGGGGAGACAGATGGGGACGAGGCCGAGAAGGACACGGACAGATTTGGTGTGTAGCCACAGTGTCCGATACCTGTCCATGTTCAGGGCCTCAATCCTGGAAGGCTCTTCTTGGCGCTAGAGTAAGAAGTGGAGAATACACACTATGAGACCAGCCATGAGTTTATTACACACCAGTGTAGCTTAAAAAGCTGACAATTAGGAGAAGATTTGAATTATTTTTCTGCAATACCTCACCAAAGCAATATTTCGCCATCCTACTTAGACCAGATCTCTTAAATCCAGAGATCCAAAGCAGGGCATCCACCAAATCTGGGACTTGTGACAGAAAGAAGAGGAAACATTTCAGACCAAAAGGACCACTGAGAGGCAACCAGCAAATAAATAACCAACAAGGAAACATTCAAGGTTATAAACATTTCCTTTTCAGCGTCTTGCAAGTAAGGAAACCACTCAGGATCAGGAGTACCTCGTCAAGAAACCGGAAATGTACCAACAGAACCAACAGACAAGCAAAGCAGCAACAATAATTCCAACTATACGCTATACGAGTTTCTGCTTTTACGATTCTCGCCCAAAGCGAGAAGCAAACCTTCACCCGGCTCGTGTCAGACAGGAAGTGTCTAATCTAATGGAGTGGAGGAGAACGCCTGATTTAATCACAGTAATAAGGTATACGTCCAGGTGAGTCAGCTAGCGGATGCTAGGACAGAGCTGAGGATTGGAGATATCCTGTGCCAAGCGCTGGTCCAATGCGGATAAGTCCCTGTTCCTCTACTCTGGCCAACAGATTTAGCTAATCAAATCTCCTTTGAGGGTAAGACCTTCCATGAAGCTAATTAAAAATGAATAGCATTTCTGGTAAGTCTGACTCAAAGATTATACAAGTGCAAATATAAACAAATTATATACAAGTGTTTGAAAGGGGGGGGGGGGGAGGGGGGGAGTGTCCTCTCCGTCGCTCCTTTCCAAACGTCTCCCTCTTTGTTTTACTAACGAGCTGTACGATGCCTCAAAGGATCACCATTCGTATTCAAAACCTTTTGAATTTTGTTGATTTCTGTTGACAGAGTCAGAGACAAACAGAGAGACTGTGT
Organism: Pangasianodon gigas; assembly: GCA_022758105.1. Taxonomy (NCBI): domain Eukaryota; kingdom Metazoa; phylum Chordata; class Actinopteri; order Siluriformes; family Pangasiidae; genus Pangasianodon; species Pangasianodon gigas. The sequence continues at coordinate 30,184,270 of CM040457.1, read as the reverse complement.
GTGTGTGTGTGTGTGTGTGTAAGTGAGAAAGGAGATAAACCTGCATAAAAACCTCACGACTCCACAGTCTCTGACGAGAAGACGACTTTTCCGCATCCAACTTTATTCGTGGATTTCCGGCCAAACTTGTTACAGATATCTGGCTGAACCAGTTGCTCGCACATCAAAAGACACGTTCTAGAGTAACAGCTACTACGATTACAAGCTTGCGTCGACCGTTACAGGGAGAATCCACCCTGAACAAACTGCATTTCTTTAAAACGAGCACGTGATCTTCAGCGGTTAATGGGACGTACTCTGGATTTCTGAGTTTTTAGTTGAATGGACATGTCGGTTTATATTTTATTTTCACTCTGATTGCCAATGATAGTGGAGTGATCACGGAGGAGTGGTATTTAGGCAAACGTAAAGATTACGATGCAGCGGCGATTTAGTCCTTTAGTCTGTCCAGCGCTCTTACTTCGTCATCTTTACACTCTGCTCAAACAGATCGGCTTCCAAAACTTCCTGTTAACACACGGGATCACTGGTCACGCTGTGCCACAATCTCTAAGCTCATGACAAATATTTAAATATAAATATATTTAATGCCTTTCAGGGTGGAGTTTTCCGTTGGCCATTTAAACAGACTTCGATAAATAGATAAGATCCCAAAACTACACATATCCATAACTGTGTGTATATATATATATATATATATATATATATATATATATATATATATATATATATATATATATGCTAATGAAAGAGAGAATTAGTTTGAAATGCACTGACATTTACGCTCGAGAAAAAAAAAAAAATGGTATTCCAGCACTTGACCTCTTGTAGCAGCAAATTTTTGTGAAGCTGTTCAGATCCGAAAGACAAAAAGCCTGAGTGAAATATCAGCATGAAAAATGACAAATTAAATGGCGTGCAACGTTAACTTCCTGTTTATCGAGCAAGTAATATATGTGTAACGTGTATATTCTTTTACAGAAAGTCTAAGGCCAAGCAAACTGAGCTTCAGATCAGAGCGGTCAGGTGAACGAGTGATAATCGCACCATCCCTTAATCCGTCCTCAACCAGGTGACGAGCCTGTCTGAGTCCCACAGCTAAGCGCTAAGCCGCGTAGGCAGCGCACACGAACGACTCTCTCTGAGAATCTACGCCGCTGACGCCGACATCGGAGAGCTTCTTCTCCTTCTCCGCTGGCGTTTGTAATTCGAATAGCGCCTAATCCGTGTTCGAATCGAAATCAATTAGCTAAATGCTTCTGTTGGAAGCCGTGCTCCTTGACGAGGTCTGTTCTGATGAGGCAGAACTTTTGGTGATTTGACAAATGCTGAAGCATGTAGGGTGTCTCATTAGGAATCACATTATCCAATATTCAGTTGGCAGACATGGAAATAACGAGCGTCGAATTATAATTCACTGCCGACGGCTGCAAGTCGCTGCTCTGGAGGAGCCGAGGTGAGGCGTGGATGTGGATGACGATGGTGTGAGCTCGTCTTTGGGCTCCAGCACCGGCGTCTCCATGAATAAATAAATAAACGAGGCACCTTGAAGTATCTGTGCTTGGGCCCCGTTTGCCATACTCCCAACCCAATGTTATGGAATTTCACCCCACCCCCTCTTCCCTCTCTCTCTCTCTCCGCCAGAAAGAGGATTCATGGAAGCGGGACGCGGGTATTAACCGGGTGTGTTCAACCCCCTGCTTGTTTGGCTTTTTTTTTTTTCCCTCTACAAGACTTTCCAACTCCCGAAAACCATTTCGCCCCTGCCCCCACTTTTTGCTCTTACAGCCCAGCTTCTGGATTTGATTTGGGGTGTGGGGCCTGTCTAGGGTAGTAGACATGTTT
>CM040457.1:30114925-30179925 GCA_022758105.1 Pangasianodon gigas | reverse complement strand
TAAACTAGTTCACCGACACATTGTTCGGTGTTAAACAACTCAAAATAATGAGATTTTGTCGTTTAGGAACGTAAAGATAGACGTTTCACAAACATTTAATTAGAGGTTTATTCTCTTCTAGCTACCAACTGTTACGAAATCATCCATGCAAATTTTTTATTTAATTTTTTTTGCTAACCGTCGTAACTATATAGTCTGTCTTGGATTTGAATATGAAGCAACGTTCAAGCAAGAGTCTAATATTGACTTGGTTTTAGGGATGACGCATTTCTACGATACATGATACGCATCAAAATATATATATAAATATATTATCAGTTTGCAATATCGATATTGTATCATCATATCGTCCAACACTATTCAGTTTTGTTTGGTTCGTATTGGAGCTGAATATCAACGTTAGAGAGAATATATAATAATAATAATTGGGGGAAAAAAAGAGAACACTGTGGTTAGGTGTTTTGTGTGTGTGTGTGTGTGTGTGTGTGTGTGTGTGTGTGTGTGTATACACCTGGTCAGTAATATAGCCTTAGGTCAAAAGTCGATGTAACGGACCTTGGGGTCTCTACGACGTGACTCGCTGCTCACCTCATTAATGAGCTCCTGGTCACTACTGACCCTGTGGCACTGTGGAGCAACATGCAGGTGAACACACACCCCCCGTGCAAGTAAACACACACACACACACCCCCCGTGCAAGTAAACACACACACACACCGTGCAGGTGAACACACACACATACACACACAGCGCAGGTGAACACACACCATCTTGTATTACTATTAGTACTGCAGCTGATTAACGCAACGCACCTGAACACCTACAGAGGCTGAGACTCTAGAGTGAGTCGAGTTTAATTCAAACACGAGTCGACTCTGAATCGACGCACCGCGAGGAAGTGATTCAAACGTGACCAGAATTTCAGCGAGCGTCGATTTGTTTTCGTTAATTCTGCGAAATGCTAAATTAACACGCAAAGCAGTGGCTAAAGCAAAAGACAGAGCTGTAGCACTACAAAAATATCGTGTTCAGGGGGGAAAAAAAAGAAACGAATTGCTGAATACGACTCACTAAAAGCTTTAATCCGGCTCTTTTATTTATTTAAAATTCGTTTCCATTTCATGACAAACGTTTATCTTTTTCCGCTGCCGTATTTCTAACCACTGAGTAAGAGTTTTACGAGTGTTTTCAGCTCCGCCCCTTTTCCACACGCCCCCCCCCCTTTTTTTTTTGACAAAACAAAAGTGTGAATTTTATCGATGAATAGACAAGATGTTTTTCATCATGGGAACATCCTGATAATGTCAAAACTGCCATTTTCCTGTTCCCACACAGTGCTAAAAACCTGGTGGTGTGTGTGTGTGTGTGTGTGTGTGTGTCTGGTCACGTGGCCATGAATAATTAAAACGCACAATGAAGACAAATGTTTTGCGCGTGCGGTCAATAGCATGGCCGGGTGGCTCGCATTCAGCGCCACTGATCAGTGTTACAAGCTCGATAGTCATCTTAGAAAAGCAAATGGCTTTGATCGATGTTACTTAAAAGATTATCGATCACGAAAAGCCTGGACGCTTTTTTTTTTTTTTTTCTTTAAAGACCACAAAGAACGTACAAAGACGTCTGGCGGAGCAGAGCTGTGAAAAGCCTTTAAAAACAAAGAGGACAGGCCTTGAAGACGCTAATGTGGCTAATGAGTGAGCATTCATAGGGGTCAGTTAGCGCATTCGGGTGTCTAACAGCAACGGCTTTCGTTCGCCGTTAGCGACGTTAGCATCAGGTGGGCGGGCGCTGGGTCACAGAGGAAGGAAGGAAGCGAGTTAGCGCTTCATCTCTCTTTCTTCCATTAGAAATTTGCTCATTTACTGAAGTTTAAACTAAAGCTGGTTTCAAAATTCATCTGGTGGTGTTCAGGAAATAAACGACAGAGCGATAATTCGTCAGAAATGGCGCAAAAAGTTATAATGAAATTACGCTTTAACGGATTCCTACATTACCCACAATGCCGTGCTGATAGCGATGGTATCGGACAGAGTGATGCGGCGGCGCTTTAGTCTTTTTAGCCTGGCCATCTCGCTCACCTTCTCATCTACTTCTAAAATTTTCATGCTAATACTGCTCGTCATCTCGTAGATTGAGAGTCTCTGCGTCGTATAGCGGTGTTGCATTCTGGGAAATGAAGTCCAACATTCAGACACTGAGTTTACATTGGATTTCTCAGTGCGAGTGAGAAAAGACGTGGATTTCTCGTGCTTGCGCTTTTGTTTCCTGGAGCTGACAGCGAGTACCTGGCTTATGTTTGAGATCGCTCGAATGCAGCGCCGGGCAACAAACCAGCACCGGAATGGCAACTATTTCAGCGTTAAACATTATTTACTGTGTTTCAGGGTGGAGTTTCTCTTTAAAGACAGCTCTCCTTATTCGTTTGCTCTCAGGGGAGTAAATGCTGCCAAACATTTTTGCCTACCCATGGAGCCTCCTCCAGAATGGAACATGAGGGTTGCACAATATGGTGAGGTGTCCGTGTTAACAATACGGCGTGCTGAATATTTCACAAAACGTCCAAAAGTGATTACGAGAACATGCCTAATGAAACACAACGCCCGTGTAGAGCCATACAGGCATCTCAAATACAATCCAAGCACTAACACACACACACACACACACACACACACACTGCCCTTTCTCCATCGTTCTTCGACCCAGCCAGTAAATCCGAGACTTTAATGCAGTCACTCAGACACGTCCTGGGGCGCGTGCATGCGTGCGTGTGTGTGTGAGCGTGTGTGTGTGTGTGTCCGTGTCCACAGGGTAAGAAAAAAAAATATTTCAAGAAACCCACTTTGAGAGGACATTAAACTGGGAGGGACAAGGACAAAAAACAAAGGACAAAGTTCACAATATACACATTTGTGTATATTCGTGTGTGTGTGTGTGTGTGTGTGTGTGTGTGTTTATGACTATGAAGGCATGGACACATTAAACAGAAATCCTAAGGTCACGAAAGAAACATCTGTGTTGATCTTCGATCTGTGCAGAGACTCACACGAAGGGAGGAAAAAAAAAAAAAAAAAAAATTACATCATTTATTGTTTGCGTGTCTATAAATAATAGCGATTATTTTTGATTGCAACAGTGCTGTCAAATTCCTTTAATAATAATAATAATAATAAATAATAATAATAGCAAAAACAGTCATTTTGATCATTTCTAAACCATCTTAATGTTGGAGAATTTTACCATTTTTTGTAGTTTTCACTCTTCGTCTCTTTTTTAATCAAATAAAACCAGAAGGAGGCAATCATTTCAATCAAAACACTGACTGCGTGTGAACAAATGAATAATCTGAAACGTGAATGCTTTCTTTCTTTTTTTTCTGCTCGATTGCGTCTACACATCTCAGGCTATCCAGGTTGGAAGCCTTTATGGAATCTGCTCTGGAAACCCAGAAACGTATCTATGAAACAATCGGAAATCTACGATGTAACCGAAGGCTCCATTCCACTGAAAATGACTCATTTTTCTGAATCATGAATCGATGGAATGATTCCTTTTCTAAGAGCATCCTCGCGTCGAGGGCATTAAGGTTTCCAGCTCCGTGATTTGCTGTCTCTGATTTATTGTCTACTCACGTTGAAGAAGAGCTTGTGCAGAATATGACACCATGTCTGCTGGCAATCTGAGGAGAACCGTTCTATCTATATATACATGGTGACTCATGCGGCATGGCGAACGGCCCTGAGCTAGCAGACTGGCTAGGAGTGGACAAGCTGCACTGGGAAGCTCCAGGTGTGGACTTTTACACAGTTAGTGCTACGTTCACGAGTCGAGTTAAGCATGCAGTAAGCGTTTAATAACGAAACTGTCTTTGATGTAACCACGATACGTCATGCTGAAATGTTTTAGGCTTTAAACACTCTGAAATTATTATAAAACATCATTCGAGACTAATAATATATACATATATCACACTATTAATAAATTAATAGTATCATTTTAAAGTGAAAAATTGTTTATGGATAACGTTAGGAACGACACGTAGCAGATGAGAGCTTGGTCAGCTTATCCTTCAAACTGTGATAACGATGACTAGGATTATTCCTGCAAAAATATCTGAATGGCGAGCGCAGAAGATCGACTTGCCGATGATGCTGATGATGCTCCCATGCAGAAAAAAATAATCCGCACAGAACACAGACAAAAACATGAATGAAAAAGGATGGACAGATGATCGTAGTGGATGATCGTTCGGACTAGCCACACCTGACTCTCTCTTATTATTTTTGAAAGCCCAAACAGGGACAAACCGTCAAAACAGAGACCGTCCCGCTGCCACCCGAATTCAGTCTCAAAACACAAATAATTATAGATTAGCTGCATGAGCTGTGAGCTTAGCAAGCTATGTTAACTGCTAACAATTGCCTGTTAATCTTGTTAGCATTGCGGTGCTGCCGAGAGCCGTCTACGCAGGCAGGGGCAGAGCGGACACGACCTAGGCGGCTCATGGCGTCTCAGGGGTCCGCCCACTAGCAATAAATAATGCTAATGAAAAAAAAAAAATAACACAGAGGATACACCAGACGCTCCGTATCTGAATTCAGAAAAAAAAAAAAACAACATCTTCCTCAGCTGCATCAGCTCCAGTGTGCATTCGCTAATTCCGTCCTCTCTCACCATGGATGCTACAGGAAGCCTGTTTTCATCCTCCTGCTTTTCACTACGGCGCGTGGGACGACGGCTCAGTCTGCACGTTAGCATAAATGTCTGCCGTTTGTTTTGTTTTTTTCCTCAGTGTGTCTGTGTGTGGTGTTTTAGCATCCTCGAGTCGGAGAGATTATCAATGTTTCCAACGACTGATCAGGTTTTTATCCAAAACAATCCAGGCGTTTAAACGGTTAAGAGTGGCTCTCGGGATTTGAACTCGCGACCTTTCGGCAACCGGGACAGAAACCGTAACTGCTGAACCTCCATCGTTGTTACGTGTTGACTTTTTCAACACACGACTCCTATTTTTTCTTCACTACAAAGATTTGCAATTTGACAAAAGGCGGAGTTTGTGGCTTCAACTGAAACAGGCCCAGGTGTTCCTTTTCTGTTGCTCACACACATCTCACATCACACACACACACAAACACACACACACCAGGTGGCAGCGTGGTCAGTAGGGAAGCTATGAGGAGTCACAAGTATAAAAATAGTTACGGAGCGTAAGTGTGTGTGTGTGTGTGTGTATATATTTATGTATGTAGATAGAGAGATATAGATATATACACACACGCACACACACATAGTTCACACCTAGAGCTTATATGATTGGCTGGATCTGCAGTCAGGTAGGCTCTGTGTGTGTGTGTGTGTGTGTGTGTGTGTGTGTGTGTTTATACCAACTTCCCTATTCATTCACTACTTAAATTGCACTAATATTTCTTTATAATATTGCTTTATCTTTTCCCCAGCGTTCTTATAACCACTCTTTACAACCGTGGTGAGCAGAAAAGCATCTCAGATTGCGCAACACGGATAAACGGATCGATGCTGATTATTAGCACTCTAATACACACAGAAAAATAACTGTCAAACTGCTAAATCGTGATCATCTTCAGCCACGAGGAACAAGTAGATTCTCCGCTAGCATCACTTGCTTCCTTGTTATTATTACACTTCGTTATTTTATTGCATATTTACAGGCCATTAGGGGTGTAATCACTTTTCGGCATAAAAATGGACAATATTAAAAACATATATTTAACTATAAAATTACTTCGTTTACAATTACAATCAGTGACTCTGCAATGAAATGTAAAATATTGTATTTAATCTTTTTTTAAACGTTCGTAGTTATCGTTTTTTTGTTTTTTTTTGCGAGATAAGGATGCTTTACACGTTAGCAAAAATAAAAGCGTGACGCAGTGATAAATATTAATTCCACACACACACACACACACACACACACACACTGCAACTGCGCACTTATGCTAATCTCGCCTCTTAAAATCAGTTGACGCTTTCGGGGTTTTTTTTTCCCCTTTGCTCGCCAGCTCCATGATATTCAGCGAGATCACCTTCGCGTCCGCGGCACTTCAGGTAAACGTACCCAGGTAGGACGCGGCGTACCTGCTCGGAGCGGGCGTCGTCTGCATAGCAAGGGGCACGCTGGTTTTTGGGGACGGGAACGTGATGAGTGTGTCGAGTGTGTCGAGTGTGTCTGAATGCGTCGAGTGGGGCGCGAACAGATGTAGAGTGTTTGCCTCTCATCTCCGGCGAGCAGCCTGGCACGGGCCGTGTGGCCAAACACACGCATATGTGAGAGTGCGTGTGTTTGTGTGTAGACACGCAAGCAAGCAAACAAGAGCGTGCACACTCACACACAAACACAAACACACAATCTATCAAAGGGAGGCTCTTTTTTTTTTTTTTTTTTTTTTTGGTTTTTGGGAGTTTGGATGGGCAGCTGGTACTTGAGACTGATGTACTCGCACCCCCTCCATCTCCTCCTCCTCCTCCTCAACTCCCCCCTTCAGTTGGTATTGGCCAAGATGCTAGAACAGCACCAGACACAGGCAGAGCCAAGGGTCTAGTGCCAACGCTGCCTGCCAACACACAACGAGCGAGAGAGAGAGAGAGAGAGAGAGAGAGAGAGAGGGAGTTTCAGAAAGACAGAGCAAAGCAGTCACCACAGACGGAAGACAGAAACGAAGATGCGAGCTGCAACAATCTTGTGCTTCTCTTTGTAATATCTGACCTCGAGAAGGTCCTGTGGAATTCGGTTTAGTTTAAGGAAAACACATCATCTAGAGACGTACCAACACGATACGTTACCGATCTCAAGGCTTCGCGTATCGTCACCAGTGTGATCCTGGTTGGCTTAAGATAGAAAAATTTCACTTTTATACGGATCTCAGCATCAGCTAGTAACTAGTATCTAGGTTTACTTACAGTCCTGACTTTGGTTTTGCAAGCGTTACTGACTTCGTTAGCAGATCATTAATCCAAAAACCTGACTAAATGATTATGCCAACAACAAGTGGCTACGTCTTCCGGTATTTTTTTTCTTTCTTTTCCGCTGTGATGACGCATAATGTACACTCTCAGAAATACGAAGGTACCAAAGTACTAAACAGCTGGAACAGTACCACCAAGGGTTCAGTTTTTGGACATTCACTGTGTATCTTTGACCTAAGAAGGTGCATTAGCGGTCCAGTTATGTACCTTGAATTATAGATATATGTGCAGATTTGGAAAGTACAATCTGGTATCTTTATTTCTAAGAATGTAACACAACGTTATGTATTTCTGGCCGCATCGCGACAGCCCTCCACAGCTAGGAGCGATACTATCATCGATCAGGGATAGTCACGGGGTACGATCGCGCAGATGTAGTACATGTAGGATTGTTACAGAGTCTCGGTTAGTCGTGGTTGGATAGTTAGAACACGTTTCCGTCGCTTATCGTCTACACAGTTTTTGTTCGAAATAAAAAAAAAAACCAAAAAAAAAAAACATCCCGTTCCTCAGGACTCGCCCTAACCTCATCGTACTACAGCAACCTCCGTTTCTCTACGCAAGGAACTTTAAAAATTATTTAGAAAACGTAATTGTTTACGTGGTGATGTTTTCTATGAGGGGAAGTTTTGGTAAGTAGGTTTTCCACCACAGGAAAGTCTTCATGACAAGCTGCATTTATTTGTCTTAATAACCTCAAGAAAAATGCTAACGAAGAAAGCGACTGTTTATAGCTGCTGTAACATAAGTGATAACAGGAACTAACTTGTTTCACAAACTCTGCTGATTAACCCAAAATGTGCATGAAGACGAGTTCAAGACCTTTAACTGGATATCTACGAGGTAACCATGTGGGTCGAATAAACAGCAAGCGCTGAAAAACAAAGCAAAACTACCCTGCGAAAGTAACTGCTCTCCTCCGCGTATAAAAAAGGAACGGAATACGGTGCTTTGCATGAGACACAGGAGCTACGGAAAGGATGGAAATATTCTTGCTTTCTCTTTAGCGTATCAGCACACACACACACAGAAACACACACCCAGCACAGGCTCATCCACTGGATCAAATATTAACCATACGCCTTGCAGTGAGCATGCTCAGAAAGCCCCGGAGAAGCAAACAGCATTTTAACCCCGCGATTGCCGGAGAGTTCCATCAACATGCAACCTTTTGTTTTCGTTTCTTTAAGTGTTGGTCATTTTCTTTTTACAGATTAACATGCGGGAAATACAGGAAACGTACACGCTTTAAAAATATTTAATTTGGCATCGTTATTGTCAGTATTATTATTATTATTATACCAAAAAGTGGTAAAATTAGAGGAACTTGATTGATGATCACCACCATCTCCATCTTCCGTCTCCTCCTCCCGGGATATTATCATGCTGGCCGCACTTCACTGTTTCCCCAGAGCACGCAAGCGAGTGAGCATGCATCATGGAGAAAGAGCGAGATTACCCAATCAATCTTCCTCAGAGAGAGAGCGAGAGAGAGAGAGAGAGAGAGAGAGAGAGCAATGTTGTATGCGTGAGAAAGCGAGAGAAGCAAAAGGGTGAAAATCCGGCGCAGTCGAGCTCTTGGTCCACGTTCGGGCCGCCTTATCACAGCCATCGGTTTGGGCGATGGTGTTATTGACGTCACGCTGGCTGATTACTCGACTGACTGAATAAACATCGCTGTGCACTTTCTACTCCACACCATAACCAAAATATTTACACTGGTATCAAGACAAGCAGTGGGCCGCACAGGGAATTAAACCTGGCCACAGCACTACCGGGATGATCGGTGCAACCTGGGAGCCGGGACGGATTTTTTTTTTCTTTTTTCATACGACAGGCTGTTTAATTCTCGATTCTGATTGGTCAGAAGGTCAAGGCGTTGATATATTGTCAATAAAACACAGATATATGTTCACGTGCTCATGTAAAAATACGTTATCGTTTCTATAGCAGAGGTCACTTCGCGTATAATCGTTGGCGTGAAGTCTTCTGTAAGAAGAGTGACATTTCTGGAAGGAGTCTCCAGTGTCAGCACTCTGTAACAAGTCAGAGTTACAGTAACTCAAAGTTTTCCACCATGGTAAAGTCTTCAAATCACAAACTAATCTGTTCTGAAGTTGAACAGTTACAAGCTGCATTTTTTTTTTTGTCTTTTGACCATACTTTCAGCATCAACTGTAACTATAAATGGATAAAACATACAGAGAGCTCATTGGAGGTTATTTGAAAACAAACTTCTAGCGTTAACACACACTTTGCTTCACCTCGTTGTTGATTATTTTCCTATAACAGCACGCCTTCGTGTGTTTTATTCTGAGATCCCTGCCTTTGCATACACTCGCAAGAACCAAAGTGAACTCCTCGCTCCACTTTCGCTCGTGCTGCAAATTCTTTCAGGCAAAATATTTGACGCACAAAGTGAGTCAACAATAATCGACACTGTATGCGACACGCGAAGGCATCGAAGTAACAAAGAAGAACAAACACACAACCCAGCTATAGTTACCGTAACGCTTCCCAGTAAATAATAACCATTTGTCAAGATATCAGTGAGCAAAATTTTTCAAATAATAAATATAAAACATTTTAAACTACATGAAACTCATGTGTGCCTTCAGAAGCTATTCTTTGTCTGCAATGTGCACTTTTTTTTTCTTTCCGTTCTTCTCTTCTCAGTTTAGCAGATCTGAAACTATCCTTTTTTTCATGATCACGTAGCTTGTTTTCCCAAGTTCCTGTTTTCCATGTGTAAGATAATTCTGTGTCACAGCCGAGTTGACGCTATACATTCCTCGTGACGCATATCTACTCGTTTTTTTTTTTAATTCTGTCCGGATGATATCCGCCTAAGCAGAGCTCTCCGAGCGTAAATGAGCCTGCAAGAGATTTTGACAACTGCATGTTTACCTCCTGGTCATAACTATAAGGAAGTAATGAGGAAGTAGAGAGAGATAAAGAGACAGAAAGGAAAGCGTGTGTTTGGAAGGTGAGAGAGAGAGAGAGAAAGAGAGAGAGACAAAGAGACAGGAAGACAACAGAGCCAGATGGAGACATGGACACGCTGCAAACAGCTCCGCCGACAGACCTCTCCATCTCAGAGCTGAAGGAAAAGGTACGAAAGCACATTCGCGCACACGCGGTGGAGCCACGCCAGGCCAAACCCCCTAAAGAAGTGCGGCTTTAATCTGAACAAAACAGCCCACCAAAACACTCGCTACTGAATCTTTTGTTCTTCTAAGAGGCCCCGTTAGGATTTATGAGCGCGGGCGTCTTGGGAACGGCGAGCCAAAACGAGGCCTCGGCCAGCGTGTGAGCCGTGACGGAACAGCGAGATGAGAGAGGCGACCCCTCATAGATCGAGCGGCTACTCCGGGACAGCTGTGATAAATGGCGCTGGACGGTGCAATGTCCGATCAATGCTCATTATGGCGGGGACGCAGAGAAACCAGGCACCTCTGGCGTTCGGCCAGTCCTCCAATCCCACCAAATCCCCTCGGCTTAGCCCCTCAACCGCTCCCGGGATTAGGAGATTAGAGCACTGTAGTCCATTATCTCCCCAGAAGGCTGGGAGGAAAGAGTGGGAGACGGCGACGGCCAGGATGAACCACACACACGTACACCTGTGTGGAGCAACTGGCCTGAAAAAAAAAAAAAAAAAAAAAAAAAAAACGGCAGAGGGCTAAACACATCATAAATCACCCGACTCAAGGACACGCGAGTGGACCTTGCTGAGACGTGCACGCCAAGCGCGGTGGCTCTCCAAATACACGCGGGAAAACAGACGCTTTAAAGAGATAAAGGAAGAATCCTCAGAGACTTTCACTAGGGGGAAAAAACAAAAAAATCCAACACACACACACACACACACACACACAACTCCTCTCCGCTGTGATTAGAGCATTCAAGTCGACGCTTTGGGAAAAATCAGAACCTCTGGTGATGAAAGTGCAGTCTATATTAATCATATTTGACCAGCATTCACCAAATAAATGTTCAGCTCATTACCAGTGTCTGGCCCTGATGATTAGAGAATGAAACCGTTTCAAGTCGCAATCACAGAAGGATAATTTCCCTTCGTTCCTTGCGTCCATCATGCAGCACACTTAACTTTAAACGAGGGCCACTGACGCAACAGTTCGAGCAATGAGTGTAAAATAAACAAATAACTCGACAAAAATAAATAAATAAATAAATAAATAAATACTTATTTGACCCGAATGTAATCAATCAACCAAGACGTCTGGTTATGAGAAGTTACTAAGTTGGGAAAAGCCTGAATAAATGACGCTGTTTATACGTCGTTAAGCAGATTTGCTGGTGGTTTTGCTCACGTTTAAGCTCCACCTTCTACTCTAAACACAAGCTCGTGCTGAAAGTCAGAGAAAGCGGCGCAGATGGAGTGTGTGACCTGCACACCAACCGACCGACCGACCAGCCAACATCGCTATCACTCACTGCACATTCGCTCGATTCTGCGTATTTGCCCAGATGCATTTGTTTATCAGAAGTCCATCTAGATGAAGTCTCTTTAGTCAGGAAATGCGCTAACCTTCACAAGGACAACTGAAAAACAGCAAACATCCACAGTGCGTGAACGATTCTTCGTAAGTAGACGACTGTTGATTAATAATTATCTGAAGTTTTTGAAAACGTTGCCATGAGCACGTCAGCCCAGGAGGTGGCGATACAGTGTGGCAATGGACTGACTTAAGAATAACGGTCAGCGCCGGCTGGAGCGTTCATCTATATCACGAAAAAAGAAAAAAAAAAAACGTAAAAACTACGCTGATCTCTCCAGAAGGACCGCGAGCTCATATCACCCACAGCAGCCCTCCTTCGCTACTCCTAACCCTTCGTAATCGTAATCATAACGCCGTAATCCGCGTGACGTAACGTCACAACGGCGTCCCTGAGACCCTGAGGTCTAGCTCCGCCCACTGAAGCAGAAGCAGCGTTAGCAGACTGGCACTTACGTAGTCATGGAAGGCCTTGGCCTCGCTGGAATGCTCGCAGGTCTCGCGTCTGTCCGGGGCGGCGCAGTACAGATCCCAGAACACGCTGCAACGACAAGGAAACATCGTCAACAACACAAGTACAAGTATCTTCACAAGCGAAACAGATATTTACAGCTTTTTAGCGTCTACAACTAAAACAGATGAGCAGCAGCTTCGGATTATACGATGACGCACTTGACCACGTTGTTTCAAGCCTATTTAATTTTTGATTTTTTTTTTGCCCATTGTTAGTTGAGATTTTTGTCGTCATCCCTAATAAAACATAGACGCGTGTGATGTTAGCCAAATAAAACACACGCCGATTGATTTTATTTCACATTCAGGAACTCAAAATAATCTATGTATCAGGACAGAAAGCGAGACCGCATCTTTCAAATAAAATAAAAAAATATATATTGAGACGAAAGATGAGTGATGTGAGATGGAGGGAAGGGGGCGGGGCTTCCATGGGGTGTCAGTTAATATCAGCGAGTTCTGCATGTCGATGGCTCCGGATCCGTATCTCAGGTGGTTCATCGCGGTGAGTGAAAACTTGTAGCGGAGAACTCCGACGCTAAAACGAGGTTTTGCGTGAAATGACACGCTCTCTCAGTACGTGAGATTTGTATCTGCACTGCTTTCCATTTAAAAGGTGCAATAAATGATGCACAGCCCTCAGATTCTCCTGAAACTCTCCGTCCACTTGGCACGAGCAGCAGGTTACGGATCAATTAAGCCAGGGATTTCCTCAATTAAGTCCACTCAGGTCCTCCAGGGCTGCCGAGGGGGAGCACAAGGGTTCCTTCCAAATGGCATTTTAATTACTGCACTGTAACTAAGTACCTGTTTAACACATCCAAATTAGATCACTCCTGCTCTTTAGACATCGATTTAATGGATAACCAATAAAGCTACTGGGGGTGGAGGGGAAAAAAAAAAAAAAAGAGAGAAGAGGGAAGAGGCAGGTCTGAGGCGAAACATGACGTCCCAGTTGACGAGATCCGTGAGATGTTTCCGAAACGCCGGAGTCGGTCGTGAATCGTGGTTTTTAGGTTTAAAAAAAATAATAATAATACAAAAAGGTTCAGGATTGCGTCTCGGGTGCGTTCGAGCACTCGTGGGTTTTTTTTTTTTCTTCCACGTTGAATGTTTACTGGGATAAGGAACATTCCATTTAAAAAAAAAAAAAACCTTCAGGAAAATAAGAGCGGGCGAACCGGACTCTTTGGATGTGGGGGTGGGGGCCATTAATGGGTAGCAGAAACCAAAAACAGACGGAAAAGGAGAGAAAGATTCCATAGCCAACGTCTATACGGAGAAAAGCTTTTTCCGAAACATGGTGGAGGTAAAAAAAATAAAATAAAAAAAATACCCAATATACCTGTATTTTTCACTGCATTAAAGACATTTTGATGAAGAATTAGCTGAAAAACAAATCTGAATCGTGATTTCCTGACTACGTTTCAAAATATATTTTTAATAAGCTGTTTTTACTCCACAAAAAACGAGTACTAGTCGTTTAACTCTTTAGGAGAAATGGCAAACAGGGAGGCGACCTGTCTGAGAAAGCCTCAGGGGTTAAACGCCGTCATAAAACTTGTTGAGGAGATGGCGAGATTGTGCGAAACTTCGTCGGGAATGCTGTTAGGAATTTAAGCTTTCGACTGGTAGGATGCACCTGAGCTATCAAAATGCTAGAAATTCCTAATCCACCAATCAACTGCCGAGACAAGACCTGTTTAAAAAGGTAAAAAAACAATTAAGATCTATAGCAAGGCTGCACTTAATTCCTGCAGATCCCGTATTCACGCAGGGAAAGCTGAAAACCGCTCCCTGCTGGCGTCCTGAATGACGTCACGGCGTTTAACAATGCGCCGATGGAGCTGAGCTCTGATGCTAATTGGAGGAGCTGCATTTTCATGTCAATTGCTATTCTTTCAGGACTCGGCTCCACCTCAGGGCATTAAGGCCATCTCCTACAGGCAGGAAACGACACGGGGGGACAAAAGCCGCCTAATATCCCATACGTTCCCCTTTTTTTATGGAGTTTTACGGTCGTCTTTTGCATGTGTATGCTGCTTCGTTTCCATGAGACGAACGGGAGATTCGCAAATAACGACCGCAGGTGAACCGTAAACATCGTCTTCGGTTTGAACGAAACGTACGATTGGTGGAAAAACAGCCGCCTTACATCCTCATAGCTGTGACGAAAATCCAAACTTCCTCCTGCGTTAAATTAAGGATCATGTACACTGTTTGACATGGGAGAAAATTCATTACTCTACACTAAATAAATAAACAAACAAACAAACAAACAAACGTGCTACTAAATTTTATTAAATTTACCGTTTTAATATTTTGGCAATCTGTTCTGATGGTTCTAGGGAAGATCTCTCAACCTTATAGAGACTCTTTATTTTTTCCAATTTCATCTTTCTGATTCTTATATTTATGAATTATTTATTCGTGTTTGTGTCCTCCTTTGTATAACTAAGCTCTTTTGTATCTCTTAATAGTGCAAGATTATTATTATTATTATTATTATTATTATTATTTTATTTTTTTGCTTTTTTTATTTTGTTTCTTTCTGTTACAAGACACACATACAGACTCTGAGGGGAAAAAAAAATACACTTCCATCTCAAACAAACAAAACAAAAAAAAATTTCAAATGAATAAAAATCGCACAACTTTTGCGGAAATGCTGAAACGTTTATGATCCGCGGATCTGCTTGGCGTGCGTCTATTAATCAAATCTTTAATGCTTTCTATATTTTTAAGTAACGTGGAGGATTTCACACACTCGTAAGGGTTAAAGTCAACACCTATATATTAATGTTATAAAGTACAGATACTAAATCACTCTTAACGATGTGCTTTCAGAGTTCACACAGTTGCGTAAAGACTGCGTAAGGACTGCGTAAGGACTGCGTTTACATCTTCGTAAATCTAAACCGACTGCAACAGCACCGTCGCGACCGATCGCTGTTTTACATGTTTTCAAAAAATGGTGAGATTCTGCTAAAAGTTAAAAGTGTACGTGTGGATGAAGATGGATGATGACGTTTAGAGTTTAATATTACAATCGTAAGAAGGGGTGAGCGATACGACGGATACATCATACCACGATTCTCACTCATTTCTACGATACACGTATCACGATACATCAGTTACTTATGAAATGTTATAAATAATAATAGCAAAACAATCAACAAGATAAACAAAAATCAACAAACTAATACAATTATTTATGTTATTGTTAAACACTTTATAAATGTTTCAATTTTTTAAAAAAATACCATTTTTATTTAAAAAAAAAAAACAAAAAAAACACAATTTTAAAGTTTAAGCACAAAATTTTTATATTGCAGCTGCTTCCTGTCAGATTTTATTTATTTATTTATTTATTTATTTATTTATTTTTAAATGTTAATTTCAGACCAGAAGATTCAGGACGTCTCAGAATAATTATTCATCACGCTACTGATATAATATCATCAGGCACTTGAATGTTGAAACAATCTTTTGATGAACTTTTCTTTTAAGTTTATCAGCGAGCGAATCGGGAGGCGATCGATAGGTTCAATCCTTTAATTAAGCTAAAAGAAATAAAGGTTAAGTGAGCTGGTCAGAAGGAGGCATCAATAGACGGGTGAACAAATGATTAGGAGGCGAGATCAGAGGTGGCGGTGGTGTGTGTGTGTGAGGGGGGGGCGTGTTAAAGGGGTGTGTGTGTGTGGGGGGGGTGTTTTAATCAAAACCTGCATCCCTTCTTGGCTCTCGGTGAACTCGGGAAACCTCGAGGCTGTTGACCCCGTGGCCCGTCGACCTGCCTGCCCCCCAATGAGAGGACGGAGGACGAGGATAAAAAAAAAAAATAAAAAAAATGACAGCAGGGAGGTGGGGATTTGGTCATCGCGCACAAAGGAGAGTGGTATGCAAAGAGTTAATCCGCTCTCTCGGGGTGGGGACAAAAGGACACAGCCAGAGACAAAGGTTGGCAGTGGGGGTAAGAGCGAGGGCGTGTCCTGCCTTCACTACACACCATCTGGGGCTTTTGTTTTCTGTCGGTGGGCGGAGTCAGTGAGGACAGGGCTGAGGGTCACGGCAGAGCTGGCGAACATGTAGACCGCCTTCTGATGCGTCGCTGTGTCCCGTTTATTCAGGTATCATTAGGAGTGGGGAGAAATATGATTCTCCTGGGATTGATGCATGAACGATATCGATGGTGATCAATATTAGACTGAAGGGAAAAAAGAAGAAGGGAATGTGACGTACCACCACCACGAATGCAGGAATCCTGGGGGCTCTCCTAGAGTAATGTTCTTCTCCCACCGGATCTGAAACACCCCCCACACACACACACACACACACACACACACACACACACACACACACACAGAAAGATAAATGTTAGGTGTTCCAAACACACTTCCCATTGCACCATATTTAAGTCGCCTATTTCTGGCACCAACGCAGACAAAAACGAATCGTCTCATTCTTCCTCCTAATGGACCACCGAGCATCTGATCTCTATCTGTACACGACGCGGGCGGCTTCCAAGACACTCCTCGGCCATTAAGCCCGTAAATATTTCTCTACAACTTATAGGGAGTCTCTTTGATTGGCGTATTTCCCCCTGGTTCTCTGCTCTGTAAACACACAGAGACAGAGCGGTGCTTTTCCTGCTTTTTCCTCAGACTAGGCGATGTTTTTGAGAAGCGTATAAAATACGATTGCTGTGCAGAGATGCTGTTGTTTCAGAGAAGTGCGCAGGGCGGCTCAGTAGTCAGTACTAATCTAAGATTTCTGCTGTTTATGACTTTCTCAGGACCTGAACTCCAGAGTCTGACTTAAATTTAGTAAGCCAAAAATCCGGTGTTGAAACAAGGAGCAAGTCAATCAATATTCCTTCCACAACAAGAAATAAACCACAACACGGCATGCGCTTAGAGGAAACTAATCAAAGACGCTTTGTGTCAAGCTGTTACCGCTCGAACGTTGATTATTTTCCCATAACAGCACGTACGGAAGCCTTTTATTCCCGTTATGTCATCAATTTGTGAACGAATTTTTCACACTTTTAAATTATTAAATCAAGAACATCACACTTTTTAACCATTTATAATTACTTTTATTGTTGAGGAACTCCTGCAAAACAAGCTAGTCCCAGTTATCGGTAGCTATAAACAGTTATCCCCCCACCAGGGTGTCTTTTCTTTCTCTTTCGTGAAAATATTAAAACAAAAAAAACAACAAAAAAAACCCTCATGTTAGAAGACTTTCCTGTGGAGGAAAACGTACTGGAGACTCCTTCCATAAATGTTCAGTAAACATCTCGTTACAGAACATTTCACCATTTTAACAATCGTACGTTTCTCCTAATCAGTTTATTATTAGGTTTAGATCTATAGACGTCCTTGTATACGTTGTTGCTATAGAAACGATAACGTATCACAACGTATGCTACTGTCCTAGCTGCCGTTGTAAAAAATTAATCCACACCTACCGACCAATCAGATTAGAGAATTCAACAGCACTATGTTATAATATACTACATATATGATAAACCTTATATCGTTTTCATTTCTAGTCCATTTAAAGCAAGCGAATTACGATATACATAATTACGCCATTCCTATCAAACGTTTGCCCCACTACAGGGCAAGAACCACTGATGCAGTGATCGGGCAAAGTCAAGTTAATTAATTTCACTCCCAATTAATTATCGTTTTCACACACCGCTCTATCTACAGGGGTTTGTTTACCGTTTAAAACGAGCTATCTGGGAGCATGATGGACTACGTAAGTGTTCTTGACCCAGGGGTTCAACTGCCATTGCGATGCTTTTTGCTCGCTGGGATACACATATACACACACACACACACACACACACACACACACTCACCTCAGACAAGAAGGTCTGTGCAGATTTCTGAGCGCCAACATGTAGTAAGTATTCATAGACGTATAAAGCCAACCTGGGAAGCAAAAAAGAAGAAAGTGACTGATTAGCTTGTTTGTTTGTGTGTGTGTGTGGATATATAAATATATGTATGTGTGTGTATATATATATATATATATACACACACACACACACACAGATAGATAGATAGATAGATAGATAGATAGATAAATAGATATAGATATAGACAGATAAATATATAGATATAGATAAATATATATATATATATACACACACACACACACACATACATGTAGACTCACACACAGTAAGGCCAACAAGCCTGGCTATGAAAGTTTATTATGAAAAAATAACAATATTTTAAATTATTCAAATATATATAAATTAAATGTATATACTTAAAAGGATATATAAATATATATGTGTGTATATATGTATATATACGTACACATTCGCACATACATATACATACACACACACACACACACAATAAGGCCAACAAGCCTGGCTATGAAGGTTTATTAGGGAAAAAAAGAACAATACTTCTAATTATTTAATTTACAATTAACCAACAAAGCAAAGTTTCAGGTCGAAGTAGAAGTCACGTGAGTCATTTATCAGAAGAAACAAATACACTTGCACGATGTGATAACGCAAAAGGATGGAAAAACTTTATGTTAGTGGCTTATCGCAGTTTTTTGTGGTTTCATACTAAAACAAGGATGAACAAGCTAGCTAAAACGCATTAGCTAGCTGATCAGATAAGAAGACTTGGTTGCCTGGAAACGAAAAAGTAGCAGCTAATGTAACGTAATAACGTTCGGCGAGCATGTTAGCCAACAGCGACAAATGCGTAGATGATTATAATCCTCTTTTAAGAACAGTTCTAATGCGGCACATCGCGTTTTCACCTTCGACAAAAAGTCGCTGGCCAATGAGATGTCACGTTCAGTCCTCACATCGCACGTAAAAAATTATCATTAGAGACTGGCTAGTGTTTTTATTCTCTCTTGACATGTTGAACTTGAGGGAAGTCTATGATGTAAGCAAGAACATTTTTTTTTTTTTTTTTTTTACGATGGTGGTGAGCTTGACTTATTTTGTGTAGAAAACTGCGTAATCCTGATTCTGAAAAGATCGTCAGTGGTCTGGTCACGTTAACTAAAAGGTATAGTAAAAACCGTTCTACTGTTAAAACAGATCTCCTCGGCCAGTGGGTGGAGTGGAGTATGAGGTCAGATTCAGAACGAGGCGTTCACGCTATAGTTATTGTGACACGTATTGCGTTTAACACACACGAAACCTAAACGCTGGTTTTGCGAAAGTCAGCAAAGAGTGTTTTTTTGTCGTCTTGAGCTGTTAAGCAACTACGAATAAAAAGAAAAGAAACAGCTCAGACATGAAACCTGCTTGTCCTGGGTTACTGACTTGTCCATCTCAGTGCAAGAAACAAACATGGTGACAATAAATGAACCACAGCACCAGGATGTGGTTACAAATTGCAAAGTTAATGCAACTTTTTTGTTACAAGAGAAGCGTTAAAAACTGATAGTTATTATCACACGCATGCATACAAACCAAAACAGTAACACGTCCTATTCAAACCTTCGCCTCGATGCTTTATGAGTTTTGTTTGTCCCCCTTATTTTCTCCCATCCATTGATTCTGTCGTTTGTCCGTTCACGCTGGCAGTTAACCAGCTACCAGAGCGCCACGGCTAAAGCTTTAAAGTTCAGTGTAGCTTTCCTCCATCCTCTCCGCTTCCATGTACCCACGAAGAAAACAGCTCTGGCTCTCTTGGCCAAATTGCTGTGTTGTTTTTTGTTTGGTTTTTTTCCCCTTATATTTTTGGAGGAACATTGCTTTTTATCTGTCTGTTTACAGTCGACCAAGAAGGAAGCTCTGTGGGAGGGCGCAGCTCTGTGTCCGAGGTCCTCAGACTGAGTCTGAATAGGTCTTTGCGAGGATCACTAAGGGCATCCTAGTCTACAGACATACTCGTGTATTGTGCTCAAGGTCACATGCAATTAAAGGATGAAAAACGTTTATGACCTGAAGCAATCACAGGTACCACTTTAAACTACACTTTAAAAGTTTTTCTAAAAAAAATTCTGCTAAAAGTCCTCAAATACGCTGATACTGAGTTGTGTGTGTATGTTTTTTTTTTTTTCCTCCCTGCGATGACCCCTCCTCCATGATGATAACATGTCATAAATAACTAGGAAGAATCCTCTGATCGGCCTCGTCACTGGCTGTTTGATAAGCTAGGAGACAACAGACAGGAAGGAGACTTACACATACACACATGCTTAGCAAAGGCGCGAGAGAGTGAGCAGAATGGCAAACGCCTCCTGCTGAGAGATGTGGGAAAGGGGGAAACTCAACGACAGCCATAAACACAAGGATGAGGGTTTCAAACAAAACCCAAAACCCCTTTCGGAAAACTTCTGTTGTTAGCAAGTGGCTATTTCAGCTGGGGGAAGCTGCATTTTAAAGACCACTGTGTGAAAAAGTCTCACTAGCATCTTTAAGCATGTAGGTTAAAAAGACTCCAGGTTGTATATATGCAGCTTAGAGCAACAAAAATATGGACTAAATTTTTGGACTACGCTATTACAATGACAAATATTTAACACAACATCTGAAGACCACATCAAGATCCACTCCTTTTAGCAAAGGACAGGAATCTGAGGGCGAAAGTGGAGAGTGGTTTCATCAAAATTGGAAAACCATTCCCTTGTCCAAATTTGTCCAGTTTTGGTGAGTCTGTGTCCACTTTAGCCTCAGATTCATGTTCTTGGCTGACAGGAATGGAACCCAGTGTGGTCTTCTACTGTTAAAGTCCATCCACCGTCCAGATTCGACATATTGCACATTCTGAGATGCTTTTCTGCTCACCACGGTTGTAAAGAGTGGTTATTAGTGTTACCATAACCTTCCTGTCAGCTCAAACCCATCTGGCAATTCTCCTCCGACCTCTCTCAGTAAGAAGGCATGTCCGCCCACAGAACTTCGTTTTTCGCAAAATTCTGTGTAAACTCTAGAGACTGTTGCAATCAGCAGTGTCTGAAATACTCAAACCAGCCTGTCTGACAACAACAACAACGTCAAGCCAAGGTCAAAGTCACAGAGATTACGTTTCTCCCCATTCTGATGTTTGATGTGAATATTAACTGAAGCTTTTGACCTGCATCTGTATGACTTTATGCATCGTGCTACTGCCACAAAATTGGCTGATTGAATAATTGTATGCTGAATCGGGCAAAAGATGTGACTGGGCATAAGACTGATCGAAAGAGTCTGAGCTGTATAATGTAAATTAATAAACGGTTATTGTAATAATCCTGTAATGAGAGATGTGCATCAGGGCTGGGATCCAGTGGCAACCCCAACAAAAGTCTTGTATGCACGATGTTTTTACTCAGAAATTAAGACGTACAAGAGATATAAGTGAAAGCATAGTTGATATGACTACTATGCTTAATACATCATAGCATGTTTCTATTTTTACTGGCTCACACTTCCAACATTCTCACAGTTTACAAAAATTCACCTGAGTTGAAGTTGAAACTGAGCTGACTTTTGGTCAGGCAAATTATTCACCAATGACCAATTTAAGATCTCGCTACTTTTCCTGGAGACAATTTATAGGTTCAGACCTGACTTCCAGGCTTACTGAAACAGTAAGGCTTACACCAGTAATTTTCAAGAGAGGGAGGAGTGATAAAAATTTAACTGCGAGGACGTCCATATGTGTAGATGTGGGAGGGATGGGGATGGGGGGTGGTAGCTTAGCTGTGAGATGAGAAAGGAGAGAGGAAAAAAAAAAAATGGAGACGGATCCAGAATGAGAAGGTGCTGAACTGAAGTCAGTTATATGGTTGAGATTCGGTCCCTGTTTTAAACACCAAATGTAACTGTAGTTTAAAAGAATTTTAAAAAATGTATGACTGGCACCATTTTCATGGAAAACCACAAATTTTTTCACATAATAAAATCAAGTGCCTAAACAATGGCTGTTTAGAGGAGCACTGAATAAGAAACCATCTAGAGAACAACACGAAGACCAGCACCATCTTGAAACACATTCATACACTAAAAAAATAATAATAATGGTGACAATAATAATCAAAGAATCTCTCCTCGATTCAAATTCCCACAGTCAAACTAAACTAACCCTATTCAAATCTATTCCTAGAAATAAAATAATAATAAATAATAATAAAAGCGCTCTGAGTCTACGCTCAGCTCCTCCTCCAATTCAAATGGCTGCATCCCGACGGTAAAGTATGCAAATCCGACGGTATTCTCAGAGGTGAAGAAGCGGCAACGATGACGAGGAATTCTTGCTGACACAAAACTTGGCTTTCGTGCTTCTCGAAAAACCTGAATAGAGGCTTGCTTGAGGGAATGCTAGGGGGGACAAATCCATCACAGCTCCTCATTGCTTCCCTTCTTGCCTCCCTCCCCCTTTGCCGCCTTAGTGCCTTTGCCCCAGAGAGCCATGCCAGGCTGAATGTAGAGGGCTGACTGTAGCGCTGATTGGGACTTGCAGGTCTAACAGGCTTGGAGCGCAAGGGTTCATTCTAAGAAAGATGGTACGGGAGGGAGTGACGGGACATTAGACTCCCTATTAAGCGAGAGAAAGTGCTACAAGATGGTACAGGAAGGAGTGACAGGACACGAGACTCCCTATTAGCCCCTGTTGGAGAACGGCTTCACCGGGACACCTTGTTTCTCCGCAGGGAGTCTTGTACACAAGGGGAAGATTAAACACAGGTCAGGATGCTTGGCTTGCAACGTAATGCCAGGTGCAGCAGTCGCAAACCGGTGTTCTCTTATTTTCCCCGACTCCTAGCCTGATGCTTACGTTACGAGGCCCCACGTATAACAAAGTGGGATCACGGA
Organism: Pangasianodon gigas; assembly: GCA_022758105.1. NCBI lineage: Eukaryota > Metazoa > Chordata > Actinopteri > Siluriformes > Pangasiidae > Pangasianodon > Pangasianodon gigas. The sequence continues at coordinate 30,157,098 of CM040457.1, read as the reverse complement.
ACAGATACAGATGAACGATCTTTCATTTCTGATTTCGAATTACGATGCGTTAATACAAATCGGAGAACGTCTGGGATGCCAGAGTCCTGCGGCGTAACTGCACTAATCAAGGTGGTGCACGCACTGAAACGGGGACCCCATGCTGATTCCTCAACGTCAAAAAAAAAAAAAAAAAAACTACACTCTCCGAGCACACCTGACACGTCGCCCGAGGCCCTTGAACAAAAGGCTGTCTTAAAACATGGATGAAGCCAGGCTGCATGTAAGCGCCCTTCAAAGGGACGGTTAGGAAAATCGTGTTTCCAGCCGTCCCGTCAATAATTCAGTGAGGACGCCTGGATAAGACAGCATTCCTGATCAGTGGTTCTCACCCCTGGTCCTGGGGTACCACCGCTCATATTATTTCATGCACCTGATCCAATTAATCAGCTAATGGAGACTTCTTTGAGGGTCTTTAACTACGAGCCATGTTTACAGTTCAACAAAAAAATGTTTGGGCTTCTCGTTAGACAACTCTGGTTCCCAATCCCAATTACACCACTGCCTGATGTCCAAATTAAAAAAAATTTCACCCCATGATGGCAAAAAAAGACTCTTAGCACCGTCTGTTAACGTATCTGCATTTGACAAGCCCAAGCAAATTCTGTTTTCTCTCAGCAGATAAACGTTACAGCGAAGGATTATAGCACATGAGCCGCATCACTGTTATTGGATGCAAATAACAACGCTCAGTTAAAACCAGTCTTCAGCTAAATCTGCATGGCTGCGTGGCTGACTGGGCCTCGTGCTCATTCGCACTTAGCAAGCTAAAGGACAAGTTTCCTGGCTGTACGCCAATCTACTGATGAGACTGATGTGGCGAGGAGCGCTCAGAGTTTGTATTCAAAAGATGATCTGCATTTTAAAGTTCTGGTTACTTCTACCACGTGGATACGTTCCTAACTGCGTCCCTAAAACATTACAGATGTGAGATCTGAACTCCACCTGACCTGCACAGACCTGCAAAATAAGACGTTTTGTACATCTTGTCACTTAATCTTTCAGAGTTGTAACAATTTACTCCTTACAGACGTGACATCACGTGAACCTTCAGAGATCGTTAGGTTTGGAAATAGAGCTTGGTTTAGATTCCTGAGAAAAAACTAAACTTAATGATGAAACAATCCTAGAGAAACGACACAGTTAGGGAATTAACGTTTGTTTAAAACGGCTCAAATTAAACGGCAAGACACAAACGTTTTGCTACAAACTGAATCATTCAGCCATTTTTAAAAACGCACACGTTATTGTAGCACCAACACCATTGGTGATGGCAATACACGTTAATTTAAAACGACGCTAACGCAACGGCAGCAACGCCATGCTACACAAATCTAACTCTAAGCCGTTTCTCAAAGATGGCTTTCGGAAAACATCTTTAAACGTTCCAAAGATGGTGGAAAGATCTGAAGCACTGCAGCATGCGTTCTCAGCTAAGATAATCCCACGACTTTTTTCAACATTAGCCAAAAAAAATACTCCTAAATAGCAGCTTTATTTGGTTCTTACTATAATTCAAACGCAACGAGCCTCAAAGATCAAGCTGGATACAAACGGATTAGTTCGTAAACTGTTCATAGAAGCTTTTACGCAAGAAATGCTGAACTTGTTGAGAGAAATGCTTACCTCCAGCAAAAACAATTTTATATCATACGAGAATTCCTGAGTTTGTTTAAATTCATAAATAAAGAGACTGACTAACGTGAACCTTCATTGATCGCGTTAAAATAGATTAAAATCGTATAGTTAGAAACGAGTTACTACTACATATAAGTATGGATTACGCTGTGAAATTAAATCGCTATTTATTTCGGTAACATGAGAATTTAATTAAAATTTAGTAACATTTTGTTGTTTCTTATTAACGATTTAATAACCAAAACAACTCTATAAATTACGACAAATAGCTAAGGCTAGCTATTCAATAAGAACAAAAGTAATGGCACCCCACAAAATGAGTTCGAGTGTGTCTACGGTAGCCGACGTGATGCACTAACTGAGTCGCACTACTGGAAGATTTAGCATAGGATATTTTTAGGGGGCGCTCTTTCAATGTTTAGTCGCCATTTTGTTTTTAGCTTTCCTTTTATGGAGGTTTTGTGGGCAGGGCTACAAGTTAATCAGCCGTGCCGTGAACGTTGTTAAAGGAATCGTCATTTAGGGAAAATAAAAAATCAGCATTAGTGAAACTTTTGTAAATCTGGTAGGAACTGTCCGTTCGATTTTGGCCTACAAAAATATTTACGCACAAGTTGAGAAATTATCGTGATACGGTGTTTGTAAATATCGGCACCTGCCACAGTTCTAGCGGATTAAACCGGTCAGGGCGACTCGCCAGCCCAGCTTAGGGAGTGGAGGCTGTGGTAACATTATCAGTAAAGCAAGAGATTGTGTAAACATTCGAAGCTGAGACTCCAGCACACACACAGCAGGGCAAAGCGAACGCCGTCTCGAGGATCGTACGCTCTCAAAGACTTCTGGGAAACGAGGAACTTCTGGAAAAGTTTAAAAGTGCACAGCTTGGGACATTCGCACCGCACTGGACGGGTCAAAGAGAGAAAGTTATAAGAATGTTTTAAGGTCATAACTTGGAGATTAGCTCTGAGGGGTGTACACAAACCAAGCGAGCCCTTGCCCACCTACCCCAAAAAAAAAAAAATAAAGGTTTCTGGAGCCATGTTCAAATTCACTGAGCACTTGCACTATGATCTGACTCCAGCTGTTCCAGGTTTTATTAAATACACCAATGATATTCTCTGAATATAAATGTCACCATCATACCATAACATCACCACACCACCAGGAAACCCAGCAACCTGTGTATGTTGCTACCTTTTATTAAGACATGTACACTGTGTTAATGCCCAGGAGGACCATGAAGCGCCTCTAAACTTGTTCTGGATGTTTTATGTTTTCAGGTATTGCATTTATTCATGAAAGCAAACCCAGAAATAGGTCTATAACACGAATTATGAATCTAATGCTAATATAAAAACTTTGCAAACTTTGTCAACTGCAAAAACAGCATAAATTGAGAAAAATGCATTAAAAAAATAATGCAAAACTGACTAGGTGACGTTGCAACACGCCTATGTAAGGTAAGTTGCAGGTATTTTGCATGCACGCGCCTTTTAAATATGTTATTAAACGTTGCACCACGGATCCGTTCCCCGTGCAAAAGCATGCACGGACACCAACTCGCGCAGATGCAGAAATTTCACACAGCTTTGTGCAGATAGTGTTTGTTTTTTTTTTGCAGAATGTTTGCATATAAGCGCTAAGTTCCCTTAAAAATACGCGCGCGAGAAGCTCACGAGCTGTAAACAACAACACCAACAGCAACAACAACAACAAAAACAAAAAAAGAGACTTTTCCAGGCAGCGCGTGAGCATTTAAAAAGAAAGGAAAGAAAGAAAAACAGACAAAACAACAACTGAAATCACAACCCGGAGAAAATAGGGACTAAAACCACTAAAAACAGTGAAGTTTGAACAAGTTTGTAAAGTAGTTTTCTGGGTCCGCGCGCGGCGCTCGCGCAGGTAAGTTAGCTTAGGGTTTAACGTTAACGGCAGGTTTGGTTTCCGTGACAACGCACAAATTTTGAACTTACTTCTCTCGCGCTTGGCTATCGGACGGCACCACGGCTCCTTTCCCTTTGGCGTACATGTTGGACTCCGTTTTTGAAAGATTTTTAAGCCCCTACTCGACGCCTGTCAAAGAAAGCGGCCAGGAAAAGGCTCCATCTCCATAGCTACCCAGGGTAGTGTGTGGTTTTCTTCCTCCTCCTGTTTTTTTTTTTTTTTTTTTTACATCTCCAACATCGGCCACAAATCAGGCACAGTTTCTACCGGGGGGGACTTGAAACAGTCCGCCGCGAGAGCTTTTTTTTTTTTTTTTTTTTTTTTTTTTTTTTTTTTTTCTTTTTTTTTTTCAATCGCTGTTCCGGGAGTTTACTCGCCCTCCCTCTGCTGTGGAGAAAGGAGGGGCTTCTTAAAGGGGAACGCACACCGAAAATGACCTGACACACGCCACAACTTTTTCAACTCATTCCGTCATAATTGTTTGTTGGCCAAACAGGACAGTTTGATTGATTTTAAAAGGGAGCTTTGACATGTGCGTCATTTAGTCCGTTTAAATCAAAACATGCTGTTTTTTTTTTGTTTGTTTTTTTTAACTCTTGGCAGGTGAGAACACAGCAGTCATCACAGGACCAAAACACCCGGTCCGAGAGCGAGCGAGCGTCTGAGCGAGGCGGTGTCAGTCCGGTTGCAGACCGTGGTTCGATCAAGAAAGTGATTCAAACGAACAAGCTTTGTGTTTTGGGTTCTAGGTGGCATTTTTTTCTAGAATCATGAGACGAAACGACAAATCGAGGTGCCGGGTGTTCTGGAAACTTATACCGACTCACATAACATTTGATCCGACGCACAAAATGAGTTATTTATGTAATTTCCTATTAATTTATTCACCACCGACTCCATATTCTTGGTTCTTTTTGAGCTTTTTAAGCACTTTTGCCAAAGGACTCTTGAAACAACCCAAGCAAATGTAGTGTATTTTGGGTTACATCCAGCGTTTTCTTGAAAACTGATCCAAAGGACAGAGCTTTAGTGCTACAGAAATGCTATGTGTTCTGGAGATTTGGACCGAACAACAAAAAGAGAAAACGAATGTTTGATCTAACACACAAAATGTTTTAAACTAGTTATTTATGAGAAGTGACTATCTACTGGTTTATTTAGTGCCAACTCTCTGTTCTTTGTGCTTGGGTGATTTTTGTGAGTTGGACACGCACTTGAAAAAAATTGTTGGTTTACCTTTTTCAAATTCTGTATTTCTAACAAAAGAATTGGGTTTTATGAGTACCTGTTCAGCCTCAAGCAGCCCTCAACTAATTTTATTTTGGTCCGTTTAAATATGTGCTGTGTGAAATCAAAGCAAAAACAAAGCACAAATGAAGCAAAAGTATGAATTTTCTCTGATTTGGACTCACAAACAGAGTAATACATGTGAAAGGCTGTTGTGTAGAACAACCAACAGTTAAACACAATCCAATCCATGTGAGGACAATTTAGGTGACGGTACCAATTTAGAGGCAGACTGTAAATCAGACTGCTGCGCTGTAGTTTATACAAACCTGACATGGATCTACTACTCCCACCTGATCCAGCTTCATGAAGGATGTTACCATTAGCTGGTGAGCTGGATGTTATGTGTTTGGAGAAGGAAAACTGTAACTGTCCAGAGCCATCGGTCTTCAAGACTGGATTTCTAAAATCCTACCTGAAGTACTTGGGGTGGATCATCTTACGCCATCCTTCTATAGAGTAGATTGGCAGCTACAGGGGTTTTTGTGGAGGTTAGGGGAGATCCAATTTCAGTCAACAAAATAAAAGACTTTCAATTTAATCTAAGCATAGAATTACAATGAAGGTAAACATTTGCATAGTCAATAACACAACCGACAGTTAAACATAAGCCAGTCCACACGAGGACAATGTGAGGAACTCTACCAGTTTGGAGGTAAATTGTAAATCAGACTGCTGTATTTCGAACACAGTCCGATCTATGTGGCCAGCGTTGCCAATTTATAGGTAAAACATTGTGTCTTGCCAACAGGGATTTGATTCTTGCTTCTGTAATACTCTTAGAAATTGATCAAAACTTGCACATGCTTCGCTAAGAAAAGTTCGCAAAGACGGTACTGACCTGTGACTTACACAGCCCATGTGGTGAAGTGTTAAGATTTGTACGCTAGATAACGTATCTGTAAATAGCATAGCTGTGAGTGTAAGCGCAGTAGAGTTGGAAGGGAAGGGGTGGATTTCGCAGCATCCTTTGCCAAAAAAAAACCTGTCGAATGTTAGAAACTTGATAGTATTCTTAGACTATGACCTATTAGCACTATCATAAGGATATGTTTTTGATGGAGATTACCAAACACTTCATCAAACTTATGTTTCTCACAAATGCTGTAAATGTAACGTAAATATAGAAACGGTTATTTGTTGAATTACAGAAATAAATCCTACGGCGTGGCAGTTGCTAAGTGCTTAGAGCAAAATATTGAATTGTAATGTACTAGTGAGGGAAAAAGTTGCACTTACCATGATTATGGTTGTTAGCATAATTAATGGTGTGGATGGAGTTAGCATAGAAGTTCTACTAGGTGCTGTCAGTCTGATAAGTATGAAATAAACCACTTGAGGGTGTGCTGTTATAGGAAAATAATCAACGACAGGGTGGTGTGATATGGCCCAATGCATAGAAAATTATGTTCCAATAACGACACATCCAGAAGCAATCTATTAACGAATTTTAACACAAGTTATAGCAGCTATAAACAATCATTTCCTCACCAGCCTCACATTTCTCTCTACTGAAGTTAATAAGACAAAAAAATGCAGCTTGTCATGTTACCAAGAAGGCTCTGACACTGGACACTCCTTCCATAAATATTCATCTTACACAAAACATCACCATATCAACAGTAACATGTTTGTTTTTGTTAAATAACATTAAAAAGTTTGTTTATTGTTTTGACTTAGATTATGTGGAGCGTCCACCATGGAAGTCCCTGTGAATGAGTTGTTACTATAGAAACGATAACGTATCAGAGCGAGCGCAGTAATGTAACCCTGCGAATTGAATTACTACCAGCTACTAACAGCTACTACTAACAGCTTCCAACCAATCAGATTTGAGAATCACTGTAATCAGTGTTAAGACTTGTCTGAAAGTGTATTCTTATTTTATATATTTTTATAACAGTTACGAATTTGTTGAACATTTCAGATTTGGTCTTCAACAAACAAACTACTATAGACTTTTGAAAAGTTGTGAAGTCTTTGTGTACGTGCATGTCAGTGTACCAGTGTGCGGCCTGTAGACATAGTCATCCCTTTGTTGTAACCAGCCCCCTCTAAACAGCATCTGAGAGACGCCCATGCTCACAGGAGGGGCCCCGTTTGTGGTACATGACTGCCTGAGACTATAGACATCTTGAAAAGTACAGGCATCACATTCTGTAGGATGTTGTGGTTGACCACAGCCCTACACACGTTAGTGTTTTTCCTCTTCTCACACACCAAATTTAGCTCATGAAAGTCTTGGTAATTAGCTGATGAGTTGAATCAAGTGGCCGTCTAAGACTGGAGTCTGACACGCATCTGAAATATTGAAAATTATTATTAAAGAATTTGAAAATGTCCAAGCTTTTTATTAAGATTTCCTTTGCTGGTTAGTTGTAGCTGATTTTAAGCCTTGGTCTTCTCTATTGTACACTGCCTTGTACTAACTTGAGACTTTTAAGGTTAGCGTTTGCTTCCTGTGTTGCACATGTTAAAAAAGACATTTAAGAATGAGCTAAAAAAGAACCAGCCTTTTCTATGATTCACCCTTAATCAGGCTGAGCTATTTACACCATTCCAGCCTTGTAATTTACTGACAAAAAAAACAAAACAAGCAATAATACGAATTTCATAAAGTCACAGCTAAAAAAAAAAAGTAGTGGATTTGTACAGTTTGTTCAGTCTTATCAGGTGTACAGTGAGGTATACTCAAGCTACTTGCTCCTGGTGAGAGAACGATGCCTGTGGGGTGCTATGGAACAAGTTCATTTTGCTCGCTGTAGCTCATTAGCTTGACCACACATGCTGGGTTTGCTCCTGTTTATCCAAAACATCCTGCGGTCTCTCCTGGCCTCCCTTCCGGCCAAGCTCACTCTGAGTCACGGCTACAGGAACTGCCTCAGGAACTGCCTCGCCTTACGTCTCATGAGATATTATCGGACTTGCTGTGAAGGAACATCATGAGCCTTTAATCCTGAGGAGTTGTCTTTGCGTCCTGTACACTATGAGCAAAGTGGATGCTCCTCCACTTTAAACCTGATATCATTTCATATGACAGTCCCTTGGATCCTGAGGAGATGCCACTGGCTGCCTTGGTTTAAGAGCAGAAGAATGGTAGATGTTTTCCACATTAACACCAGAGTTAAGTTTTTGTCTTCTTCATTTATTTGGTTTTAACATCACAATGATTTTACAACCCACCACACTGGTCATTGGTTCTTTACGTTTCTTTTAGGGTTCATGGAGGTCATTTTAGCTGTGTACGACATGCAAGAGAAAATACAGACAACCAGTTAAAAGACAGTGAGCAAATTTTAAATAATGTACAGTAATTTTGAGAGCCAATCAACATAAAGCCTGATAAAAGTATACACTTCCAGTGCCAAATGCTGAGGCAGCAATGTCTGAGACAGTGGAGACAGATGAGCATCCCTGGAACAATTTATCAGGTATCTTCAGTTTTAATGCTTTACAGCTCAACATCCAACCTGAAGAAGCCATTAGCTAACATGCAGCTGATAATGGAAGCGGTGTTCACTTCAGCATAGCTCACTTGGTTAGTTAACATAACTGTTCAAAAAAAAAAATGTAGACATGTAAAAAAGTAATTTAAAGTAATTACCCAAGTCATTTCTCGAGTCATTTTCTTGATCGGTACTTTTACTTTTACTCAAGTGAACTATTACTACAGGAGCAGTATTTTTTACTCACGTCTGCACTCTGTACTCACTGATAATATGCCAACACTACACTTTACAGCAAGGTTAATAAACCGATTTTTCTGACATTATACGTCCTTATGGAGCTATTACCAATTTTAGACTCAAATTTAGACTCTTTACTGTTCCTTGGCATGAAAAAATATTCCCTAAAATTTAAACTTTTTTAAACATGTCTGCACAATTCGTATTGATCTACGCTCTCTAGAAAAAAAAGCATATCGTTCAGTTGGGAGAGGTGATCTATGTATGTTCTTCTATATTAAAGTATAACATTTCACAGAACCCGTAAAAGAGTTGGTGCTCCTCCTTCTCTCATCATGCCAAAAAGGTTCACTCATTCATCTTCAATAAGCACTTTACGCGAGGCAAGAATACACCCTGGATGGTACACCAATCGATCACTGTGTTTTTTAGGAGGCAGGGAGAAACCGGAGAACCTGAAGGAAACCCACACACAAACGGGAAGAACGTGTGACATTCCACACAGACAGTAACCCGAGCTCAGGATCAAACCGGGGACCCTGGAGTTGTGAGGGGGCAACGGCACTCAGTCAGCCACATTGCTGGCCTGAAATTACCTTTACAGTGGTGATAAAAGCACTCAGCATCAGTATGGTGTGGACCATCATAAAATGGTGTTCTGGTCAGTAATGAATTGAACCTTGGTTCACTTTTTTTTTTTTTAGATTTTTGGTTCACACCCGGGTATTGGAGGAGTTCACATCACCAAACCACACCAAACAAAGTAGGTATGAAAGCACCTAAATAGCATCCAACTTTCTGATGATCATCCAGATCAGAAGTCATAGCTGCCTCCTCTTCAGTAAGAACAGATGAACCATGAGTAAATGCCATTGCATCCTCTTCATTTGATGGTTCCTCATCAATTGTTTATGTTCATGCAAATTTGACGGAAATATTCGGATAGCTCAGAGTTTATAAGTTGTGATGTTAACGTTTCTCAGTATGAAAGAACTCATGGAACACTGTGGTCTTCTGTTAGTAATTTACCCATACATCTGAGGAAAATTTGATGTTCTCAGATTTTATGCCTTTGACACAATGTTGTCCATATAAACTATTTGGCTATGTGCTAGCTAGCTTTAGCGTTGAGTTCGGATCTGGACAATGCCATAGCCTGGGAGTCCAAGAGAGCTAAATTGGCTGTGTTCTCTGGGTGGGATGGGATGGCGTTTCTCTATCCCCTGTCAATCACAGTGACACTAGCCAATCATAGTTGTTTTCTGAGCTCATGTATGTGGAAGAGGGTAGATAGCACTTTCCTGCCCTGTGATGCAGCATGACGCCGACTGGCTTCACATGTCCAGTAGGAAGCACGTGCTGTCCGTCATCCTCCCAGGCTGGAAACCGTCATATGCTAGAGGAAAGCTGACTAGTAAGTAGGAAATGTTAGATGAACAAATTAAGGAGAAATTGGGGAAGAAAACTGAACACTGAATGCATCTTATGTTCACCTTCTTTTGTCATATGTACAAATTCTATTTGAATGCAAATAAGCAGATCCATCAAGCATAAATTAGGCAGTACATTCCCCTACCATGAGGTAAAGCAAAGCGTATGTGGGTGTCGTAAATACATATCAGGAATAACATGAAAATGGGACAATGCAGGACTTGTCCCCAGAAAACATTAAGAACATCTTGATTAATTACCATGAAGCTTTTTTAGACTTGTTCTCTGGTTTGTTTCATTGCAGGTTATGTGATTGTTTATTTTTTTTTAAATATTAAAATTTCATCACCCTGCATTGTTAGTTATTTCATATTATACCACAGTAATTTTCTATAACAGCAGCTCTGACAGTTGTTCTGGCTACAAGGCGAACCATGCTATAAAAATACATTATTGTTTCTATGGTAACAATGAATTCATCATTTATGGAAGGAGTCTCCAGTGTTAGCAGTTTGTAACAGTTTGTAAAAGCCACTTCTTTAGGTTTTCAGGCATTTTTTGCTTTATCTACTTAAAGAATAAGTGATGGAACCACTGTTTATAGCTGCTATTTACCTCTTCTTTGTGCAAGGTCACATTACACCATCATGTCGTTGATTATTTTCCTATAACAGCACAGCTCTAAGTGTTTTATTCCTTACTTATTTGGTGTGTGATCACTGAAAATAAGGTCTTAACACCTAACAGTCTCTCTTTACATATATTAAAATAATATCAAATAAAATATGTAAAAATGATGTAGCCTTGTCCATTTTTCTTCAGGCACAGGCACAATGATATTGGCTGGAACAAAGCCGGTATCACTCAGCACTTCATTCGAACTCTGCAATTTTATTTTATTTTTTTTTAAGTTGGCAGTGTATAATGGGCCTAAGAGGCAGAGGAACCAAGGTAGGACGCAGAAGCCATGTTTTTATGTATTTCATGCATTATTTTCAGTGGTGTGCCTGCATATATTTTTTTTTTCGTGCTCGCCTTCTTCCAGAAAGAAGCCCGAAAATTTCACATCGACGCCTATAATCCGGAGCTATCTCCCGATGAGCGAGGGAGAAAGAGAGAGAGAGAGAGAGATGGAGGAAGAGAGGACGAGGGAGATAGTGAGGGATGGAGAGAGACTTGACGAGACACTCCGAGAATAGTAAATACTTGCTTTTTTCCAACCACTGCTGCACAACCAAGAAATCTTCTCCACACACACACACACACACACACACACACATATATATATATATATATATATATATATATATATATATATATATATATATATATATTCTAAATGCATCTGAAGGAAATTTAAATCAGGCACGATTGGTTGTCCTGTTGCATTTTTTTCGTGATAATATTCGATGCTCGTTCGAATCATACAAATTGCGTGATGATTCCGTTGTTAATAGTAGTTAGTGTTAGTGTTTTCAGTGCAAAATTTTAAAACCAAGGAGTCTGATAATATTCGATGCTCGTTCGAATCATACAAATTGCGTGATGATTCCGTTGTTAATAGTAGTTAGTGTTAGTGTTTTCAGTGCAAAATTTTAAAACCAAGGAGTCTTGGATGCAACATGCAGCTGTGTGTGAGGGGGGAGAAAAAAAACGGTGCACTGCAAACAAGTTGTGGCGAATTGCATCATGGTACAAACATGCACCAAACCTCAAAAATTCACTCTTTTCAACCATGGCAAATTCACATGGAGCATACCTCACACTCTTTCTCTCTCCTTCTCTCTCTCTCTCTTTCTCTCTATCATGTCAACCTCGGAGGAACTGAAGTAGATCTAGCTCTAGACCACAAACTTTATCTCTGTCTTATCACACCATCCATATCACTGCTCTTCCCTTCTCCATTTAGAAACAAATCCACATAAAAATGAACACAGATGTTAGGAATGACATATTGAAGTCGCTCCCCTTTGACGCAGGACCATACATGTATAATGTACGTGTATTTCTGGTTCCCCTGTTGAATTATATCGGTGGAGGCAGGCTTCGAGGAAAAAAAAAATATCTCATTATTAGTGCCAGGAAGAAATCCTCTTTGCTCTGGGCTGCGTGTTGTGGGTGTTGGAGCAGTGGGGGGTGGGGGTTGAATAGAGCGTAGAGCTCTGTGTGTGTGTGTGTGTGTGTGTGTGTGAGTGTGTGTGTGGGGAAGGAGAAGAGAATGGAAATGCAGAGAGGACTGCGAGAGAGATACTGGAGTCAGTCAACCTGATCTCCAACAATTTTAGTAGGAAAGAAATCGGAAGCAAAGCTACGACCGAGCTATAACTCCATCCCCTCGCGTTAAGCACAAGGATTTGGGAATTCTTATGAATTTGCAATCGTAAGACTATTTTGAGTATACACTCACCGACCACTTTAATAGGAACACCTGTTAAAGGTGTTTCAATCAGCCAATCACATGGCAGCAGCACCATGAGTGAAATCATGCATGTTCACAAATGTGATTTTGACCGTGGCTGAGTTTTCAGAAAGTGCTGATCTCGAGGGATTTTTACACACAACTACACACTCTGGAGTTTACCCAGAATGGTGCGGGAAAAAAAATACATCCCGTTCTACAGGCAAAGGCACCTTGTAGGATGAGAGAGGTCAGAGGAGAACGGATAGACAGGTTCAAGCTGACAGGAAGGCTGCAGCAACTCAACTACTCTTTACATCTGTGGTGAGCAGAAAAGCATCTCAGAATGCACAATATGTCAAACCTTAAGGCAGCAGAGGACCTCATCTTGTTCCAGTCCTGTCAGCCTGAGGCTACAGTGGGAACATCATGACTTTAATTCACTGGTATACAAGAACCTACGTCCATTTGACTTTTTTTTTTTTTCACTCTTAATATCCACTTTATTCCGGTTTGCTTGATCACAATGCTGCTTTACCCAGCCATGTTTGCTCCTCTGTCCACATCTTCAGGAGCGAACATGATGCCTGAGCTGCAAGCGAACTATCAAGGCAAGGACTAACAAGGAGGCCGTGGAGACGGGAAGGAAAAACGTGACCTACACATCCACATTTCTCCTCATTACCATATCGGCATCTGTGCGTCACGACCCTTTGTTTATTTTAATCCGTCCCTCCACTCGCTCTGCGCCTCGGTTTTTCATTTGCGTATCAGGAGATGCCCTTTCGCTTGATTTATACCACCGCTAGCCATAGCTGGCTCACTCGCTCAGAAAGAGGGGTAATTATTTAATTAAACTGGAGCTGGGTGGGCCACTCGGGATGCTCATGGAGGGAAAGGGGTCCAAGTCGTGTCGGTAAACCACCAAGGTTAAACAGCTTTTTCTGATTTTTTTTTTTTAATATGCAATGTACTATGATGGTATTGAATTGGATGTGTATTTGGCATCTCGTTTGGATTTACAGTTGACCCTACGTGACCGTAAGCTCTATGATGTCATTTCCGCTTACCGTTAGAAAGATAATAACCTAATAATCAGCAAATTCTTCCACAGTCAGGAAAACTGCAAATTCCAAATGGACAGGCAGGCCCGGATAACATTGCTGTAAATAAAAGAGAAATGCTTTGTATTGCTTCTTTGGGAATTGGACTACGCTGCGAGTTTGTGTGAGGGCTCCACTTGCCGCAGTCGCAGTGGCATTTCTCTTTCTCGTTCCCTTTTTTTTCCTCTCCGAGGCTTTTTCGCTTTTGCACCAGCCAGGCTCGGGATGGTCATTAATCACCGGCTAAAATGATAGATGTTCCTCACGGAATGAGTAGATGCACCATGCATACAGAAATAACCTGCTGTGCTGGCTCAAGAAGCACACACAAACACTTTGTCTCTCACACACACACACACACACACACACACACACACACGCTACACTCTCAAGTCCTTGTTTCCTTCCGCACTTCTATCTCTATCTTTTTTTCTGTACATATCAAAAAAATCCGCTCTTATACGATTGCACGTTGTGTTCGTATTGATTAGTGAAAACGCAGGTCCCTGTAACAAACTTGGGTTTCGCAATTTTACCTTCAACATCCCAGAAGCACCTGCAAATTAGCATAGAAAACAAGCCTCGACATTCCAGATGGATCTCCATCTGAGTGCTGAATAATCAGACCTCTTCCAGGTATGATTGCACCTAAACACAACACAAATAGGCCTAGTTAATCATTAACGATATGCATCATCTGGTATTTTTTTTAAATGTTGTTATTTTCTTTTAAGTTTATATTGCTAATCAGTCATCTATGCATTTCAGACACTTTACATTTTGTCGCCGTTTCCGAATCTCAGACCTCTGACTGTGCCACACAACCTCTACAGCCACCATTTTTCCTCTGGTTCTTTTTAATTGAATGTGGACCAGGCACCTCGGACGGAAAAAGACACCCTTTTTTTTTTTTTTCTGGAGCAAGCGCTGTTGCATCCAATTACAGATAGGGAGAGGAGGGGGGCTAGCTAAAGCCCAGGAAGAGTTTATGACCCTTTCCACACATCTGGGATGAAAAGCAGGCTGTTTTTTTTTTTTTTTCAAGCTTGAGGAGAGGCACAGGCATGTCTGCGAGAAAAGAAGTGGAGAAAACAGCTTTTTTTTTTTTGAGGCTTGCTGGGCTGTCTTGACGGCGGCGAAGCAAGTTAACGACATGCAAATGAAATGCGAGTACGCCGTATCTTCACTCCACGGCCTAATGAGAAATTCCGGGATTTTTCCAGCACACAAACAGAGGAAACCCCCCCACACCATAACTACAAAACGTCTGGATGTCTGTAGGTAAGAATTATCTAGGTGAGACAAGCAGCAAAACCACTGATAAGGTCCCCTTTTTTCAATCTACACCAGGCACAAGAGGAAACTGAAAACATCAACCTTTTTTTTTTGTTGTGGAATTGTTTATATGCCGAAATTGTCTGTAATTTCACTTTTTGGGTCTAGTCAAGAGTATGATTTATGGGCTACAAACAATAGGCACCCTGACTGGAAAATTTTAAATATTAACCAAAACATTATTCACCAGTATAAACAGATAAATAAATGAATGATATTTAAAATTGGTTTGTCCATTGCAGAACATAGAACAATTCTCAAATCAGATTTTAGTGCAGTCACATTTGACCGGGTTACTCCACAGGAAGTCTGCTTTGGCAGAATCCTCGTTAGCAGTGGGTTAATTAGCATAGCTAACAGGGTTTCTAGGGGAGGGGCCTCGTTAATTAGAGATTAACCGCGCCTTAAGCTGGTGGCTGTCATCTGCTGGATTTATTAACGTGGTACAGCTTTAATTGTTCCTGGCCTGCACAAACCTCCAGCTCCTTCATCATGGACCAAGGGGGTTGGGGTCAGTATGGTCAATTACACTGACCTGCACCTCACACACCCTACTTCTATTCAAAACTGTCACTTAACTGATTAGCATATTGGTGTGTTTTCCCCGTTTTGGCCTTAAATATGCAATTGAAGGAAATGGAGGTTGAGGAATTGTAATAAAATATGCCAAGCTGTAGTATGGACACTACAAAAGAAAAAGATTATTTACTAATACAATTAAATCAATTATTCATTTAAATTATTCATAGTCTGTATATGATCTTGTCTTTCTCTCCACATTTTAGGGTGCTTTAAAAAACACCATTTGCCTGCAACAAGCCGATTTGGAACAGTGCCACCGATAAAAATGTGTCTTGCCAGACCAGACCCATAAAAAGAGACATTTAAATTCTCCCGAGGTTACGTATTGGGCATAAATGAGCAACTCCAGTCCACAGTAATCAGTTCCACAGGCTCGGCTGCATTAGAAGATTCAGTGAGGTCATCGAGTGTGTAACGCGGCTGGCGAGCACCGCGCATCTTTGCAAATGTGACCACAATGAGTCAGGGCGAAGCAGCAGCGGAGAAAACATGGAGCTGGAGTCTGGAACGAAAAAGGAAAGAAAATACAGCAGTGTAATGATGATGATGATGATGATGATGATGATGATGATAAGGGGGGTTACAAGGGTTAAAGAGAGAAGGAGGGAGGGAGGGAAGGTGTGTGTGTGTGTGTGTGTGTGTGTGTAAAGTGGTCAGTGTGAGATTATAAAACAAAGCCTGACCTAAACTGGCCTGACTGTAGTAGATTTTTCAATACTGACTGCTGGATGTGATCAATACAGTAAAGGTGTGTAATAAAATATAATATTTTAATATAATAATTTCCATATTTAGTTTTAACAAATGAAATAAGAAATGTAAAACTATCTACTTCTATACTCTCTACAAACCATATTCTATGTCTCTCCTCATGCCAAATCCCCATAAACAGTCATTTCTCGAAGACCCATGGATAAATAACACATCAGCTGGACCTGAAGAAAGGATCAGACAGACGTTTCTCCATTTTCCCAGCGACGCCAGTTGTGTTTTCCATAACTGAGTGGAACACGTGGTGATAAATACCGACCCAGTGTGTTTCTTTTCTTGAGTCTTCCTGCAGTTCTGCTTTTGTCTGAGTGATGGAGGCATACATTGTTGACAGTCGTGCCCCAGGCCAAGCCTGCAGAGCCTCTCATGTCTCTTTGCGGGGCCTCCGTGATCCCCCCCGCCCCCATTCCTTTACGCACACACACACACACATACACACACACACACACACGCACGCACACAGCATGTGTACAAACTACAGACACAGGGAGGTACAAAGGGCCAGGGCTTCGTTCTTTAGTTTTTCTCTTTAGTGGAGAAGCATGGCTTCCATTATTCTCCCCCCACCAACCAGAAAAACCTTGCATTTCTGTATGTGTGTGTGTGTGTGTGTGTGTGTGCTTTATTTCATTCATAAATCCTGCTTTACATACACACAAAACATTTTTTTCCATAGAAGAAATATCTCAAACTCTTTGGCACTTGCACACAAAGTCACTAGTACACTCGCTCACCAGTTCTTCCATTGGCAAATCTGTACTAGCAACTTCAGGCCTTTTTTTTTTTTTTTTTTTTTGAAGTCTCTCTCCGTGATGCTGTCAACGGCTAACCAAATCTTGCCACGGATCCATGCAAATTGTGCATCAAGGGGTGTCTCGGTTTACCGAGTAAAACAGGCGTGTATTAAGAGCATGCCTTGCGTGTGTTAAGAGGCGTACTCTCAATGGAATGTGGAAGGGAAAGAAGCCATTGAGAAGAAAAGCGAGACGTCTCTGTGGGGAGAGAGAGAGAGAGAGAGAGAGAGAGAAAGAGAGAGGAAGAGAAAGACAGAGAGAGCATGGATAAACCAAACCGTCTGCTCTTATACGTAGATGATGTTAACTCCACTTACAAAGTCTCGGTTGATCTGTATAAAGATGTCCAGGAATAATAAGATTTAGCCCAATTAGAAAACATGTTGTGGTGTGTGTGTGTGTGTGTGAGAGAGAGAGAGAGAAAGAGAGAGAGAGAATGAGAGCATGGGAAATCAAACAGATCTCATCATCTAGACGGTGTTAATCTCAGACATAAAGTCCTGCTTGATCTGTTTTAAGATGTGCAGTCTTGCATATAGTGACAGTGCCATTAGCCCGGGGAGGAATAATGAGATTTAGCTCAATTAGAAGACATTATAAGGTGTAGCGAGAGAGAGACAGACAGTCAGAGAGAGAGAGAGAGAGAGAAACAGAAAATGAAGGATAGCAAGTGAGTGAAAGAATAGGTATGTTTTCATCCAAATGTTTTGCAAATATTAAGCAAATTTCTGGAAAGACTGGCAAGAATCGTTGCATTTCCATGAATTACTGGTTAATAGAAGCGAGCCCAACAAGGTGACGTAATAAAATGAGCAAGAGCAAAACATGTGTCATGGAGAATGTTCCCTCAAGCAAGCACACACACACACACACACACACACACATATATATATATATATATATATATATATATATATATATATATATATATATGGGTGTTTTACATTTTTGGTGTTTCTTTGGTGGGGCAGGAATTCTAAATTCACATAAATCAGGTGGCGAGAAACCACACTAACACAAAGGGAAACTTGTACAACCCCAGACCTCTGCTGATCCTTCACCTGAACACACCAGTGCATCCGACAGGCGCCATTTGACAAACAACAGGTTCCTTCAGGACTATGGAAGGTGCATTGCTGATACCACCCACAAAGCAGGAGCTGCGGTCCCCACCATTGGGTTAAATGCAGAAGCTACGCTGAGTCAAGCAAAAAAAAACCTAGCTCCCTTGAGCACCCAAGAAGAAATGTCTTTACAAATTGATTTATGTATTACCAACCTCGCCAGTGGCCTCTGAACCATCCATTAAGATACCACACACTGCAGCCACTAAGCCGACAGAACAGGAGGAGAAACCTTTCAGTGGTGTGGGGACGGCTAGGGGAAGTGGTACAGGAAGCTTAGCTAGTCAATTCAAATCCAGATCTCTCAATCTCTGGATGACTAAAACTATAAAATTAGATCTGTTTCCAAGTGGTGCAACAGAAACGCATTCACCCTATTGTCAGGAGATCACTGATGCCGAATCCATGGCTGGAAATCCAAGAGAGCAAAACTGGCTGTGCTGTTTGAGTGGGAGGGATGACATGATCTCTCCCCTGTCAATCAGAGCAACACTAACCAATCGTGTACAGCTACCCTGTTGCGTTAGCAACAGTTCAAAAAGATAGCGGGAGGAAGGAGGATGAGAAGGCGCTTTACCCTTTACCCTCACTGGTTGGTAGCTGTTGTGGTTACTGGAATATGACTAAATTGGTAGAAAATGGAGTAAAACAGGTTACAAAAAAAAAGAACGGAACTGCATCCAGTGAAAAGACATAAGCCAGCCTGAACTAGTTCAAGTTTTATCACACACTATCCAACAAATCAAACTAGCTTCCTGTATCAAAGCACTCAGCTTTGCTGTGTCTCCCTCTGTTTGAGAAGCGGAGAGCATGAATACTGCGGATAAGTTCAGAGCTAGTTCTGCATACAAAGAACCCTCATAATTGAGAGAGAGAGAGAGCACAGTCTCATGAATGCAAATTTGTAATAACTCACACTATTGTAAAAGTTTCAGTTAAGATTTGAGTCATTTCAGCCTCCCATTTTTGTACACCTTTCTGGCCACAAGCTTCAGAATCTTTAGAGTTGCATTATGATTGGTTCTCCATACTTCCATGTGCTGGTTTCCGGTGTGAAAACACTGCAACACAATAAGCTTTTCAAAGCAAGATCTAACGACTGGACTGAAAAATATTCCCATTTTTAAAAGAATTATGAAGTTTGAAGCACTAAGTGATGAATACACAGGATAATCTAGTGTGTTTTCCAACAGGCTATGGGACGAGGTCTGTGGTTGGTCAGCTGCCATGTCAGTCAAATTGTGTCCTTCTGTGAAAGCAGTTGGATCTTGGCCACATTTATTGAGAGAATGTACCAAACTCTCTAGCTAGAAGTCTGGCTTGTGAGACTAAAGTAAGGGTGAGTGGAGGAACTTAGCAGTCATAGCCTTTATTACGAACTTCATTTGATTAAGAGCATACTCTGCTTAACTGCCTTCTTATTAAAGCTCTCAGTATCTAATAACTAATAAACAGAATGTCAACACTATAAGATTGGCTATTGAGGAAAGTTAAGGAAACCACAATGTCCTTTAGCTAGAGATCTGAACAAGACCACATACATACGTGGCACCAGTAGACCCCAGAAAAAAAAAAAGAAATGGCTGGGTGCAAAGTGAACCCAGAAGTACCGGATCATCAAGTCAAACCTTTGCCCCGTAAGCCCTACTTGCTTTGCTGGGCTCTTCTGCCAAGGCAGAGGTCTTGGGTTGGGACTCCACACTGACTCCACATATGATGCTTATTAAGGCCCAGTTGGAGCCCGTGGCTCTTAACCAAATGGTGTGGGGAATTCTGGGAACACAGGGCTGACTTAAGTGTTAATAGAGACCGTTCCAGCACCAGCAGCAGCATTCCAAAGTGGGCGTATCCATAAAAAAGTGACAATGAAGGGGCTGGAGGGTTCCTTGGAGTTGGAATTATATGCTATACCAAGACTTTTTGTAAGAAGCAGCATACTCTGGCTTCTACAATGTCATTCATTATTTCATTGCTGTCTATAAAAGATCTTTATTTTTTAATATTTCTTCCCCGAAAGTGTTTCTTCTTCACACATTCTTGAGGCATCCTTCATTTCTGACTGAACCTGGACCTTTGTAGCTGTGATGTGATACAGTTCACTGTAAATAGCTCTGAAGGAAATAAAATTGATTTGAATTGAGCTGAGCCAAATTCTGCGTCATGGTGTAGCCTCTAAAATTTCCTTACTGTCTGTGAGCTTGTCATACGGTTAAGTTGAGAAATGCCCTTTGAATATATTGTTAATCTACAGATGGTTTATGTCTTAATAAGTTGTTTGGACAAAACAAGCCACCAGAACAGCTTCAATGCACCTCATGAACACCTTATGAGCGATGAATGCCATTCTTCTAAAACGGTTGGTGTCTTGACGATGGGCATGAAGAGCTTCCATAGGTGTTCAGCTGAGCTGAGATCTGGTAAGTGGGAAGGCTATACATATAAATTTACATCATTTTTATCCTGATCAAAAAAATTCACTGAGCCCTCATGCCCTTGCAGATGGGGGCGGGGTCATCCTTCAAGAGACCACACCTATCAGGATAGAAATGTTTCACCACAGGATAAAGGTGATCAGAAAGAAGAAGTTTGTGTTGATTTACAGTAACACTTCTCTTTAAGAGGATAAAAGAATCCAAACCATGCCAGCCAAATACATTTCCATTTAAATAAATTCTGTATTAATTAGTTGAAGAGTTAAGGAACACAAAGCACTGCTTAATATTATTGGCATAGAAAAGACGTTTAATGTAGTCCGGTCCACATTTTTTATTTTGTCCGAACAAACACACTTGGGTCAGGTTGTCAAGGTGTGTTAGGAGTTGGAACAGAATGAAAATGTGAACTGGTAATTTATCTGACTGGATTGGGATCCCATGTTCCATGTAAGCATACCCAGCTCATCTAAGAAGTATTATCTATTTTAAATTAGCCAAATTAACAATAGCACTGCTAGAATATTTTTAAAGATGAACTGGTAATACTTAAGGATTTTTAGCATTGTAGAAGACTTATATTTTTGACCTAGCAATGGTGAAACTGTGAATTAGCAACATGCCCTAGCTATTATTACACATTGAATATAACATAAGGCTATGCTTGTGATATTTAAGACTCAGGTTTCATAAATCGAATGTAAAGTTTACTGCCATTCTCTGACTTCCTGTTTTTTCTTCTTTGTCAGGTATTTACAATCCAAATGGCACCTCCTCTGCAATCGCTTTTGTTTAAAGTTGCTGACTTAATTTATGGATGGTAAACAGTGACAAAGTGGAGTTCCTGCAAGGTTCAGCTGGAAGAAAACGACAGCGGATGACAGCAATTGTCTGGCTTAAATCTTCATCTAAACCGCAGTGATTGACCAGCGTCCCCATGCCAACGAGGATCGCATTATAGCTGTAATCCATTTTTGCAGATGTAAAGTGGACATCTGCAGCTGATGCACTGCGAGACAGACAGAGGCACAGCGTAATGTCTAAGGATATCTAGATTTCACTGCTCACTTCAGAGCGAGACCAAACGAACATTTACTTGAGGAAAAGACTCCACTTCTGGTTTGCTTTGAAAAGACACACAGCTTATGCTGCCATTGTTCAGTAGTTTAGGTCCTTTGACAGGAAGTTCAATTTATCTAGCCCTTAAAACTCTAGCCTATGTTTGAGGTTTTCCCCACCATTCTCTGTGTTATCAGGCTTCTAATTATAATAAATATAAGCAGCCATTAATTAGCCATGGTCTCTGTATGGAAGGGATAGCAGTACTCCCTCCCCTGTCAATCTGCACGACATTGACCAATCTTGGGTGTCTCTGAGCTCAGGTATGTGTAAGAGGGCAGACTACACTTTCGTCCAGCTGTGTGCAGCTGCCCTGTGATGACCGAAAAGATATAGATGCCTGCTTCTTGGAGATACTGTGGAAGAACATTAGTTGCTGATGTGCGATTGGCGAGAGCTAGCTAGTGGGTAGGAAATGTCAAATACCCAAATTAGCAGAAAAAAAGACAAAAAAAAGGCAATCATGCATGCGAAGTAGTAACATTTCCTATGTAAATGTCAGCAGAATTTGGGGTGGGACACTGTATGGTTTAATATTCTGTCAAAGAATATATCATTAATCCAAGGTAAAGCCATTACTTCATTCTCTATGTAAATATATTAGCCATTTGTGATTCAGCAAAACAAAATGTCTTTTCCAAACCAAAAGTTGGAAAACTGAGTGCAAAAAAGCCTGCAAAACGTACTTATCAGGTTCTAACAGCTAGGGCAGGGGTGTGACCCAAAGATTTGAATCTCCTCCTCTGACACACTGGATTAAACTGATCCTGATCAGGGTCTTTGTCGATCCAAAGCCTATCCTGGGAATGGGAATCTGGATGGGATGCCAGATCATCACACATTCGCACACTCAGGGAGTTTTCTGGGAGCTGGAGAAAACCAGAGAACCTGGAGGAAACCCATAAGAACATGTGAAGGGAAGAACATGTGAAATATACAGACAGTAACTTAAGCTAAGCATCAAACCAGGGACCCTGGAGATGTGAGGCGGCAACACTACCTGCTGCCTCCGTACGTCTTATATCTCAAAATCTTTTCAACAAATACACAACCATATTGCCAGATACATGCTCTAGACACCATTAAGCTACATAATCACACTTTAAAATAATGTAAAACTCATTTTTTGTTTAAAAAAAGTTTAGGTAATCTGTATTTATATATTTGACTGGAACTATAATTATCATCTGTATCACTTCCAGCTTTACAACACAGTTCCACTTTTAAACATTGGGGGGTTGAGTCTGGTAGGTCCAATAATACTAAACTACACTACGTAAAAAAAAAGTGATTGTGGTTGTCCAAGATGGCTGCCCTAAAATATAACTGCAGCATTGAGCTACATGGTGAAATTCTGCTCATGTTTATAGGTAATACTGCATGACTTTAATTTACAGCTAGCTATGTTAGCCTTGTAGCACCAGTGCAAAAATAAAGAAGTAAACGTTGAACACCAACTATGCCGTGGCTCATCGACTACATTTGAGGTAAATTGAAAATGGTGTATCTTAGATTTTTTTTTTCAACAAAGTATTCTGTTAACTCTATTATGTATTATGTTTACGCTAGCAAGCAACACGTCGCCTGTGTCGCATGTGGTTTGGTTTTTTTTCTTGCGCTAATGAGAAAAGGTAGTAGCCAAAATCAATAGCCTACAGCTGACTATGTGATTAATAAACATCATGTTTGTTTAAAACGTATTTAAGTTTGATTTACATGTTACATGCTAAACTACATGCTAACTGTACTAGCTACGCACACTCACCAGGGGCACCAACGATCTTTGCTTCGTCCTTCCAAGCTTTATTTTTCTTCGTAATGTCTCTATACACGTTTAATGATAGGTTGTATATGACAGGATAAGATGAAACCACGGTTGTAAGTTTTTCTTCCACTTTTTCACACGTCAAAATTGAAATAGAAATAAAGTTCTGAGTGGGGAACTGAAGAAACGTCAGACCACGCGCGGTATACAACTGGTCGCTTTGTCGCTTGCTAGTGTGAACGTACGCTTAGCTAGCTAGTCAACGTCAACTGAAAACCGTCACTGTTATTTACTGTTATGCACATGCATTTTTAACGTAAAAAATTTCAGATTACATTTTTTTTACAAACCTTTTATGTACAGACCCACAGGAAAATATGTTCTAGGTCTTGTACGTTATAAAGACTTTTCCGTGCTATATCGTAGCGTAAAATTTGAGGCAAAGCTTTCATAGTCAGCTGATAAGTTGAATGAGTTGCGTTAAATCGAGACCGAAACTCTGCAGTACCCTCACCCTCCATGACTGCAATCCGACACATCTGACCCAGACCTATAGGATCAAAGAGCATTGCGTCTCGCCACTTTTCTCCACAAACAGGACTTATAGGCTATTGAACACGCCATGTGCCGAGGCAAAGGGATGCAAAGCATCTGAGACATGAACACACTGAGCTGAACCTTAGCTGTAATATAAATAGTCCTATTCTGTGGTTATTTTTTTTTTTTTTGTACTGTAATGACTCACACTGCAAGAAGAAGTCCCACAGGCAAGAAGAAGCGATAATCTAGCAAATGGAAGTCAATCTGATCTGAATAATTTATGCTAACTTTTTAACATAGATGAGTGACATATGACCATATGACACATATGATGAGCAATCCGCTTTTGTTTTGCTTATATATATATATATATATATATGTAGGTATGTATGTATGTATGTATGTATATATGTATTTCTAGTGTAGTTAGTAGCCTATATAACCCTGAAACTTTGCCTGTGTGCAAAAAATGGTATAGTTGTGTTTACAAAAAGCATTAAAAACCTAATTTCCTTCATGTATACACCATCTCATTAAACCCACCCTTTTATTAAAATAAAAACTCGATGTATTTGTACGGCAAAATCTTACTTATCTAATTTAAAATGTACTCATTTCTTATTCCCGCGGAGGGAGGGCGAGACGCTGACTTGAACAGCTGCTTCATGACCCAAAAAACTGTCAGTCTTTCCCTGGAATAAATTGTGGAATGTTTCATTATTACTGCAGGGGGAAAGACAAATCGTTGTTCCACTCGGGAAAGTGGTGCGCACGAATTTACGTGGAGATTTAGATATAACTTAGATATCGAAGCCTATTTAATGTTAAGAAGAAGTAATTCAAATGAGTATTTTTGTTATTTTGTAGAATAAACACGAGTGGAGAGAAGTAAACCCCCCCGCTGCCCGGAGCCCGCTTTCAGGCGGACCTGTAGTAGAATCAATTCACCGAGTGGGGAGCTTGAAACCGTCCACTCGCGCTTCTGAGGTGAGTTTGGAGAGAAAGAAGTGTTGAGCACAGTTTAGATTTCGCCGTCGTGTGTCTCTCACGCTTAGTAAACTAACCGAACAGTATCACATATATACATATTTTTAAACATTTACACGTTTATACAGAAAGAAAGACAGCTCTGGGTAGATAGTGAGATGTTATTCGCTTGTTTTGGACGGAAGAAACCGCCTCAGAAAAGCGCCTCAGTGCCGCACGCGCGTGTTTTGGCGCCAAAAACAGTGAATATAGAGATATAAATTTGTTCTGGTATGTTGTTGAACCTGGGCAACTTGGTAGATTTGGGTGTTAGGAAAGCAAAATGAAGGCCTAGAAGTTTATCTGGAGAAGGAAATACGAGTAGTATGAAAATAAAAGCCAATACCCAAACCTTAACAGCAATGAATTCTGGGTAAAAACATGTAAAATACCTTTAGTTCTAGCTAAGAAGTCAAAAGAATTAGTCATCATCTAAGAAAAGAGTCACAAATGAACTTTTATAGAACACATCAAAACAATTTAAGCACTCATGTCATACCTTTAAAGCTTAAACAAAGGTAAATTTACATAAATTCAATATCAAAGCATTAAGATGCCTGAGAAACACACTGATATTCAGTGTAATGTTCATGAAATCTGCTTAAACACCTGTAAAATTGAGGTGTTGAGGAGTTTTGTCATCCGTCAATCATCTCTCAAGGTCATTCGGATGTGTGGAAGCAGTTCTCTTGGATGGCGAAAGGTGGTAATACAGGTTAAACAGATTGTTTTTAAGGTGTGAAGATACCTCAAGAGTACATGATACATGATAGATGATACGTGCCACCTAATGGTGTTTCATTAAATAAATAAAAAACAAATGTATGTGAAATACTAAAAATAGCAAGCTTTCTGTGGTGATAGCTTTGATTTCTGTTCCATAATGAAGACTGACATTGATCGATGCCCGTTTTTTCCCCCGGTGTGTAAACTGAACTGACCACCTTGGTATCAGTTTGGGTTCTTAGCGTCCTCCCAAAAGTCTCAAAACTACCAAAGTGAAGTTGCTTAGCTCCCCCTGTGTGAAGACAATGGTATCACACTCCATCTACACTTTGCAGCTGATGATTAGGAGTGGAAAGGTATGGAAAGCTCATGGTTTGGTAGGTATAATCCAAAATCAGGGTGGTTTTTTATTTATTTATTTTTGTATATCAGAACTTCAGATCAAGCAGGATGACCGGCTTCAGCATTATTGGGGTAAAATGAACAATATAAAATTTATTTTCCACTCAAAGAAGTGAAGAAATAATGTTCCTTTCCCACACAAAGATATTCTCCGAAGAACTTCAGGTTTTTTTTCTTCTCTCAAATCCATTTGGGAAAATGATCTTAAACATCTCGTAAAATAAAAGCAAACCAATTGTCATGCCTCATTGCTCTCCAGAAAGCAGGGAAGAAAGTCTGACTGACAAAATATGAGGTTTGCACACACACACACACACACACACACACACACACACACCCATATAGAAGACGTTTTAAAGCCCAGGCAACACGAAGCATTCACCAGTGGTGGATTATAGAAATAAATATTCCTGACTACAATTTAATTCTAACTTAAAGCTATAAAAAGTCCTATTTTCTGTCTGATCAAAATCCGATCACGTCATGACTGACACTGGCGTCTCTGCAAGCGATGTAAACAGACATGTGAAGTGCTAGTGCTAGAAAAGCGAGTAGTGAACATGGTGTATTGGTGTATTTTGTACGTATTTCTAGCAGCACATTGCTCATGGAAAGTGACACAATCAGGTAAGATCGTGGTTTTTCGTGCACGCCACTGCAACGTTCTTCTTTCAGCTGGTTTAAAAAGCTAACCCGATCAAGAGCATGGCACTACACCGTGCTGAAACAGCAGGAATATCACGTCTGGTTTAATAAAATGGATTAAAATTACAAAGCTTACCCTTACTTAGCTTGTTCTTGCTTAGCTACCGGCAATCACGTATCAGTGAGCAGCTTATTTACCGTTGATGGTCGTGAGCTTTGCTGGTGAAGGTCGGCAAGATCGGATTAACTTTGTTGTGTGTTCTCTATTATAAATATTGTCCGAATTTATTATACAAACATGAAACACATTGTCAAAGACTGTAGCCTTGGCTTTCCAATGTACCCTTGTGTAAGTAACGAGTATTAGCGAAAAGAAATTAGATAAAAAATACAGCTCGTCTGCCTTATTATAATACGTGGACCATTATTATCTCAATTTCAATCACAGCGCAGCCACTCTGCTAATTCTCATTGCTTTTACCACTAAAAAAAGTATCCTATGTAGAATTACTCACCATTACCACATATAAACACTAA
Source organism: Pangasianodon gigas (assembly GCA_022758105.1). Lineage (NCBI taxonomy): Eukaryota > Metazoa > Chordata > Actinopteri > Siluriformes > Pangasiidae > Pangasianodon > Pangasianodon gigas. The sequence continues at coordinate 30,129,774 of CM040457.1, read as the reverse complement.
AACATTCATTTGTTCATCTTTAGTAACTGTTTTATCCTAGTCAGCATTGCGGTGAGTCCCGAGCCTATCCCAGGGACACTGGGTGCGAGCTGAGAATACACCCTGGATGGTGGGAGGAAACCAGAGAAGCTGGAAGAAACTCATTCAGACGCTTGTAGAACACGAAACCCCACACAGACAGTAAACCAAGATTAGGATTGAGCCAGCGACCCTGGAGCTGTGATGCTACCCACCGACCCACTGTGCTGCCTTTACAATAAACCAGCGTATATAAAATGGTATAAATTGTAATTAGATAGAGTTTTGCTCATCCCCAGGCACAAAGATGCTGAGTGACCAGGAAAGAAGTCAGTTCAGTTTCTGTGACTGGGGTAAAAGTGGAGCTGACATGAGCAGATGGCTAAGTCTGAATGTTAATTTAGTAGCACTGATGTCACTTACACCAAATATAATCCCACCCAACCCCGAATCAGCCACCAGAAAAAGAAGAAGAAGAAAAAAGAAATCTCTTAACGAAATCTCTTTGTTTCACAGTCAGTGGTAAATTCACCACAGACGCTATAGACACCAGTAAGAAGCTAATTATGAAATTGGGCTTTAACATAAAAGAGACAGATGGTTGTTGACCTGCCCAAGTTGGGTAATGAATATAAAGAATTATATGGGCAGTTGAAACAACAATTAAGCCTCTTGGGGATTCATGGGGTTGTCAAGTTTTAAAACAGCAAGCTGTTTGGAAGGGTTTCATGAAAGAAGCACTTAAAATGCAGTACCTGATCTTCACCAGGTGTCACTTGAACTACAGTGAGAAAAGTGGGCTAAAATTGAAGGCCAAAATTGAACGGTGTGGCCATGCACACCATCGGCATGTTTGATGAAAATGTTGTTTAGCAGCCGGTGTATCACGACTGCTGTAAGCTTCTGAATTCCATTAAGATATTTTAGCACAAAACCTGGTTGCTTCTGCAAGAAGCATCCACCAAATCCATGTTTGGCTGTGGCCAGGTCAGTCTCTGGATTTAAATGTTATCTAAAACCCTGTGGTCTGAATTGAAACTTATTGCAAAATCTGCAAAATCACTTGGAATCTTGGAAAAGTGCAAGATGTCTAATGTCTACTAAAACCTGAACTTTGATCACTGAGTTCAAAAAGACAAAACAAAGATGGGGAAAAGAATAACTAAATATACTCTTTTTACACTTCATGAAAAAATGCTTTGTATAATGCAGTTAGACTTCAAGCTCTGTGGTAAAAACAGTATAACTAAATTGAAGCTAGATCCATCATTACAAATCTCTAGATCTCCTAATTACAAATAAGAGTGACTAAAGAGAACTTTACCTGCAAGCTACTTGATTTAAAATAGTGACACTTACCATCTCACTACTGAAAAATGTGTAAGGAGTAAAACATGACAGGGGAGTGCTGTTATAGGAAATTAAACGAGTGATGTCATGCAAAAAAAAAAGTTTATGTTACGTTATTGAGAAACCAGAACATGCACTCAAACTGGAGACTCATTCCAAAATGTAAGTTTAAAAATTAATCCTCCTTTATTTATTGGGCAAATATATTCTATAATCTGAGCATTTATATTATGGAGAGATTTCTAAGTGTGAACACAGTAGACAGTTATGTTTGTGCAAAAAATAGCTCATGACAGTGTAACAGTTAGTGATTGGACACACAGGGTTATAGAACCTGTTTTACCTCTTTAACATACAAGACCAAACTCATCAGGTACTTTACACAGACTTCATGACCTCGGTCGTTTGGTTTAGATCAGGGAAAACAAAAATGTGCAATTGATTAGAGTCTCCAGAACTGGGATTGAGAACTTCTGTGGTATAAACGGCAGCATTAAGCTAATGCCTGGCCCGGGGCTGGTGAATACATGAGGCCCCACATTTCTGAAATGTTTCCTCAAAGCACATGCAACAGAAACACTTCCATTTTAACAAGCGTTTCATCCACACCAAGTCCGTTAGATGCAAGCCCACACGTCTTGTTTTGATGTTTTAGATACATTTATTTATGCTGAATCAAGAACATGGTACAACCAATAGTCTTATAAACTGTGTTATAACCATGTATTACATGCACTGAGATTTTCATAGCTACACTTTTAGAAAAAAGTTCTTTCTGAGCAGACGGTAGCGACTATCCTGAACTTGATATAGCTCTCCAGCTCACATCAGAGCTGCTGGGTAAATGAGTTGAGAGAGCAGGTTTGGTTGAGTCACCACCAGGTTGTAAAGTCTGACTGAGTTAGACAATGTTACCAAAGTCTAATCACTGATCGCTATTGTTCCCAATGACCAATCACTGATCACCATTGTTCCCATTGACCAATCACTGATCACCATTGTTCCCAGTGACCAATCACTGATCACCATTGTTCCCAGTGACCAATCACTGATCACCATTGTTCCCAATGACCAATCACTAATCACCGTTGTTCCCAGTGACCAATCGCCGATCACCAATGACTAATGAATCATCACCACTTTTACCAATGAACAATCACTGATCACCATTGTTCGCAATGATAAATAACTTATCACCCTTTTTACCAACAACCAACCACTGATCCTCATTTTTCCCAATAAATAATCACTGATCACCATTGTTCCCAATGACCAATCACTCATCAGTCTTGTTTCCCAATGACCATTCACTCATCACCATTTTTACCAACGACCAATCACTGATCACCACTGTTAAACAATGACCAATCACTGATCACCATTGTCTAACCCGAACACTTCTTTTACTTTTGTTTTAAACTCTCTTCTTGATGATATTTACAAGCAATAAACACAAGTTACTCCATGCATAACTGTTTCCTTCATGTTTATTTCCTGACTCTTCACTACCACTGCTTCTTTTTGTCTGTATTATTGATAGGAATTATAGTATTTTGTAAATATGTAAATAGTTTATACAGCCATGACCAAAGACAACCCCTTTCTATAAGAAAGAATCTATTATTTTATCAGGCATTAGCTACTTTCCCCTGAAAAGAGAGAAGCTCTAGGAAGTGAAGAACCTTTCACTATCTGAAAAAAAACAAAACAACCTTTTTCTAAGAGTAAAACATTGCATGCCCAAGCATTTTGCATTTGAAATGCAGCTTGTGTTTGAAGAGCTTGCTGATAAACTGTAACCAATAACGTGAGCTATTCCTATCTTGGTCACGGTGGAGTGTGTCATTTCCGGTATGAGACATCTAGAATGGCTCATCAGTCAACGGAGGCTATTATTCCTCTGTTCTTTTCTCTCTCTCTCTTTTTTTTTTTTTTTTTTGAACAAGGTGCTTGCATGTTGTTGATGCCTTTAGGCTTGTTCCAATATTAAATTTTTATAACATTATAATTGACTCTGCTTAAATCATGGCGTATTATCACAGTATTGTTTTGGAAAAGAAAACAGCATCTGTTCTTGTTCAGTAGCATTTTAATAAGTGTTCATTTAAATATGAATGTTAATCCAAATGTTAATGAAAATGTTAGCTTCATAGTCGTCAGTAAGTGCGGCAGTTCTTGAAACATTCATGAAATCCTCCTGTGGTGAAGAGAATTACCGTCTCGGAGAAGGACCTTGAAAGATAGCTGTCTCTTTTTTGTCGTCTTCAAAATGGGGCAGGATTTATCTCAAGAGCTGACATAGACTATTTTGAAGTAACAAATATTGTACGTTAAGTGTAAAACAGATTATCTGATTATGCTTAAATGCTCCAGAGTTCAGGGACACGACCCGCTTTGCTTAAACTTAGACAGTACTGAGGTTGATGGCATGACACATCATGAACAGAGAGATGTGGACGTGCGAGAGAAAAAGAGAGATAAACAGTGAAAAAGCACCGGTGCGTCATATGTTTTGCTATGTGAGTCATCACAAAAAGCTCAACGATGAGCAGCCCCACCCTTCCCTACCAGTCAGATACGTCAAGCACAAGGAGCCTTCAGGGCTTTCAGGCACACAAGCCATCAGTCTTGGAGTGTGTGTGTTTAAGAGAGGCTGTTTTTTTTTTAAATCCCGCCTAGACACAATTTTGGAAAGTATACATTGTGAAAGTCTGGTGCACTTAATGGACTGTTTGGCCCATGTGCCAGCATTAAAGGTTCCATCTCCATTGTTCCTCTGGAGAAATCCTCGTACTCTACAACAGATGGGATTTCCCTTTAATTGATGGTTCCAAGTAGAACCTCTTATATATATCTAAGAACTCATAACTATATGATACCCTTAAACAGCTATTTATTTATTTATTTACAAAATTGTAGGCATGGGACCATATCCAATAGAGAGAATTCATGGCCTGAAACATTTAGCACTGGGTGGAAAAACAAATCAGCCTACACTGTAAATCTGTAAACGATGACATACGGAGAGAGCAGAAGTGGTATTTTATCCAAATGTTTTAGCCAAACCTACAGTCGGAATTCCACCCTCTATAGAGGTGCTGATTATCCCACAAACAGTTGCGTAATATTTGTGAAAGGGCACCCAGCCAGAACCGCTGGAGACAGACAACTTACTGACATGTGCTGGGTGACTAATGTCATGACGTCACGTGAGAAACTGAGCTCCAATTAGCATTGATGAAATAAGGGCATGTTGGCAAGTGCTCACGGAAACACCAAACCAGCCAAATGGTTATAAGGCGGCATTGCATGTGTAGTTGTCGGAGCTCAGAAAAATATAAAAATGATTTGAGTGCTTGTAAGACCCACATTATATTTTTCTTCACGGTTTTAGGTCATTTTATGACTTATGCATGGTCTCAGAACCAAAGGTTATCAGTTCGGAAAACAGTTTTTCTTAAAAAGGATTCCAATGATCTAGATGGTGAGTTGAGTACAGCTTCAAACAAGGCAGACTTTTTCCCAGGTTCAAGATAACATGTAACTATGCATCAAGTTAGGAATAAAACACTTGGGGGCATGCTGTTATAGGAAAAAGATCACCGACAGGGTAGTGTGGTGCAGCTTGATGTGAAGCAGAGTTCTTGTTACCACCCTGAAGTTGAATATTTTTCAAGTGCTGTATTCCTCTTATACTACAGCGATTTTTTTTAAATGATCATAAACCACCACATCATAATTTTATTGATTGCAGTTACATTACAGTTACATTTCGTTCCTGTTATTACTTACGCTACAAACAGTACACCAGCCTTTGTCCCGAAGACTTTCCTATGACGGAAAACCTGCCGACTTTTACAAAGCGCTGACACTGGAGACTCCTTCCAAAAATGCTACATAAGAGTCTCCTCACAGAAAACTTCTCCATATCGACAATAACAAGTCAGGATTGAGAATTCAGCATCGCTGTGGTGTAACATTAGCTAGCTAAATTTCTTTGTTCATCTCTCTATGTCGTCAACTAGTATAATCCTAAAACACCTTCCCTAATATATTCATAAAATTTTTGTTTATGAAAGATATTATTTTAAAGACTAACAGGAATATATTTGTAACTGTGAGGCAGAATGGAAGCCAAGCATGTAGCTGGAGCAGTTAAGGGTTTTACCCAAGGGCCAATGGTGGCTCTTTAACAGTCTAACTCGCAATCATGAAACTGTTTTTCATTATGTTTTAAAATGGAGGATCTTGCAATGCTACACATCTCGATATCCTGGCAAAAAAACAAAAAAAAAAAGTACCTATATACTCGAGTGTGTAAATATCTGTAATGAATAAATGATCAATTAAAATAAAATGAAATTTTTTGCTTTTTTTTTTTTTTAATTAACAGTCATTATTTTTAAGTAATTTCTTTTTAAACTGATAAGAAAAAAATTATGTTAATTAATTATAAAATAAAATGAAAAAAAAAATTACTTTTATCCTTTTCACATGCCTGCAGTAGTCGAAATGCATCTCTTGACATATTTGAATTACATTTATATCTCATTATGTCATGCAACACCCTCCTCCATTTTACGCCGCTTAATCATGTTACTCAGCTGGCCTGCTTGTTCGTTCGTCTCTTTTGATAATTCATGACTGTTAATGTTTGCTTGCCTGTTAATGTTTTCCTGCGTGTTAATGTTTACTTTTCTGTTTTTAGTCGTATATTCGTTTGTCCAGTGCCCTTTGGTGTGAGAAAGCCTAAATAAATAAAATTATTATTATTATTGGCTTAAAAAAAGAAAAAACACACACACACACACACACTGAAGAGAACTGGACACATCCCATAATATAAAGCAGTCCCACTCTCTGTGGAAGTCAAATCCCTCCACCTAGTGGCCATGCTTAGAGCTACAACTCAAATCAAATGTATAATCTGACTTGAAATAAAATGACTCAGTGCATCAAGTCGATTTGAGCACTCAATATATTTATCTAATAAAGAGATTAATCATTTTTTTAAAAAGTCAGCGAATATACAGATCAAAACTTTTATTCACATTTTATTCACAGAGTAATCCGAGCTCGTCAGGAAATGTCAGTAGTCCAGCGATTGTGTTCTAAATAACACACACACAAACCTACACCGTGCAGTCTTGTCCAATACTGCCACAGCACAACGAGTCAAAATCGTTCTGGCTGGGAAACCTGCCAAGTATCTGCTCAACCTCAACGGGCCAGGCGTGAACTCTGATGACGTTGCAAGGTTCAAAGTCTGCATCATAGTTCGTCCTCCTCCTCTGGAAAGCAGCCCGGGCACGGCTCCATGGTTACACCCACTCCCATCCCACTTCGACCCACCGGCATGTCCGTCACGTACGTCCACTGGTTACTTCCTGGGCAGTAACTCTCCACGCTGGACAGGAAACCACTCTGGTTGAAACCACCTTGATGAAAACGATAGAAAACCTTCATTAGCATTGTTCATTAAGGTAGTGATTAATTCCCACAAGTAACCATTTTACTCAATGTTTATTATGATTGCAGTGTTGTTAAATTCTTAATCCTGATTGGTCAGAAGATCATTTCTATAGTAACGACATACACAGGGACTTGTATGGCGGACACTCTATATTAAAAAAAGTGTTCATGTGGTGAAATTTTCAGTGAGTAGATGTTTGTTTAACATTTTTGAAAGGAGTCTCCAGTGTCTTTTTAAAAAAACCAAACAAACAAACAAAAAAAAAAACTGTAAAACTGTTGCTTTAAATTTCTTTATCATGGCATGGAGGACTTTGCACTGTCTGGAAAAAAAAACAGAGGGTGGAGAATGAACAAGTGTTTATAGCTGCTATAACGTAAGTGATAGCGGGAACCTATTTGGCAGATGTTCTACATACGGGTAAAAAAAAAATCCTACATGTCGTTCCTTAATAGATAAATATTTTTTTTTTAGCACTGGCAAATTGCTGTTGTATAACAGGAATAAAACACTCCAGGATTATTTATAGGAAAATAATCAACTTTGGCTTTGCGTCAGGCCAAATCACACCACGTCATCGATAATTATTTTCCTATAACAGCATACCCTGAAGTGTTTTATTCCTTACTCATAGATTTCCCAAGAAAGGTTGGACTGTAGTAATTAAGTCATTATCAGGTTATGAGGTGACATCAATTAATGCAATGTGTTAAGATCATACTTGTATGAAGGAAATCATACAATTGGTGTTGTGGAGGAAAGGAGTTTAAAAAAAAAGAAAAAAAAAAGGGAGAAATGAAACCTGAAGAAATAAAAATAGCTCTTGGTAGTAGACTAGGGTTGTAGATTCTACTGTATGCAATGATTAAATTAATTAATTACAAATGACCTGTTAACTTAACGGGGTAAATCTGTATAGGAAATATAAAAAGTAAAATAATACATAAGCCAAATTTAAAAGAAAAAAAAAAAGTGTGCTTATAGTTAATACTGCATTCACCACTGCTTTTCTTGTTAATATTTGCTTGTCTCTATGGGAACACTTGGCAAAGCCCAATCAGATTTCACGTCATCTAAAATGGTTCAGATGTCTAGATGCTGTGTATAGGCATTTGAGTGGAAAAAAAAAAATTAACAAGCAAAGTGCAGGTTTATTGCGTGTAAGTGCTGATTAACTTGTGAATGACTCCATATTGTGGTCTCACTAATACGGAAATGGCCTTGTAATGAGAGCCCTGCCGCTTCAACGAGCAAATACGATCAAGACACAAAGCCTCCATTTTCTCAGTAAATAACCAACGATGAAACAGAATGTCACTCTGTCAGTCGCCATATCACACGTACACTTTTTCCGTAAGGTGGATCGAGAAGGAAATATCAGGAAACCATTTATATCATTAACTGTTAAGTGTTATGTGCTCACCAAACACGAAGAGTTTGTCGTGGTAGACCGTGACTCCGTGGGCACTCCGACTGTGGACCATGGACGCCATGGGCTCCCAAACGTCTCTGGCTACGTTATATCTCTCCATAGTGTTGAGTTGCCTTTGGCCGTCATAACCACCCACTGCGTAGAGGTAAGAATCTATAGACACCACACCTGCATGGTGCAGGAATCAAAATCCATTGGTTAAAAAATTATCTTAGGTCAGTAAATTGCCATTAACCATTTTCCACCAATTCAAGACCAGTGATTTGGTTCTTCAGCAATCTTTTTTTTTTTTTTTTTTTTGAATGTGCATTTCCACCAAATTGGGAGCCAAACCATTATATTAATCAGATGCTTTTGTTGCCTAACACCACAGTGTAACCATAATAACAGTCCTGGTGAATCATTAGCAATAGCCAGGTTCTGGCAAACATGGTAAAATATTCAGTTTATAATTTAGTTTATGCTAGCAAGCCATGTACACCCACTGTCCAGCTTCTCATTCACGCAATTATCTAATCAGCCAATCATTTGGCAGCAGGGCAATGCATACAATCATGCAGATACAAGTCAAGAGTTTCAGATAATCAGAGTTCACATCAAACATCAGAAAAGGGAAACTATGTGATCTTGGTGCCCTTGGCATGGCATGGTTTCTTGTGGCAAATGTGCTGGTTTGAGTATCGCAGGAATTGTTCATCTCCTGGGATTTTCACACACTCTAGAGTTCTCTAGAGTTTACAGAGAATAGTGCAAAAAGAAAAAAAAAAAAAAACCTTGAGGTGGATGGGGTAAAACAGCAGAAGACCACATTGGGTTAGTTAATGTTAGTTAATATTTACCTAAGCCACTACGTGCAGTGTTCATAGATGCTACATGGTGCCAAGTGTTGGTGTCTGGTTGATAGCGTTCTACTGTTCTCCACCGGTTTTGGCCATCGAAGCCCCCCACCACATACAGAGCTCCCCCGCACGCTGCCACACCAGCTCCCAGGCGTGCCACTGACATCGGCGCCACATATGTCCACCTGTTTGTCTCTGGATCGTACCTGTGAAGAAGACGTGCAATTCAGAACTCATTCATTCATCTTCAGTAAGTGCTTTATCCTAGTTGGTGGATCTGGAACCTATACCAGGGACACCAAGCCAGGAATACCACCTGGAGTCCATCACAGGGCCCTATGCACATACACTTACACACACATTCAAATCTAGGGGCAACTTTGTGTAGCCAATCTAACATTTCTGGGAAGTGGGTGGAAACTGGAGAACCTTGAGGGAATCCATACAGACAGTAACCCGAGCTCAGGATCAAACCAAGGATCCTGGAACTGAGAGGCCGCAGTGCCACTGTGCAGGTCATCATCAATTTCTTCTTTCTCTTTCGTTTTCATGTCTCTATCTCAGAAACACTAACTGTTGCTTTTAAAACCCCACAGAGCAGCTAAACACACTTGGAAGAGAGTGCTAACTTCCACCCAGAGGGCAGGACCAATTATCCTCTCATGGTTTCGCACCTATGGTTGTGATGTGAACTTGTCATCTCGTGACAATAGAGCTATGTATTATACACTATGTAATTATGTATGAAAGAAAATGTCTTCTACATAATAGGATACATATAACCAGTATCCTGGTATCGTAAAACTGTGTCCTGACCTGAAATACTTTCTCACAGAACTTGATACCCAACCCCAGGATTACTATAGCTTGCAGCTATGTTATGTGATCCACAGAAAAATGGTCCAAGTCAAACAAACTCTTTCAACAACATGGAAGTAGACGTTGGCTGCCACTTCTTTATAGAAAGGTTTTCAGAGGCTTTGGATTGATCTAGTGCCAATCAAGGGACATAACTAAAAGGTGTTCAGTCTTATGATGCTTTCACTTATGCAGCATTTAGTCCATTGAAATCACACTCTCGTTCAGTTACATGCCTTAGTGTGTTTTATTTGGGCAGACCAGAGCACCTGTGAGCGGCGGCTTCGAAGCGAACGCCTATTTCACTCAAATTGGCGTTATTTGACTAACCGACACAACATTTCAGACATTTCATGACAGCTGCTAAACTGACGCACAAAGGCGCAGACTGAGGATTTCGAGACCAAAGACACATTGCCGTTTTTCAGACCAGTAAATAAAAGAGTTTTACGAGTATGTTTTCAGCCTCACCCCTTACCACACGCCCTTAAGCAGATGTGTTTTGCTTTTTGGTTCATTCACAAGGTCTTGGTTCAGGTCCAAGTGAACTCTAGCGAGATTCGACTGCTGTGAGGAAGTGATTCGATCCTGAACCGGCTCAACTGCAGGAAGTGGACTAAACCTGCCGTGTATTATTTGTAGGTGGATGCGAGCTGCTGACGTGAGCTGTGAGGTGCAACTGAGCCAAAGGACGGAGCTGCAGAATTGCCATGTGTTCTGGAGATTTGGACAGATGAATTAAAAAAAGAAAATAAATACTGGATGCGACACACAAAACGTTCAAACTTGTTATAATTACTTAGCGCCAGCTATGTGTTCTCAGTGCTTCTGCACACACTTGGTAAAGTTTTTCCATTACCATATTTTTCACCAAAGAATGAAAGAGTTTTACGAGTATGTTTTCAAACCAAACTAAATAGCAAGCAAACCAAAAGTATCACTTTTGCTCTGATTCGGACTTGCCAAACAGATCAGTAGGTGTGAGAGCGTCCATAAATGCAATGCGGCGCAAAGCCAAACCACACAAGCAAACCAAGTGCGTCTCTGATTTGAAATTAATTTCAGTATTAATATGATTTGTTATTACTTTAGACTGAAAGACACACTGTTCTGTCTGTAATTTCTGAATGTTACTGAAAAGTTACTGAGTTGTGCATTTCACAAATATGCTGTTTTCATCAAAAACAACCTTCCATTTTTCATCTTTTTTTTTTTTATTTATTTTTTTTAATTTTTTTAAAAGGAAAAACCTGCATTCCACCACCCTTATCAGAGCAATGTTGCATCGGTGTTGGGTTAAACTGCACAACACGCTGGAGATAAAGATGCAGATTGTCATGCTTGGAGACAAAGGTATAAAAAAACTAAATAAATAAAACACACAAACACAAACCAGTGGCTTTCCTTTCTGCGTCACCCATAAAAATAGAACAAAGTGTCGCTAAGAGTGAAAAAGGTTGGTAAGAATGACTAATATGATTCCTGTTACAGCACCTATTAGGAATGGTATTAGAACTGGCACTGCTCTTCTAAAGCTTGCTATTAGCTGTGGTATGGGAGTTTGTTCATCTAAAGTGACTTCTCTGAATCAGAACAGACTTCGCCTGTTGTTAGAGGGAGCACATGCCAAGTCAAACCATTTTAGACCACTTAACCACTGTCCTTCTTTCACGTGTAACACGATTCTGAATGCCACGGCTTTTGTGAAAACGTGTTCACCCACGGCAAATGTGCTTCTCGTTAATCCTGTAAGGTACGTACTGTAGTAGGGATGTAACTGAATACGAATACATTATTCGGAATGAACAGATAATGTGTTCGAAACAGATACAAATACACATACGGATAGGAGGTATACTATTCTGGGTTTTTGGTTCATGGTTGGAACTAGAGGTGTGTATGGGAACTGTGATCCCACGGGACACAACAAAACTGTCACGTAGATGGAAGGCTTTTACTTTCATGCAGGTACAAGTGAGTGGTCAGATATGAAGCTCGCGGGGACAAAGAAAAAGCCTGTTCATTAACATTCAATGCCTTTACAGAGTTCTTTAATTCATCCTTAGTAACTGTCTGGTCAGGTGTGCTGTACGGTGGTTTGAATTAGTTTATATCTGTGAAAAACATGTTTGAAAAGAGTTGCCAGACACGCTGAAGAAGCTCACGCCGGTTTCCACCTCCCATTCATTCACAAGTTGCTACTGGTTAATGTTTTCACGTAAATTATTTATACCCCTGCTCATTTTGGAAATGAAATGTTTTAATTGTTTAATTACCTTTTAGTAACACAACCAAATGATTTGTTGTCCAAACAGAAAGACTGATTAAAATAGTATGAAAGAATTAAAAACCTCTAGTAACGCAATATTTACAGAATAATGGGTGTGTCATGGTGGTGATCCAGTAAATCTTCTTCTGTCATAGCCCTAAATGAGCCAAAATGCTTTATGAAATTGTTAGCAATGATAACTATGACACTTTCCGTGCACTCACCTCTCCACTGTGTTGTGATGTGTGGAGCCATGGGATCCTCCAACAGCGTAGATGCTCCCGTCGAGTTCCCCAGTGCCCACTCTATTTCTGGCTGTGTTAAGCGAAGCTAGCTGGGTCCACTGATTGGTCATGGGGTTGTAGCAGGACAGTGTTGCGGAGTCTGCGTTGCTCTGCAGTGAGAGGTTTCGACCCCCCACAGTGTAGAAGAGCCCAAACAGTACAGAGGCGCCCAAGCCACTACAGGGTTGCGTCATCGGCTCCAGGTGCAGCCAGGTGTTGTTTCGTGGGTCAAAAGCCTCCATGGAGTCCAACGAGTGCTGCTTGTAACCCCCAGCCACGTAGATCAACTTAGTGCCTCGGTATGGAGTAGGGGGCAGGTACTTGCGGAGGGTCATGTCGTGGAAGATCTTGGAGAGGAAGTCTTTGCAGGAGTTGGCCTTGCTCAAGATAGGACATGACTGCAGCTGCCTCTTGAGGAACTTGGCCGGCAAGGCGTAGATATGGACAGCATTGAGCAGAGCATGGAAGTACTGGGAGCGAGCCTCCGCATCCCAGCGCACCCAGTCAGTGCAGGCTTTGTAGACTTCAGTCTCACACAGAACCTTCAGACTGTCCTGACTGATGAGCTCCAGCAGCTGGCAGTGCGTCAGGCTGAAGAACTCCTCTTCTTTGGTCACCTGGAACAAAAAGCATAGATGTTATTTCGCTTACGATAGATACCATAGGACTGGACAACTCAGAATCAAAATCAGGACAACTTCTCATTGCAATGACGTAGAAGAATCTACCTCACTGAAGTGACTGTTGATATACTCCCGACACCGCTGATGCAGCTCGACACAGCCTATCTCCTCTGCAAACCGGGCAATCCCGATGACATTTGAGGGCTCTAGGTTCTTCATCAGGAAGTCACAGCATGCTTTCGCCACGTCCTCCATTTGGAAGCGCATGGCAGCCAGCAGGACGTGCAGCACACACTTTTCCCCTACTGTGATGCGGGAGGTATAGGCATAGTCCACCAGCCTACTGATCACCTGAGGGCAAACATCCCTGAGAGTCACCTCTGAGGCCTGGCACTCCTTGAAGTTGCTGGTGAACATGGCTTTGAAGTATGGGCTGCAGGCTGCCAGTACCAGTTTGTGCACCTGGATAATATAGACACATGTCTGTGATGGGCATAACAAGATCAAAGTGACCAAAATTAAAGATGGCCCAAAAATGACCCATTTGGTGTCCAGGAGCCTTCCAGATTCAAGACCCATGCAATGGTCAAGCGCTGTCTAACTGCATAGTAAATTCAGGTGGTGGTAAAAGTGCTGATGAATGTGCACTATGCTAATCCTGCTAATAATGTACAAATGCTAGGAGCAACAGCTGGGATAGAAACCAGCTCATGATATTTACTACACACTACTTTAAGTGTTACCGTTTATGGGTTACGTACAGTATACCTTAGAATGAATGATATCTAGGAGCAACTACTTTTAGTGAATTAGATAATTTGGGCAAAATATATTTTTTTAATGCCATACATTCAGTGATACTAAGCATACTACACATCAAACACTGCAGAACAAGTTCTGCTCTTTTGGAGAACTGCTAACCTAAGATAAATGGTGCTGACTTATGCAGATCTCTTATCACGCTGGCTCTCATCTTTCTTGTGGACTCACCCCCGAAAACTCTCACCTTGAAATCAACTATCGTATCTTTGTACGTCACTCGAAGTACCAGGTCACAGAGCAGTCCGTGTTGACGCAACTCATCCATGAGATGAAGGGCTCTGGAAGGGTGACTCTCAATGGTGTAGTCCAGATAGCCATGGCCTTTCATCGAGGGCACCACGATGGCTGAAAAATCCTCATCTTTGATGGGCCTCTTCTTCCTTGGACATATCATTCTCCAAGCCTGGGTTGTAATTCGGTTTCACAAGATACAGGGCAGGCAAAATAGTCTAGATCCAACCACGTGTCATGAAGTAATACAGACACAACTGGTAGTCACTGGGAGATAGGAAGCCATTTTTTTTTTGTCTGACTCTAAATCCATCGTGACTGGGGTCTCTCGCAGACCAAATAGGCATCTTTAAATGACCCAGACCAAATATCGAGAGAATGTCACATAGATACCAACAAATGAACCTCAAAAGAGCATCAAAAGAACTAGATGTCAGACATCCTAAATCCACACAACGTCTTCTCAATTGCAGTTCATTTTCTTCAAGTGTGACTCTGTGTTATGCCTCTGTGCTCCCTGATTAGGTGTGCTGAAAAAGAAAGTAAAAAATGAGCAAGAACTTTACCAGTTTGATATGTGTCTAAGTTGACAAGTTAAATGGCATGGCAAGTTGCTACAGAGGAACTCTGAAGTACAGCAGAAAGATGGT
>CM040457.1:30067980-30111843 GCA_022758105.1 Pangasianodon gigas | reverse complement strand
CACATATAGTTGTGATGGTCAAGCGTCCACAAACATTTGGCCATAAAGACACTGTTATTGTCTAGTAAATCTAGGTATCAAAAAATGGACAAAAATAACCTCTAAAGGTTATCATAGTAACAAGTCTTAATATATTTGAGAATTATTAAAGGGAAGTGCATAGTTTGTTCATGTGTAAGTGAGAAGCTGTGAGCCACAATAAGACAATTTGTCCTTTCTGTCATCCTGGATGAATAATAAATTATGCATCCTTAGTGAGCATGACCGAAAAACAAACAAACTATCTTACAGCTAAGTACTTTTCCAAAGCCAGCAATAACTGAGTAACCAAGTAACCACGCCAAAGCGTATCATCGCTGACTCAGAAAACATTTGCGAGTCTCTGCAAGAACCAAACACTCATTATGGAAAGACACTGGAGTGCACTGGTTTTTTTTTTTTTCTTTAAGAAAATATTTGCAACATTGCTTCAACATATGTGAACTTCTGAAACATTCCTCCAGCGTGGTTAATTTATAATTTAGTAAAATTAACAAATGACAAACAGGCAAGCCTAATGAAGTTCTGGTAACAGTAACTCGGAATAATGAGCTGTCGTATTATCAGGAATGAATCACTCATCCTCAGCGAAATGATGTATGACTCTTAAGTTCTTAAGAAATTAGACTAAGTCAGGATTTTAAAATAAGCCAGGTTTCTGTGGAAAGGATGAGTGTTGTGTTCATTTGACTACATTCCCAAATATCAAAGCGCGATACATGAAGACGTTTTTAAGAAGCGTGAAAGGTATCGCGATATTTAGGCTTGCTAACAACCTGCGTAAAACAGAGTTCGATGATACTTTTATTTAGATGTCCTTTCTAATAAATGAATATGGAAAAGAAAAAATAAACATATTGTACAGAATTTGTACAATTTTAAAGATTCGGCAAATCAGCTACTTCCAATGTCCTTCATTTTATCATTATTTTAAAACAAGTAATAGAAAGTTAGTAAAAGAAAGTTATAAAAAGATATCATGATACCCACAATGTCTCTGTAAAGTGTATTGTGGCATATACACACACATTTTTATTATGATAACGATATTATATCGGCTTAACACAAAGTTTACAGGTGATGCATTAGTTCTCAGAAAATAAGAGCGCCCCTGTTGGTACTATAATGTACATAATTATTTAAAAAAAAAAAAAAAGACCTCTTTATTGGAAAAGTCAGAAGTTGTGTGGAATACTGCAACGGAAATGACACTGGATTACTGTCTTTCTCTACAAAGAACTTGTGTTTACTTCTAAGATTATTTAAATTTCTTTACCTTTACTAACATGTATATAAACAAAGAGAACCCTGTCCTTTAATTCTGTTTAAACGACTAGATTTCTGCGACTATATTTTATTTATTCATTCTTGAAAAATTATTACTATCTATTCTTCTACTTGTGTGCACTTGTGGGATTGTTGTATTTTCTAATTTGTTGTTTTTAGTGATTAATATTTAAAGCAAGATAAATGTGAGACTATTTAAGAATCTTGTTTTTATATAGCCTATATCTAATAAATATATATTCACAAAAAAAAGAGAAAAAAAAAGAGATGAAATAGTGACTATGATTTGTTGCATAGAATAAAAGAAATCTCCGAAAGAGATTAGTGCTATATTTCAGTATTATTTATTTTATTTTTTTAAATGAAGAGTGTTATTTTGGTGTGTTATTGCAGGGAAAAACAACTAAATAATGCGCAGTGTAAGGGGAATAAAGCACTATTTGGGATTAAGGAAAAACCAAACAATCTTACTGCTTTATATAAACACATCAGGTAGGATTTAGTTGTTCAAACTAAAGTCTAAACCAGGTCTTTTAGACTCACTGCAAGTGCATGCCAAGGCAAACAAACATGCAAAAACAATGACACTTGCAACTTTTATTTTTAATGCTCAAATGCAAACACTGAACTTCACTGCACAGAATGCATTAATGCAAATGCAAGTGTAATATCTGCATTTATATTTTTTTAGATGTGGCTTATTTTTTTGCAGTAATAATTTTTATTTTTGTCATGGAAGCTCATTGGTGAAGCTCTGATATGGTACTATAGTTTAACCCATCTTATTTCTGTCCTCAGTGGAAATGTCACTATGCAATCTAGAGTGCATACTCCAACTCTTTTAAAAAACTCACCATAATCCAGAAAATAAACCCAGAGTATTTCAGTCCACAGTGTTTCTGTAGCACAGGCACTACAATGTGAAGTACTCTCTTAAAACTTCTTGTCGCGCGCGTGACGATCACTGCTTTTTAATCCGATTCTGGCATTGCTAACTTCCGGAAGTAAGTCTTCTTTAAATACCGCGATATCAGAAGACTAAAAAAAAAACCAAAAAAACAGATGCATTACAGCTCCAGCTGTTTAGTACCGTGCCATTACTCTACTCCACATCAGCATGACTCTGCAACTCCGACCTGGGCCGAGTTCAGCTGCGTCAGCGCGCGCTCAGTCGCCCCACACAAACCGGAAGTGGCGCTTTAACATAAACACGACTGACATTTATTTATATAATTCGTATTTTCAGGTTTAGGGAAAATCTCCTCATGGTAGAAGTTGTGCTTAAACCTGCGTTCGAATTAATTTAGTACATTTTAAGCGTTTTTTTTTTTAAAGACGCTAATTCCGCATACCTAGCGCCGCATCCTGAATGACTCCTGAATCCCTACATCAGCGCACTACATAGGACGCGAAAACAGCAGCGTTCTGTTCACTACCTAGTGCAACACGCCGCCATTTTGGATTCGCCTCAAACGAATTCGTTGAAACTGGGTGCGGTTTAAGTTCCTAGTTTCTTTGCTAAGTCAAGACGAACAAATGTGTCACTTTTTTTGTTGTTAAAGGAAGTTTATCAGGCTAAACAAGATCGAGTTTTGCATATATCACCAAGAAAGACTTAGAGTTGCTGTAAATTTAGGCCTTAACACCAGAAAGTTGTAGTAGCCTATAGAAAGTGTAGGTTAAACAAAAACAAAATGGCTGCTTCCCCAATCAGGTGTACACTAAGTGCAAATAGTGCACCTGCAAAGCTCATTAAAGGTGGTACAGCACCTGTGGATACTATTATTGGTTTGGAACGGACCCATGATAAAGTGTGTCCCCGAACTATAACTGGTTTTCCACTGGGCAGTACGGTACGGTACGGTACGGTATGATTGTTAAAGAGAAGATTGCATCAGCCTCCATGTTACATTCTCTGACTGCCTGGAATAACGACAACTAATGATGTTAACTGCATACCAAATTCCACCGAGGTCTGAGTCAAGAAACAAATCACAAACCGTGGCAAACGCACAAAATTAAAACCGTCTTTGAGTTGGTCTGACGTGTGGAGTTGGGTTAATGTGATTATTTCTACATTATTATTATTCATTATTATTTATGATGTGAGTATCTCGTTCATTATAGTCACCTCGGTCATTTTATCTACTATAAAATGACACAGCGAAGAACTCCATTCTGCAGCGCCATTACTTAAAGGAAAAATCCACCCTGGAACGACTTGCATGTTAGTCTTTATAATTAACATGATTTTTGGTTTCAGCTATTTTTTCAGTGTTCATCGGCACGACACTGTTGCTCTATTTTCACTTTAATGATCAATTTCCTACATTACCCACAATGCTTTTCGACTACAGACTGCAGTGGGATTTATGCTGCATTCGACTCAAGGTAGTTAGTTGTAATTTCTGACCTCCGGTTAGAATAAAAACAAAGAAAACCCTCCCTGAAGTCAACAGTATTTCCTAGACGGGGAGTCGGGACGGTCTCTTCAAATCCGAGTTCAGGAAGTGACGTCAAATCAACATGGCTGCTCACAGCATCAGTAGTATACACATTAAACTTACCTTTCAGCGAATTACGCTGTGAAGATATACAAGTATTTGCTTTGGATCAACAAAGTCGCGTGGTAAAGCTGTAACATTCACTGTACAGTTCCATGTTTTAATATGAAACATCCTTTAAAGATGGTGGATTTTATGGATCTTATGGAAAAAGCAAACCATTTTATGCTAAAAATGATCAACTGAAACATTAACTCCAGACGCAACCCAAGAGATGGACATTAAAGAAATTATTAAACGAAAAAAAGAAATAAATGAATACATTTAAAAAGCAACATTTGGCAGACTGTTACTACACAACTACTTATGATTGCCCTACTACAGTATATTGCATGGACAAGAGAGCTCTCTTTAAAAAAAAAAAAAAAAGTGTAGTGGTCTGGAAAAATATTATGGGATTATGGATTACTTGTTACAATGCTAGCTGGTAGAAAGTTACAAGCACTCCACTTGTCGTAGGACTGAAATGTAGGACTGATCTAGGGTTGCTAGTCATTCCCACAGCTTGAAAATCATTATTAGGATTGTCTTAAAAAGCCATTTTGAACATGTAGAGGTTACACCGCTGCATGCAGAAGACCATATATCACACCAAAGGATACCAGATGTGGAAACAATCTACAGATTGACTTGGTAATAAGAGGCGTCTTAGCCTACAGGGACTAATAAAAGTAAATATACCGCCCCTGGGAAAGCCCTTGTCTCCTTTCAGGGTGTAGTGTCAGTGTTTAGACTTGTTAGAGTTTACAGTCCACACAGTGAAACCGCAATGAGTCAGAGTGCATTCACCGAAAGGGACGGGTTTATCATAGGGCAGATTGTGTATATGATGACACATAGTGTCTATTAGCGACACACAATGGTACGCTGTTTATAATATTGAAGCTCATACCGTCATCTGTCAGATCTCCATCAGGTGGGAAATGTCAAAGTATTTAAAAAAATATTTTTAAAAAACCCAAACAAACCCACACATTCAGATAAGAAATGCCATTACGCCATTACAGCCTATCCTTAGGCTCTGAATTCATTACATAACAAACGCGTGAAAGATTCAAGACTCGTTTTCACTGAACATCCTGTACGTTTCTTGGAAGTACAGAATTCTTCCTGGTCGGGGTTCCACCCAGCCCTCGGACCGTGGTGTGGTTTTGGCGAGGGCTGTTTTGTTGATTTCTGCCTTGTCACGGTCTCGAGGAGCTTGAAGAGGATCATTGTTTTTGCATTGGAATCCTGAGGCATCTGGGAAGGGCAGGTCTCAAAAACAAAACAAAAAGAATGTAGCGATAGAGAAAGAAAGTAAACAGCTAAAAAGTGGATTAATTTAAGGACACTTCAGACACACCCAGGGAGACGGCAAGGTGTGCTACAGTTTTGCAGATGGAACACTTCATTGGTTATTGTTAAAAAAAAAAACAAACAAAAAAAACATCTCATATCTCATTATCTCAAATACTGCAGTATTATGTAATTGCTTAAACGCAATTGCGTATAGATTGCATACCATGCATTGCGTGCGTGCGGGTCTGTACTTGCTGCTTTGTCATGCTCAGTGATATAGGGAAGTAATGAAAATATGTCACTGCACTATGACAGTGCAAAAGTGCTGATGCCATGGCAGTGTTTTCTTTCACAGCTTACTTGACACAGTGTAACCTTTACTTTTGCATTAGTCTCCATTTCAAAAGCATTCAGTCATTTGCATGTTAATGGTTTACTGAGTTCCTGGAAGCTCTGAAACGTATCATTCTCACTGCTAGCACTGATATGAGTGGTGGTGCCATGCTGGGGGTAATTCACTATGCTCCTGCTGCCCTCTAACGGTGATGTGCTGTTGTTTTTGTGAGCTTGTTTCCTCAGAGGATTACAGCCATTATTAACCTAGTAAAAATCTCTGGTTCAGTTACATTTAAAACCAAAATCACCTTGTTTAGATTTAGTAGTTGATGTAGAATTGAGCAATTTGGCTGTTGCTTTTATCCAAAGCGTCTTCCAAGCGACTGAGGATACACTCCATGCAAAAAACAGAGCAGTTCTGGTTACACAACTGTGGCTCTAACAAATTCACAGCTACATATCTGTAACATAGTAGTCACATTTAATCGTGGGTGGATAAAATACTGAGAAATGATACTTTAGTGACATGTCAACAGCTTGCTTAAGTCAAAAGTAGTACTCCAGCCAAATAATGTACTCAAGTGGAAGTCAAAAGATAAACGATTTTAGCTGATGACATTAAATAGATCAGAGCAGAAGTAGCCACTATGGAAGAAGCCACTATAAAATGGGTCAATTGCGGCCATAAAAGGATGCACGTGGTCAGGAACTATACTCAAACAGGTTGTGGCATTCAAAAGATTGGTATTAAGGGGCCTAATGTGTGTTAAGAAAACATTCCCCACACCATCACGCCACCACCACCAGCCTGAACTGTTGTATTAAACAGTAAGAAGTAAATGTTTTAAACGGATGAAATGAAGTAGGTCACAGCAGATGAATTATTTGCTAGTTGATACTTGATAGTTTTTTTCCTCACATCTGATGGATTTGAAGAATCTGAGTGGATGCTTTAAACCAAAATGTAAATAAAATATGAGTGAAATGTGGGGGAGTTTGTTTTATTGATGTATAGCGTGTGGTCATGGGCTGGATGAGAGAAGAAGAGATCTACTAGATTTGATTAGATAACAAGCACTTTGAATGTCAAAATAATAAAAAAAAAAAAGTACAAGAGTACGTAAGTATGAGTACAAAAATTCAATTTCGACAATTAATACTCAAGTAAAGTATAAAGTATAAATAATATTAAAAAATATATATTTTGGTATAGTAGCAAAGTACAATTATTTTAGATTAAATGTTTCACCCCTGAATGTTATAAACAAATTACCCCATGCTATTTGTATTAAATACAATAAAATGTCCCTGGGTGTGAATGTGTGTGTGCTGTGGACTGGCGTGGGTGTATTCCTGCCTCATTCCCAGTATTCCCGGGATAGGCCCCAGATCCACCATGACCTATGACCAGGATAAAGCACTTACGGAAGATTCATGAATGAATGAATGAATAAATATTTGTAGTACATAACATAGTACATTATGGCATGCTAGAAAATTATTGGCACCCTCAATACCTCCATCATCTCTAGCACAACTTTGGGATTCACATTGCTGCTGCGTGGAAATACTACAATAAATAAATCAATACACTTTAATAACTAACTAAGCTACCGGACCATATAAATAGCTCTTACGTTGTTTTTGTTAATAAATAACTAATAACTAACGGATGGAATAAGTGACCCTTGCCTAGAAAAATAAATGACTTAAAAATGAAAAGGAGAAAAATATAAATGGTAAAATATCTAATAGATTCTGAAACTAAATAAATAATTTTAAAAAATACATTTAACCATTTGAAAGATTCAATACAAAATGTTTTAACAGCAAATCAGCTGCTTCCAATCAGAGTTTGTAATTGTTATTTTAAAAAATCGCATAATATTAAATAATATTTCATCTATTTATTGGAGCTATTTATTTGTCTATTTATGGGCAGCTGAAATTATTTATAGGCCTGCTTATTTTTTTTAAAGGTTTGGATTCAATTCAAATGACGACTCCAACAGAGTAACTATAATAACTCAATAATAAAAATAATACATTTGATAATGGTGAGTTATAGACCCTGGCTATGCTTCGCAGATCCCTGTGGGAGAACCATGGTCTAATCAATGTTATAATTTAGCCCCAAATTTTGCTTGTTATTTTTTGTTGTTGTTGTTGTTGTTGGATAACTCCTGGAAAAAGTAATACGGTTCACTTCATTTAAACAAAACTGTAAATACTTAATATGTGCAATTGTGGTTTCATGCCCTTTAAATGTCAGGGTAATTTATTTTTTAATAACGACATACATATGCTTTTTATGAATGTGTTTATGGCCCTTTCCAATTTTTCTTCTCTGTTTTACTGTCTGTTGTGTCTACATAGTACACTGTATTTTTCTAACATCAATCTGCATCAATGAGAAACAACAGGAAATTAGCCGCGCCTAACAAACGGCAACAAGGAACAGCTCGGGTGAAAATAAAGAGGAAGTTAGCTTGGTGAATCCCCAGACAATATATCTACTGAATGAAAACTATGCAACTTTTTTGAAGATTTGACACAATGACAAGACACAATGGAACAATAGGGAACAAGGAAAGAAAGTTAATACCTAGCTTGGGGGAATGATGTTAGGTCAGGGTTGCAGTGCACCATGTTAAGGAAATGTAAAATAATAACACCATTCATGTATATATTATATGAAACTATGACAAAAATGCTTTTACAAATGGTGACGTGTTCTTTCAAAATATCTACAGATAAGAAATAAAACACTTGGGGGCATGCGGTTATAGGAAAATAATCCAAGATGGGACGTTACGTGAAGCGGAGTTACCCTTTACTGTTTATTTACTGAATTCAACAGCGCTGTGGTATAAAACAGGACGTTTTTACGTAAAATAACATAACATAACATAATGTAACATAACATTACGTAACATAATGTAACGTAACAGAACGTATCGTAACGTAACGTAACGTAAAGTAACGTAACGTAACGTAACATAACGTAACATAACGTATTACAGTTTTGATAAACTACCAAAGGCAAACGAGCCCATTTTAAACAGTATTCTAATAGTATAATACTGTGAATATTTGAGTAATGTTGCCTTCTTTGAAAATTCGCTGAAATACAGTGATATTATTTTACCATGATTTTTTTAGACTTCCCTAAAATAACTAAAAAAATTAAACCAACTTCCTGTCTATACATTTGCTCAAAACCACCAGCAGCCAGTACATGATGGACATGCATCTGTCACGCATTATTGCAGAGAATGCCAAAGCTGGCTTCTGAAACTATGCAAAGGGAGATCCTTCAGGTTCAGTCTTGTTGGCTTCTCTTATCCACTCCTGTCCCTTATAGATAACCCTGTGACTAATACCGTGTATCAAAATGTTATGGCGTGTAAACGTGGCACGGCTATGTCCTGGAAAGCCTCGACTTTATTTCAAACAAACACTTTCTCCCAATCAATGGGGATTGCTCCACTGGGGTCGCTAACTGTCTTCCCACATTAGAAGGAAAATGGCCTGATTTAGGATGAGTCCATGGAGCACTGGAGTCTCTCTGGTTAATTTAAAGGCCCCATTTGTGTTTGTCAGAAATATAATGCTGGGTTGGGTTCAGATTAAGGTTCAGCCTGCGCTGGATGATCGGCATTACCGTTCTGTCATATCGGCTTCATGTTGCGCCAAGTGCTTCAAGACGGAGAAGCCAGACTTTCACACTCGAATCCAGTACTGGGCCTGAGATCCCGAAGAGAATCTCAATCACCCACCCTTCCCAGTCCCCCTTCTCCCCGCCTGCCTCTGAAAACTTTACGGTGAGATAATGTGTTCCACATGCTAGTGTTCACCCACTAAATCACTACATCCCAAATAGCCAATGCTTCCCCCCCGGTCTCATTACGTTCATGTCGGCTGTCTCGAAGAAGGGCTTCTGGAGAATGGATGGGCTCGTAGAGTCTGACTTGTTTACAGCAAAAAATTTTAAATGGACATTATTAAAAACTTGAATACAATCGAGTAGGACCACGTAATTGGGAACATTGTTGGCCTTCCATTGGGTTCTGTAATGAGGTACATCATCAGCCTTCTAATCAAATTCTGTCATTTCTTCATAGAATAAATTCCATACGTTTTAACATCAAATTGGGATTGAAAACCTTCCAATTTTGGTTTACCCTTTTACTCCCAGCTAGGTGCTTTTTTTTATTGTTTTTTTCCTGGCAGGACACTTGGAAACAAATATTACCAATTCTTGTAGCATGCTATACTGCAGAATGGACATTAATCAGTTCACATTCAGAGCTTTAAGAAAGGAAGAAAGGAAAAAAAACATCGAGTGGAGTCCCTGAGGTGTTTTTTTTTTTTTTGAGTCATGGTAGAAGGCTTTCCAAAATCTGTCAAGTCAGATAATGCAAGATTGTTAGTGGTTTTTTTGAGGTTGAACGCTTACCTGACAGCGAGATCATTATGTTCCGCATAACAACCTTAACCCACTTACATCTGTCCCAATCAACAAAATCTGCTGCGCTAAACAGACAGTACGCCATTTTCCAAAGCCAGAGATGTCAGTTCTGTTTCTTCAGTGAATCTGTGGAAAAGCCTCAACTACACCGTGATGCTCCAAAAAGCTTTACTATGTAATCAAGCTCCCCATGGAATAATAATACTACTACTAATGGTAGTCTTTATTTATATAGCACTTTTAATTTTGAGTCAAACATTTTAAAGCGCTTTATATAAAAGATTAACAATTTGACAAGGAATAAAACAATTAAATAACAAGCCTGGATTTAAAGACCTTGAAAGGCTTGTGATCCTAATATTCTCTGCAGCACTATTCCAGACTTTAGGGGTTATTATATAAGAAAAAGCACAAAATCTACCACAGACTGAGCTACGATTAATCCTAGGTATTGATAATGAACCTGCCTCAGTGGAATGAAGTGCTGGGGAAGGGTTATACTGTTTCAGGAGAACAGTAAGATATGTCAGAGCTTAACCAACCAGGACTATGTGACCTTTAGTTCAAATGACTGGTAATCATCAGTAAAAAGACAGTGACCTCCTAACATAGTCAAGCCAATCAAAATGTACATTTCTACTGTTGTAGGACTCGAGTGAGGTCTTGAGACGGTCTTGGATTGTCTTGGATTTATTGGCATTTGCACTTGGACTTGGGCAATTCATCTCCGAGAGATTTATGTTCGTCTTGTCTGGTTTTTTGACAAGTTATACTTTCTTCTAGAAAACAGTGTAATCATTGGCGCAATGCACGAACTAGCTGAAGTAAAAGCTTGGTCCTAAAAAAGGATTTGTTGGTTTTCGGTCTCGATTTTCACTCACTCTGGCTTTCATTTGGGCTCGAGCTTGACTTGACTTGGCCTTAAGACTCGGTCTTGACTCGATCTTGGCTAGTCCTGGTCTTGTACTTGACAATAGCGGTGTTGCCTACAGCCCTACAAACGCCTGACTGAGCTATAAAGTTGGGAGATAGTCAAAGAACTTTCTATTAAAGAATTTCATCCGGCAAAGTGGGGTTGTGCAAATTTTCCGTTCGAAAGACCTTCACACAGTCTGCAAATACTTGGAACAAAGGAACATTTGGTCATCCAGATTTCAGCTGTGTCATTCATTTTTCGATGACATAGCTTTTCCCTGAAGAGCTATAACTCTGCATGATGTATTGTGCTTGGCCCATTCAAGGACCTCGAATAGCAACGTTCTTACTTTGGGTAGTAACAGGAAAGGAAGTCTACTCACTCGTTTACCAGACGTGGCTAACACGAGACGAGCGGTAAAACGTAAGCCGAACAAGAGGCTTGTCTGCTACAGATAATGCACCTCATTGTGTCTCGCTGACCCACGGACAAGCCGGCCGCTACGGTTATTGTTTCAGCACACATACACTTTCACTGGCATGTGAGTCACTAGCCAAGTCGTCCAACTCCGAGAACCCGCAGCTGCCATTAGTCAAACTGTGGTCATGACATCTACCGAGGCTAGCGGCTGTGTTTCCACTGATGAACCTGATTTTCATTTAGGCCTGCTTCTCTCTCTCCCCCTCTCTCTCTCTCTTTTTTTCATGTTAGATTCTGAACAGACAGACAATGTTTTAGCCCTCATTCATTTCTGCCTGGTCTGTAATTTTACAAAATCTAATAATTACAAGTGACAAAATAAAAGGTCTGTGTCCTTCACAAACAAATGGGACACAGTAAAGGAAAATATTTGACTTTGTATTCCATTTGCATATAATCTTTCATGCCTTTTTTTCATTTGCATATTATAGGTCATGCCCCACATTCTACTTTATTAGCAATACTGAACATGTTTTTTTAAACCCCATGTAATAGGTTTTCCTATTTCCGCAAAAGTCTTTTTTTTCCCATGCCTTTTAGTGTAATTTACATAACTTAACAATTACAACTGACTGGATAAAAAGACGACCAGATGTCCTCCAGATGAAACTTGAGTCAAAACTCCTAATGCTTGTGAACAGCCCGGAGTCTGCATTGTTTTCATATCCTATTAAATTGTGGTGGGTTACATTAAATGATATTAACTTTTTAAATATGACCTAAGAACAGGCTAATTTCAGGTCAGAGAACGTCTCGTTCCCGCCTTGTTCTGGATGAAACCTCAAATCACGAACGTGTCTCTGCCCTTTAAAATGCTAAGATTGTTTAAAAGGTGAGAACTTCATGTTTTAGCTCTCAGGTAAGTTCCAAAACACAGTAAAATCCCCAAGACTGAGTGAACGCATGCAGTATTAAATTCATCCCTAAGCTACAGTGAGAACTGCTAGTGTGACGTCGTTTTTATTCGGTAAATATCACTGAGTCGAATATTTTTGGTTAGCAAAAGTGAACTATGAACTTGGCGTGCAGCTTTATGTGGTCTAAGTGGTTGCAGTTACGCTTGTTTTCACATCTCAGCCAGTGCAGTGCTCTGAATTCGACTGCTTATTAGTTTTGTTTATATTAATTCTAAAAAAAATCAAGGATGAACATTTTGGAAATGTGCACACCGAATCCATCGATGTGAGGTATAGTTGTTTTTTTGTTTGTTCTCATATGGCTTGGGAAAAAACTATTTTTTAAACTTAAAACTATAAGCCCAAAACATTTCGAAACAAAATGAGGACAACTATGCAGTAAATTGCATTGAAACTGAAAATAAATGAGGCAACAAGAATAATCACTGCCAGTAAAAGTAATCGAAAAAGTACAAAAAATAATCTTTTATTTTTTGGCTTGGAAAAAAAACCCTAAACACTAAAATATATAAAGATATTTTCAAGCTAAACTAACCAAAAATTTTAATCCTTCACAAACACGTAATAAAATTAAAATGACAGATACAGAAAAGGATACAGAAATAAAAACCATTTCTCCGGGCGCCGTCTTGTACTACAGACTTCAGGAGAAGAATTTACTGCTCCTGCAATGCAAGCTGACGCACTTTCACATGGTTTCAGCATGTACTTTATTACGTAGCTGGCATATTAGCTAGTTAGAATGCTAGCTAGTTTACAAGCTCTCAAGCTGAAATAGGATGTAGCGTACGGTTGAGAATCTACAGTCTCTAAGGGGACGTGATGATGGAAAAAAAATGAGATGGGAGGAAAATTTATATTTCAGTGCTTTTGCGTTCACTCGCGAAACTTTGCGTTTTTTTCTCTCACAAATTTTTTGCGTTCTCTCAAAGGTTCTCGGAGAACGCAAAAGTTTTGCGAGCGAACGCAAAAGCACTGAAGTATAAATTTTCCTTCCATCTCATATTTTTTTTTCCCTTATCGGCACCATAAGAATCAGATGATTACATTCACAATGTACACAAAAATTTCATTTTAATACAAACTGGTCGAAGTGGTGCAGCGGTGATGGAGCTTTGCCACCTCGGTTCGATCCTGAGCTCGGGTTAATATCTTTTCGTACGCAAGCGTCCATGCGGGTTTCCTCCGGGTTCTCTGGTTTCCTCCTACATAGCAAGAACATGCCAGTAAAGCACTTCCTGAAGATCAGGAACCCAAAGTCCAGCCCCAGGGCCAAATGTTAATTCGCTCACGGCTTCTCTCTGATAATGATAAGCGACTCACTGGTCGAGACGTTGCAATTTTCCCTTTCACCTGACGGTGGCAGCAGACTGCGATAACACTAGCTAAACTGCAAGAGCCTTCTTATTTTCTCTGACTACACCTGCGAATGAATTCACTGAACAAAATTTAGTCCTGGCTACAGACAAAAAAGCGCAAAGCAACAAGAATTCTGTTTTTTTTTGTGCTAATTAAGGAACAAACTATCAGTGAAACAAATCCTGGCCAATGCCAAAAATATTCAGAGGATGTGTGTGAATTTTTTTAAAGAGTCTTTAAGTAAAGTGGATTTGAAAATGACAGGTTAAGATTATGTTGGTTTGTCTAATTACATTTGGTCGCTTAAGTAACAGGGAAACCACACACACACACACACACACCCACATATATATATATATAATATATTATATTGTATATCAACTGATTTGGATGTAAATACTCTCGATTTAAAGCTGAAATAGAATTACAATTACTCTAATATACTGTAAATAGTAAATATATTATAAATATTTTGTATTCTGATGCGGTCTAATCCGGCCCTCTTTTGAAACAAAAGTTTGGACACCCCCCCCGGCTGAAGAGGACCTGAAGGAACTGAGTGTGTACAGCAGTAAGGAAAGTGCAAACACATGCCTGTGGTGCTCAGTGGTTAAAACATTTGGCTAATCAGATGGTTATGAGTTCAAATCCCAGCACCACCAAGCTGCCACTGCTGGGCCCTTGAGCACGGCCCTTAGCCCTCAACTGCTCAGTTGTATAAAATAAGATAAATGTAAGTCGCTCTGGATAAGAGCGTAAGGACGTAAAGTAGCCACTCGGTTCTACACACAGCTCCGAATCTGATGTTTTGCGACTCGATGTGGCTGGAAATAATCCCATCAGTCGGTGATGCACCTCAGTGAGATTCCCATGGCTCCTAGAAATCATGCTTCATTCCAGAAGGTGGGGAGGGATGGAAAGGAATGGAATGGAATGGAGAGAGAGGAGTGAGAAGGACAGCAGGAGGGTAGAGGAGGAGGAGGAGGAGGAGGTGGAAGAGGTGGTGGTGGTGGTGGTGGTGGAGGAAGAGGAGGAGGAGGAGGGGGAGGAGCTTGTGAAACCCAAGCGCCCCGCCCACTGGTGCTCCCACTGGCTTCTCATAAACTTGGACGCGTCCTGCTAAACGATGACCAAACGGCACGAAGGAGCACGAGCGAGCCATCGTGTCGCGTCAAAGCACGCTGGATAGGCTGGCTTTCCTCCTCCCTTTCTTTCTTTCTTTTTTTTTTTTTTTTTGGGGGACTTAAGAGACAGAGAGAGAGAGAGAAGGAAAGTCCAGACTGCGGTAGCAACACCTCAGAGAGAGAGAGAAGAAGATCCTGTACAAGCTCCCCAAGCTCTCCAGTATTCCCAGGAGGAATATTCCCTATCGCGCGCTAAAGATTCCAGAATTCCTGGGAATGATCACGCGGAGAAGAAGCGCGTCCCGGGACATGATCGTCTTATTGTTTTTCATGCTGCGCGCTCCCGGCGCACACTGCGCGCTCCCTTCCACCCGTGAGTAGGAGTTGGAGATTTTTTTTTTTTGGGGGATTTGTGGCGTGTATATGCGTGTGTGTATGCGTGTGTATGCGTGTGTATATGCGTGTATATGCTTATGTGTGTGTGTGTGTGTGTGTGTGTGTGTGTTCTGGAGTGTAAGGACCCATACTAAACTTATGAGACAGAGTTTGCATATCTGTACAACAAGCACGAGAAAAAAAAAAGAAAAAAAAAGTGACATTTGTGGGTTTTTTTGCTCAGCATCAGTCAGCATTCTAGCTCTCATTCTGCAGAATATAAACACCAAATCATTCATGCACTTTGGAGGAAAAGGGAAAAAAAAAAGTGGGTGTGAGTTCAAGGTGTCAGCAGGTCACACTATAATTCAGCACATGCTCACTTTTTTATTTTATATAAAAAACCTCTGTAACAAAACTGATAGTTCTGCACATATATATATATATATATATATAGAGAGAGAGAGAGAGAGAGAGAGATAGATAGCAGCAAATGAACATTAACACCTACACCTATGGCTCCTTTCATTCCCAGTGAATACTCCTATTTATTTATCCATGTGCATCATTAACTAACATATTTCACACCTCACACAACACACTGCATATTGCAAATCCACATCCTAATGTATGAAGAGTTAAATTTGCTGTCACTCACTTGAAATAAACACTTAAAGTGTTAAGTCAGTGCGAGAGTTAATTATTTAAAATGTAGGTACGAGGCGTAAACTAGTCAAGAATGAATCTTTTGAATTAATTAATTATTTTCCCCCTCAGTTTTTTTAGTCGTATGTTGACATTCCTGTAGAGGCGACATTTCATTGGGATGGCAATAAAAAAAAAATAAAAAAAAATACAAACACTTGACTTCACTTATGAAGTTTTATTGATGAGAAAATCCTTCACACTGTGTCTATTCGGGTTTACATTTACATTCTAAGTGTTAATCACGTGCTCAGGATTCTATTGTGTGCACGTTTATTATCTCGTGCCACGGATGAACCCTTAAAAAAAAGAATAATTCTTCTTTTAGGTTTCTATTCTGTTATTATTTTTTTAAAATGAGACATTCCAGGTCTCACAGAAGGTGATTCCGTGGTGTTCCATGGATTTGAGAGCAGCTGGCGTTAAATGAACGCTACAGATGTTGTTTTAGTACTTAACGGTTAATTCAGTACCCTAGGTGTTAATTCAGCACTAGGGATTCTGCTGTACAGTTGTGTTGGTGTGTTTTTTTTTTCTCCTCCATATAGACTCACAAACTCGTCCGTACGTAAAAAGTTACGTACACTGAGAATGATTTTTTGTTGTTTCCCGCATTCCTGTGATTCAATTTAAAGCTAAAATGAGATTTCAAGAGAAAACAAATCCTCCTGACAAACTCCCCGGGGTCATCTTCTGTTTATTTGAGTCCAGCTGCATTTCAGCGCACGCTACAGGTGTTAATCTTGCTCTCGAGCTGTTAATTCTGCACCGGGGATTCTGCAGCGCGGTCATAATCATGTAGTTTTTGAGCTGTTTCGTGTCATGCACAGGTGTGAAAGCAAAAAGGCAGAGACTAATTACAGCTCATTAAGGTTGGCTACATTCACACCCTCTTTGTCAGGTGTGAGATTTAACGGCCCTTGAGAATGTGGCAACACACGTTCTTTTTTTTTTTTTTTTAAGCCAGAGTGGTTTTCCCCGGGCCTCCGTTTAACATAAACAGACACAAATGCATGTGTAGGCGAAAGACCTTATCCCTGATCGTATCCTTTTAATGCACTGGTGCTGAATGCTGAATGACATCGTCAGAGGTAGCTCCCCTTTTTTGCACCCTTCTCAATTGGCCCTAATCCGAGGGATTTAACGAGAGCTGCCGTGTGTTTGCTTTGGTTTAGAACGTTTCCTCAATGTTAACCTCACGGGACCTCTTTTTTTTTTCTTTTCCGAAACGAAAGCTCGTTTCCTATTGGGACACACGAGAAAATAAATACGAGTGATTGCTCCTGTGAGTGTGTACGTAAAAGACTGATTCCTGTCCACGCCGTCTCCTTTGATGAGTCTCGCTTAAGGATGACCTGAAAGCCAAAATTCAAATTCTCTATAACATACAGTATAGAGTTTTAAGTCAAACACATACACCTCATATTTGGACACTTTATGGAGAAATGGCTAAACATAATTCTAGCGTATTGTGTTTTCGATTTCTTGAATCTGATTGGTCGGAGAGTGTTTATAATTTTTTTTTTTAATTTCATAACAGCAGCTTATGCGTACGCTATCGTTTCTATAGCGACAGCTCATTCACAGAGATTGCTAGAAAGGAAGAAAACAACATAATCAACATAATCGTTGATATGGATGTTTTCTGTAAGGAGATGTTTCTTTAACGTGTACGGAAGGAGTCTCCAGTGTCAGTGCTCTGGAGCAGTCAGTAAGATTTCCGCCGCAGGATGGAGGAGTTTGCACTTCCTGGTTTCTCAGTAACACGCTGGTGAGGGAACGACTGTTTGTAGCTGCTGTGATGTAAGTAATAAAAACAGGACCTAACGTGCTCTACGGACGCTCTTTGTCCTCTTGTCCTCTATCCATCCTTCCAGCGATGGCTAGCGTGCATCCTCAGGACCCGGCTCTTCGGATCGGCGCCAGCTTGACCGCCACGTGTTCTGTCGGCACGGACCACGGCCTGCACGCCGGCTCGCTCTACTGGACGCTGAACGGCCGACGGCTTCCCAGCAACACCTACAGCGTGCTCAGCCCCAGCGTCCTCAGCGTCACGCTGAGCAACCTGAGCGGCTCGCGTCAGCGCTCGGGCGACAATCTGGTGTGTCACAGCGGCGGGGGGCACGTGCTCGCCGGGTCCTGTCTCTACGTGGGCAGTAAGTGTTGTTGCTTAGTTGTGTCGAATACTCTGGAAAGCTGTTGGTGGCTGAATGTTGAAAACACCTTCCTAGACACTGTTCCTCTGTGCACAAGCCAAATGTGAAATTGTGGGCATGGTCTTTTTTAACAATAGATAATAATAGCTACAAGTAATAGTGTTCTTCTAAAAAGTCACTTTATTCCACGTACTACCTTTTCGAAATGTAACGATGACGGAAGGTACGTGCTTCAGTTTTGTGTTCTGCGTACGTACGGCCGTTCTTTGTATTCCGTTAGAAAATATACACACTTACGTATTTACGTACGCCGTTGATCAGGGTGCGTGATAGCTACCAAACGACATAGTGCAAAAATGACAAGCCGTGCATGCAAAGATAGTGGTAAGAACATTAAAAAAAAAAATTGTAAAGCTGTATTGCACAGTTTCTAGTATCTCTAGAATTATTGGCACCCTTCATGAACACGGGCAAAAAAAAATGATAGTCATTTAATCATTCTGGAGGTAACTGTAGGTCAGTGGTTTCTCATAAAGGAAAGATGTGTCTGGTAGTAAATCAAGATTTCAAGATTATTGTTTCATGATTATATCTCTTTGCTTTTCCCATATATATATATATGAGTGAAGAGCTTTATAAATTAAATTAGGGAAGCTGTGTTGAGAGTGAACTCCAGCAGTGTTGGGTGTTAAGAGTTTGGTATACATTTAGTTCAGTTTGATTATATAAATTTCCTGGAAGTTTAATAGTAAAGCAAACGAATGCATAGCTCTTACGCATATACCGACGAGTGACGAATTAAAGCAAATTCGTCTGGTGCCAGGTTTTGGTGCCATTTGTCCTTTTAGAAGGAGACGTCGCTACAAATCAACCCAAAGTTCTTCTTCCTGATCAGCGTTATCGGATGTGATTTGAAACTGATGGGTGTGGCTTCTTCCAGGATGACTCCGCCCCCATCGACATGCACACCGAATAGTTTGATGAAATTGAAAATGATTTAAAAACTCGTTTTCGCGATGGCGTAAATACACACTTATGAACTCGTGTTCTGACACCTTACTAACACACTTTATGTTGTTTTTTTTTTTCCCTTTAATTCGGCACCTGTCTGTATATACTGCGTTTTTTTAATTAAGCGAGTTAACAGGTGGAACGTAGCATGATTTTGGGTTCTGGTGGATTTTGGGCTGGTTTTGATTGGCCATTGGACTCCTCTGTGTCATGCACAGCTGGCAACCCTGAAATGAAACAGACCATCATTTTGGTTAGTCTTTCATTTCTGAAATGTCAAATATCTGTGATTAGACGGCAAGTAAGTCAAGGTGAGTGGACTGGGGCGTGTAATTTAGTAATCTTGTCGAAAAAGCTATGTGAGGTATGGACTAAAGTGAAACAAAGAGGAACATCAGGAGAGAGTACAGGTGTTTGGTCATAAAAACCTATGACGCTATGGCTAGTAGGAACAAGTCAAAATGACTAGGCATAGTTTTATCTTGCCTTCTAATTCACTTACCTTGATTTACTGCTACTAGACATTTCATAATGACGTGAATGGAAAACCTTCCAAAGAGACTGAATAGCGCTGCGCAGTACATTATTTATTATACGATGTCATTTGAACATTAACGTTAATAACAGTTTTTGCGTTTTGTGAGCATTTGTGATTGACCACGGATGTTCCAGATGTGTCGTGAACAGCACACATCTGCACACATCTCCAAAAAAAGTACGTTTTGCTCAAATTAATGACTAACTCTGAAACTCGTAGGTATGTTTTAATATATGCTAGGACACTTTGCGGTCACAATGTGTAGCAATACAGCTGAGTGCAAAAGTTTGCACCCCTCTTGTATTTCAAATGGAAAAAGGGACTCTTTAGTTTGCAATCTACACACAATGAAATGTCGGTGTATCCTGCAACTTTTTAATATTGATTTTTTTTTCTGTAATTATTAATATCTTAATGAGCATGCACAGTTTGAACGTTTATGCGACGGGAAATCTGTGAAACCGAAAAACCTAAATGTCTTGATGTTGGTGTAAGTTCTTAGTGAATTCTTAGTATTCTCTGTTTTCTGAAGGGTGTGCAAACTTTTGCACCCAACTGAATAAGTGATAGGATGCTGTTTTGTCCATATTAAGGTGAAACAAATGATCGATTTTAAGTCCTTGAAGCAGGGCTCATACATATAAATAGTAATAAAAGTCTAAAACAAATAAATAATGACCGTATCTATTTGGTAATCAAATTGTTTTCAAAATTTTAACCGTGCGTTTTTAATTTTTCCGACTGGTAACGTCGAATTTTGAGCTTGAGAAGTGGTTGGATTTGACATTTGTCTATAAAGAGTGTTATTAATGTTGTTAGCTTGAACAGCAGAGACTTTAGTAGCGTATGATGCACAAACAATTGGCACAGCTGCAGCCTTTTAAAGTCAGGCATGTTGCATGAAACAATTATTACTGGTAAGTGTTATTAACATCCAGCTGTGAATGGTTACTGTTCCCGACAAATTGTGTCAGGAAAAATAAAATGTCAAAATTTGTGCTCGACATTCAATGTTTGTTTTATTATTTCAATAAAGCCTTGGAACTTCAAATAGAATTTCGTTTTTTTCCTTTTCAAAACGCTCCGTTTATTTAAGACTGCCAGTTAAATCAGACTTCTGGTCACTGCAGTTGGTGCAACATTTTAAAGCTTTCCATCTACACTTCTGCGTTCTCGTGTGTGTGTGTGTGTGTGTGTGTGAGATTAACTATGTTCTGCTACCATTCTTTTGGCACCTGTGAGGTCAGTTCCAGCCAGTCGGCGTCTCCCGCTGAACAAATGTAAAGTCAGAGCAAATGCACCACGTTTGTCTGGAAAGACGAAGCGCTCGACGATATGGAAAATTACTCGCCCGGGCGTCCTCTCAGCCCGAGAGCGCAGGACGAGACGGAGTGTGTATGTGTGTTGAAGTGCCGTGTTCCGTTATGCCGAGCTCCGAGGTCTCGTCCTCCGTGTTTTTAAGCCTTAATCAGCCTCCGACACTTCCACCGCCTGCCTTTTGTTCTCAGTTGAATGGAATCTTGGCGGCGTTCCCGAACTTAATCGAGGATGGCAGCTGAAAACGCTCATCCGCTGTTGAAAATATTTAAGCCGGGCCATTATTTTCAGGCTCTCGATGAAGATCTGCTTTTTCATCTCCGTGCTTTTTTTTTTTTTCCTTCTTCTTCTGCTTCTTCTTCTTCTTCTTCTTCTTCTTCCTAATTTAATGTATCTGGTTCTAACTTTTGCGGACGTAGATTAGGATCTGTTGTTTAGCGTTGATGGAAAGCTTCTCCTAGACGTTAGACATCATCTGTGTTTGGATAAGAGTATTTGGTATGTTCTGTACAAATATTGCAGGACGAAATTGTAAAGCTTGCTTTACTTATTTATTTTTTTGTCTCCTTCAGTGCCGCCTGAGAAACCCGTGAACCTTACGTGTTGGTCGAGAAACACGAAAGATCTCACCTGCAAATGGGCTCCTGGGGGTCAGGGGGAGACCTTCATCAAGACCAAATACACACTCAAATACAAGCTGAAGTGAGTGCGCACATCACACACACACACACACTCATACACACAGACACACGGCTTGATGTGTCTATAAATGGATTCGAATTTGTTGATTTTGTAGATTATCTTTATCTTGATCTTTAGTCTGGGATTTGAACTCACAACCTTCTAGCAAGTTCCAGAACCGTTTATTATTAGCACTTTTTTTTTTTTGCATGAATATTCTTTTAGCCCGAGGGCGTTTTGTGGGTGTTTGAGAAGCTCTCAGACCGGATCTGCGCTAATCCTTTTGATGAGCAAAAAGAGGTTATTCAAAAGCGAAGAAAAGAATGCAGAAGGCACTTATTCACACTGCGATTCCACAGGATGCTGCATGCTTTACATACGTTTTCATTGTGCCAGAAATAATTCACTCAAGTTCTGACAAATCGCGTCAGCCATACTGTATATAGCCACTCTTTATTGGTTGGTGGTTGGAACATGGGATTTTTTTCACATCTCAGTGGGCTTTGGATGAACGGAAGAGAAACACAAATCTGAAATTACGCGTGAAACCACCTTTCTAGAAGTAAATATCGGTGCGATAATGTGTTCTGACGAATAACCTTGTTGTTTTGCGCAGATGGTATGGCCAGGAGAAAGAGTGCGACGACTACAGCGGCGGGCAGCCGTACACGTGCTACATCCCGCGCGACCTCGCCCTCTTCACGCCCTATGAGATCTGGGTGGAGGCCTCCAACCAGCTCGGGAGCGCCACCTCAGACGTCATCAACCTAGATATCCTGGACGTGGGTGAGTGTGTGTGTGTGTGTGTGAGTGTGTGAGTGAGTGCACGACTGTGTGTGCCACCTCTGACCCCATTCCATATGTCACTCAGGGCGACAGGAGAGAGGAAAAAAAAGCGCTGGGTGGAGTACGTGACGAATTGCTACGCTCCTACCCGTTCCTTTGATGGTGTCATCGACCTCGGTTTCTGTTTGCGCGCTACACGGCGAGTTGTTTTCGTGTGTGAGAACAGAAGTTTACGAGCCTCTCGGTAATCTGAATGGCGCAGCTTGCCTTGGGCTACGTTTAAATGGCAATGTAACATTAAAGGAAGTCTGTAAAATGTCTTTGCATGTTATTATCTTTGATCACTGACCTTCTCCTGACTTTTTTTTTTTTTTTTTTTTTTTCCCGTGGTCAAATGGAAATTTCGAATATCAGAATCAGACCTCTCAGCAGCGGTAGCAAGCGGTAGTGGAGTCCAGTGGAGCTGTGATATCCTGTCTGTTTTTTTTTTTTTTAGATAAAACCACAGAGTTTGGAAAATATTAGTCCCTCTTAAGACGTTACTTAATGATTTAAAAATTCCGTGTTGGAACGTTTCTGGTACGCGTTAGTGTGTGCATGTCTCACACCTGGAAGCAGGGGCATGTTTAGAGGTGAGCAACAGCTGGAAGAGGAAGGTGGGTGTTGTACTAGTGATACCAGAAGCATGACATACTCGTCACACCCAAACGCCTCCACTTTGCTACACAATTGAAGGCTTCTTCAGTGTTTTGTGATGTTATCATCAACGTCCTGTGTGAAATCTAGAAGCAAATCCCAGAAGGAAATGTAAGGAAATGTAAAGTATGTACTGCACTGCATGGTGTC
This sequence comes from Pangasianodon gigas, assembly GCA_022758105.1. Taxonomy (NCBI): domain Eukaryota; kingdom Metazoa; phylum Chordata; class Actinopteri; order Siluriformes; family Pangasiidae; genus Pangasianodon; species Pangasianodon gigas. The sequence goes on along the minus strand of CM040457.1, from coordinate 30,088,654 downwards.
ATAATAATCAAATGAATACAAATTCAGTACAGTATGAGGTAAGGCGCTATAAAGGCGTGCAGTTTAGTTTAGAGGAAAAACCAACATGAAGTGTCTTCCGAATAGTCTTCAATGTGCCATGGTGTTGATTATACACATCTCTGGAATGGTACTGTAGTGATGACCACCGTTCTTCCGATAGATATTCCCTCCGTTGGTGTTTTTAACCGATGGAGGTCGAGAGCACTTTTGCTGTCGCTGTCTTGACTCGGCGCTCTAAAATCTCCCATAAGTGTTCAATTAGGCTGAAATGTGGTGATGAAGTGTGAAGCCCATAGCATCTGATTTACATCATTTTCATCCTCATCAATTCATCCTTCTTCTAAGGAAGCAAATGGCCATGCTAGCAAAATAAACGTTTCCATGGCACCATGGCACAGCCGCCATTTTTTTCCTTTAATTCGTCGCCCATACGTGAGTTCGCATGTGGCATGTACAACCAAGAAAAGGAAAAAAATAAATCACAATAGTTCAGCTTGGGTGTCACGCCCTTCTGAGATGTTTCTCCAACTGTGCTGAGTTTTTACCTAAATCATGGCCTCAAAGAATATTTACTATATGTTAAATAAAACATGATGAGGCCTGGTGTTATAGGAAAATAATTCAAAGCAGGGTGGGCTGAAATGCTTTATTTCTCTTATAGTACACCCATTTATTTATTCATGACTTAGTTTAGCGTTACGTTTAATGTTGTGGAACATGCGCAAGACAAGTCTCTTTTTTTTCCCTCTCTTTTGAAGTTAATAAGACAAAAAAAAAAAACGCAGCTTGTCATGTTACCTACCTATAACCCGCGAAATGTAAAAATTTACAAATGTTATTTTATGAAACATGTATGAGGAAATTTCACTCTATCAACGATGATACATTTTTCTTTGTCAAATAACAGCTGTTTTTTTAAATGCATTTATTATTAGCTTTAGATTTTCTAGATTGTTCACCGTAGACCAATTCCCTGTAAATGATTCATTACTATAGAAACAACTTGCGCTTTGAATTACAACTGGTACTACTGACAGAGCTGCTGGTATAGAAAATAATCCAGCACCTTCTGACCAATCAGATTTGAGAATTCAACACCAAATATGGTCCCCTGGATGGTTCTTTGGTTCAAGCTTTCAGAGTGCTAGAATACATATATGATATAGTTTCTCTTTAGCTATTCCAAACATTCTTCTCTTCTTCTACCCAGTGACGACGGATCCTCCGGCCGATGTGCACGTGAGCCGCGTTGGCGATCTGGACGATCAGCTGACCGTACGCTGGGGAACTCCGCCTGCCCTCAAAGACTATCTCTTCCAGGCCAAGTACCAGATCCGCTACAGGCTTGAAGACAGCACCGATTGGAAGGTAGCGCCATGAAATCAGTCTGCCTTCTCTGTCTGTTATTTGAACCTTTAAAATGAAACTCTTTGCCTTATCCAGCCATCTAGCTTGAACCGGTTGCTGAGTTCATTCGATGATTGACAGCGCCGTTTATTTGATGGCCGATTGATTTTCACTGCAGTATTTTTATTAGCGCAGCCGAGGTTTATTTTAGAGGTCGCCGAATGGCTGCGGACGCCTCTGGCTTTTGCAATAGCAGGAACTCTGCCATGTGGGAGTTAAGAGATTTAAGGATATTTTTACAGGATCTTGAGCAGACACCTAGCAGAGTGATTCACGACGATATCAGATTTGTGGAAGAGGGTTTAGATTTATTAGGTAGAAACCAGATATCCTGGAGCTTTAACAGTTTAACTAATGCTGCTTTAGTGTTCCTTTTTTTTTTTCTCCAGCGGAGTCAGAGATTCATCATTCACCCTGACTTGTGTAGCTTCCGTATGAAAGGTCTAGGAATACAGACAACTAGGCTCTGCCAGACCATCTCATTCCTCTTAGGATGTTTGGACACAGCTTGCATCCTAGAATTGAGTAATTCCTGAGATACTACCACCACCGGGTTTTACAGATCTGATGGAAGTGTGATTAACTTGAATAACCATTTCTTTTAAAACGTTCTGCCCCACATAGAGACGCGTAGCAACGCTAATCTCCCACATCTGAATGAAACACACATGCTTACCATCTGCTTCACAATGAATCATGACTTTATTCTGGCACCTAGGTATGTGAAACCTTCCCTAAGGGTGATAGGAATATCCTAGGTTAAAGTTACCAAGGTTCCATTATCCAGGGAAATGAGGAAAGATTTATTGCTGTGCACCTTGTAAAAACGTCGTTGCTTGTGCCAGGAATCGGCTATAAATGGAAAATAACCACATAAAAGTTAGGAATCGGAGGGAAAAAGGAAGGCGTCATTAGTTAACATGAACGATGTTTCGAGTCCGCTTCACCCAAGATGCTGACAAGTGATCAACCAGAGTGTATGATTTGTTTGCGCTATGCTAATCATCACCATTATGCTAATTGTCATTAGTAGCGAAGGTAGCATTCGTTAGCAGGATTCTTTTGAATGTTGTTGGTTTTGTATTATAGGATTGTTCAGTACAACAGGATTGTGTTAGGTTTTTAGGCAGAGCCAGAGAGCATTTTGTTTTTGGGGGGAACGTTAGCCAACATCGAACAATTATTACGACGCAAATCCATATTTCCCTCTTGATTTGCGTCGTAATATTCTCGAAATGGTAAACCTGTCAAAATATACCACATTATTCCATAATATATTAATCAAAATGTTATCACTAACAGTAGCTAAGTTAGCTAGCTGTTTGCATACCCTACCCTACATACAATTATACTAGGAAGTGAAAATGCGCTTGTGTCGCTTGTGTTTTTTTTCTTGTGGGTGTGTAGCGACTGCTACTCTTGTTGCTTATTGTTGTTTGATTACATGTTACATGCTAAGCTTTGTTGGCGGATTAGCAAAGCAAGCTAACTTTACAAGCTACACACCCTCGCCAGAGGCACCATCAATCTCTGCTACATCCGCCATATATTTAATAAGAGATTGTATATGATTATAATATACTAATTACAATAATTGTAGGTAGGAACGAAAGTTGTAGGCATGGAAGTAAAGAAATATTGGACCACACATGATATAGGATTGATCTGAGGTATTTTTAGAGCTAATTGTTTGGATTTGTTGCTTTACCTTGTCGTACTTCATTTGCATAGAATTAAGAAATTAAAATCTTCGGCCAAATTCTTTTGTTTTTGCTGTACACATTTGGGTTTGAGATCAAAACATGAGATGATAGGTGAGAATTTCAGCTTTCATTTCCTGATATTTCCTGATACATCTAGATGTGTTAAACAACTTAGAATATGGCACTTTTGTTCAAGTGATCAAAAACAGGTGTTTCTTGTTGACTGTTTAAACAAGTAATAGCTCTGAATGTCTACTCTTGGTTTGAGCCCTGGGTTTCACCTGCGAAGCCTTGTTGTTAAAAAGGATAAACCAACATAAAGACCAGAGAGATGTCTATGGGAGAAAAGCAAGTCATTTTGAAGCAGAGAAAAGAGGGAAAATCTGAGACATTGCAAGCAAGATATAGGTAACCAAATATTAAGTGTTATTTACTTTAAGACTATCTGTACCTATACTTTTGCTCACCTAGAAATTGCATGGTCTGACACCAAAGATGCCTTGTTCTAAGTTGTTTAACACATCTGTTAGATTCTATCATCTCATATTCATCTTTTGATCACAAACCCAAATGTCTTCAGTATATAGCACAAAAACAACAACAACAACAACAACAACAAATTGGCCTTGCCATTCCAATACTTTCGGAGGGGACTGTAAACACCTATAATTGAACGTGAGAGGGGTTAATTATTTTAAAAAAAAAAACAGTTCACATGACTTCTGGAGATGAAAGTAACTCCTTCATGGTAAACAAAGGAAATGTTCAGAATTTCAAAACGGATTATGTGAAAAGATATGAGAAGCTTCCAACATGGCTTGATAAACCCATCTTTGATGGTTCTTTATGAAATATCTATGAAATACAAAAGTAAAACAGCCAGCTCTGGAGGCCCACATCACTGCACACACTAGTTTATTTTCCTGCTCCAGTACACCTGACTCAATTCCTGAAGGCTTTAATCATTAACCGATGCAACGATTCAGGTCTATGTTCCCAAAATCTGAAGAAATGCTTCTGAGGATATCGTGATGGTGCCTGTCTAGGCTCTTCGTTCTACGGCTGGTTTGAAATGTCCTTTCCGACAACAGCAGGAACAGGAGGCCACATGGTTTCCAGTCCTCGTATCGTCGTGATACACAGCCTTGAAATAAGCTTTCACCGTTCTTTGTGTTCTTCATATGGTTTCAATCAGCAGGCAGGTTCTCTCTGGAGCAGGCCAGAAAGATTGGGTTACACATAACACAACATATCGTCCTTTTTTTTTTTCTTTGAATGTCATCGCTCTGCCAGGATTTCCGATTGTTCCCGAAATATGATGAACGATTATAAGCCTTTTAAGCATTTATTTCCTTTTAAATGCTGTGACATTTGCACTTTTCTTCTCCAGCATGTTGTGCTGTCATCCTGCCGGCTACGCTGCAACCTAGCGAGTCTGTTACCATTCAAGTATTCAATTGTAATGATGGCCCCGTGACGAATTGGAGCGTGGAGCGATCCGTTTGATCATGTTGGATGTGGCGTTCTTGAATGTTTGTTGCTTTTGTAAAGGAAAGGGAGACGGCGGACATGGGCCGAATCAGGCCGGTCGCGGTTGTAAATAATTACATGGGGCCCCGGTGCTTATTATCCGACTCGGAGGCATAGGACATTCCTGCATTTGAAACTCGTCCCTCCTCTCAAATATGCAGTATTTAGAAAGAAAATTAGAGGAGAATGAAGGATCTTGGCTTGGCTTGGGTTTCGGCCGCCGCTTGTAAGCTGTTGGTGCCGTCTTCACCCGTCCAATTACTCAGTCTGTAATAAGTAATAGATAACAGATTTCCTCTCAGGGCGAAGTAGGCGTGCATGACGAAGAACAGCATGAAGCGTGTGTTTGACTGTATCGTTTACTGTCTCAGGCTGACGTATGTGTGTGTGTGTGTGTGTGTTGACTTCTTTCGAGGATACATGTCGGATCCTCTCTCCGAGAGAATATTGTCTCCTGCTTAACACTCGAGCCTGTGCCAGCTTGCTTTGTGGATTCTAGCATGAATGGTCTGGTTTTTAGGAACGTAAACAGGCCCTATCAGTCAAGTGTGTGTGTGTTTGTGTGTGTCTAGGTCTTTGATGTGACGTTTTTTGTTTGGGTTTCTCTCTCTCGCTGTAGGTAGTGGATGACATGGGGAACCAGACGTCCTGCAGGTTGGCAGGGCTCAGGCCGGGGACCGTATACTTCGTCCAGGTGCGCTGTAACCCAGTGGGCATCCTGGGATCGAGGAAGGCGGGCATCTGGAGCGACTGGAGTCATCCGACGGCAGCGTCCACGCCACACAGTGGTAAGGGATTCGTTAGCTAGAGTTGCTGTACACACATTTTAAAAATATGCTTTATATTAACAATAATATATAACATATAGAGGACTGACCTAATAAAGCTGGAAGATTTAGCGCTCGCACGCTTAGGAGGCACTCTTTCACCCTTTAGTCGCCATTTTGTCTTTTTTGCCATTTATGGAGCTTTGTATGAAGACACAACTTTTAAAAATGAAGCAAATTGAGAAGAACTGTGCTGTGGATTCCAATTATCATGACTAGAAACCTCTAGTGGATAACAAGAAATATTTGCACGTGTTGGTAATCAACAGGCCCAAAAATAAAAAAAACCCAAAAAAAGTTACATACAAACTGACATAATGAGAAGGAAAAAAGGATGGACAGCAGACACTGTGATCTCCACAGAGGAAAATGGCAAAAAATAAAAGTCCCGGCAGGATTGAGACACCATCCGTCCTTCATCACGTCGCCACATATTGTACGTGTCCTGCAGTCCGTTGCTTAATGGGATACACATTCGAGACAGTGCTAAATCCAGCAGCTAAAAAACCATCGCAGCACATGAAACAGATTACACATCCCACACATCTCTTCCCACTTTGCGGCTCGCCAAAAAGTGGCCGCAGGGAGCATTTGATACATTTGTTTCGAAAGACTGTTTTCAGAAGATTAACAGATTAGCTCCCCACCACGTTCCGCCGCTTCCTGTAACTCACACGCCGCATCTGGAGTGACTAAAGTCGCTATTTATTTAAAGTAGAGCTGAATTTATTTTTTTGCGCCGTCCCGTGTTTCGTTATGCGGCGTAAAACTGAAAGAGAGGTGATTCGGGACACAATGAGTGCTCGTCCCTTGGGTTTTAGACTGCGAAGCTGGTGTAAGAGCCCAGTGATGGTTGCTTATTTGTGTTTACGATGACTCAAAAGATAAGACCGGCACGTGGATGGTAGGGAAACAGTATTGTGTTACAGCGTGCTCAGTAGTTGTGGTGTGTGTTTGGGCAAACTGTGTAACCAAACAAATCATTTCACTTGAGTCAATGAACAGACTCAAGAAGTTTAGTGATGGCAGACACCTAAAAGTTAACCTGCTGCATCAAAATATCCAGTGTGGGTTTTGGAGAAAAGCTTCCCATGGCGTGTTTTTTTTTTTTTTTTTTTAAACCAGGCTCCGACAATGCGGCAATGGTGTTCGAGTCAGCCAACATGTCTTCTCATCTACTTTAACAATTCCAGTGATCTACACCACAGCTATGTCTCCTATTGCTTGAGTTAGTGTTGGCTGTAAGTTTTCCATACCCACTGCCTGCACTTATGCCTATTATCTCATTAAGGACCAGGTTTACTTGACTCCCTGCTGCGACTATTCAGCAGTATTTCCGTTCAGCAGTATTTCCATAGCCTCTGAGACTCGCGCATCATTTTTGGATTTTTGCTGCAGTTGGGGCAAGGTTTGAAAATATTCTGGACCCAAACAATCATTGTCCATCATCCAAATCCCATCAGGGCCTGGCAGAACAAACAGCCCGCTGTCCTGCTGGGAAAGTTCAACAATTCAAAGTCAATTTCTGAATTTTTAACACAATGAAATTAGCTACTCTTGCGCACATCGCTATACACAAACAACTCGCTACACGTCTGGTTTTAGGACAGTCGAATATGGCAAGAGTAGTGAAAAACTGGAATTATGCACACTCCGTTGACGGTGCAGATTTAACAATAACAAAAGTTAGCAAAAATAATGGCGTGACGCATGAAGCGTGGGCTTTTTATAGGCTTTATAGACTTTGCTCAGTAATGGACAAATGAACAAATGGAAATATTTGTGGCCGTCTGGGAAACGAAAGGAAGTAGAACACACTTAAATGATAACTGTTTATAGAAGAGCACATTTTGTCCATCACATAGACTTTGCACCACCTACATTTTCCAGCACTAAAACCCAACATCAACTGTAATGCCAAGGATAAAGTTTTTGAAATTAGCCTTCATTAGTCGGCTGTTGCTCTTCGACATTTTTTAACGGGTTCTTTGGTTTGTCTCTCTGGAACCCTACAACAAAATAGGCTCCAAGTAGACCATTTTTGAAGAACTTGAACCCTTAACCATCCAAACCCCTGAGGAAGAGTTTATTTATTTATTTATTTATTTAGAATTAATCAGAATCAAGAGTATAGATAGAGATGGTCATTGTAAGTAAATCCACATGAACATTTTTGTGTTCTTTTCTGTTGTTCAGAGCGCTCAATGGCAGGGTCGTGCGACTCCAAAGCGGCCCGGCAGAACTCGACACTGCGTCAGGACCTGAAGCAGTTCTTCAGCTGGGTGCGCAAGCGTGTTTCCGACTGCAGCGCCATGAGCATCAAACAATACGACCAGTGGCGCGTCTGGCTGCAAAAGTCTCACAAAACCCGAAACCAGGTATGTGTGGCTCATTTCCACCCAAATCCTGGTGGTGAAATTAATAAAATATGTTTTAAACAACAAACAGAATATTCAGGAAAATATTCAGACAAAGGAGTACAGACAATATGTGTATATATATATGTATATCTATCTATCTATCTATATATATAGATAGATAGATAGATAGATAGATAATAAGAGACAAAATGCTCAGATAAAACAATCCATATTGACAAAATATTTGGACAAAATGATAATATAATAAGCTTACAAATGTACAAACAATTTACAAAACAATAATTACAGACCAAATTGTCAGACAAAACAACAGATACAGACAAAATACTAAAACAAGAAAATAAATACAGACATAATATTTAAACAAAACAATAAGTAAAGACAAAATACTCAGACTTATTCAGACAAAATAATAATATAATAAGCAGAATAAAAATAAGCATGCAAACCTACAAACAATACACAAAACAATAATTACAGGCAAAATATTCAGACAAAACAAAAAGCACAAAAAACAATCCATATTGACAACATATTCAGACATAATAATAATAATAATAATAATAATAATAATAATAATAATAATAATAATAAGCATACAATCATACAAAACAATAATTACAAAATGACAAAATGATAATGACAAAGTATTCAGACAAAACAATAGATACAGACAAAACATTTAAACAAAAATATGACAAAACAATCCTTCTGACAAAATATTATGACAATAAGCACAAACAGAATACTCAGAAAAAAAACAATAGATGAGGAAAAAAACAAAAAGGAACGACAGAATAATAAAACAAAACCAATAAGCAGTGACACACTACTCAGACAAAACAATAAATACAGACAAAATACTGGGACAAAGCAATACAGACAGATTACTCAGACAAAACAATAAGTACAGAGAAAATCCTCAAAAATATACATGCTTCCTAAATATTCAAGTAAGAATGCGGACATTCATGCTGTCTAGACTCTTTTTCTGTTAATACTGGATAAAGTGGATTGACAGTAGCGTCTGAATATTAGATCCAGGTGTGTGTTAACTAAACTCCGCAGGCCCAGAGCCGGCCAGCCGAGTATTACACACTTACAGCTAGAAAATTGGGGTCAATTTTAAATTGTCCTGAGGACTGATGACTGATTAAGTCCAGTTTGTTTCCAGCCACTTCAGCTTAACTCGAACTGATGAATGTACGACTACTGATTATTTAACCTCCATCCTGGCTCCATAATTGGTCCCAGCTCTAAAACAGTGAGGGTTGTAACAAAATCTTGGCATGTCTCCAGTTTTTAATTTATTTTTTTTTTAAAGATTTTTGTCAAAGACGGGAAAAGGCAATATTTCAGAAGTTCACAGTAGGGCCGGGCAATATGATGATATAATAATGATATTGTGCTTAATTATGCCACAGTTCACTTTCCTAAGAAACATCGTAGCATATTTATAACTATAATTACACATATGACTTTATGTTATTTAACTGAAGAGTTAAATATTTGATATGAAACGTCAGCGACACGTCAACGATATGTCAAATATAAGTCAGTGAACATTGATAGTAAATCTACTGCGGTGCATATCATGTATCGTAGAAATGTCTTTAAGTATCACAATATGATATTTGGTCAAATCAATCAACCCTAGTTCAGAAATAAATATTTTAGGAGTTGTGAGAAGTTAGAGTTTATTTTGTTATTATAGGTTAGTGAACACATGTTTATTATTATTATTATTAGTAGCAGTAGTAATACTAGTAGTAATTTGATCTCCAAGGGAATTAAATGTCTAGACAGATTAAAGGGGGGGACAATTTCTGCTTTACATTTTTTTTTTTTGACCAAATTGTTTACAGAAGCGTCAGCTATTTGGATTTTGCGCAAAATAAAGGCGCTCTGTTTAGCTCACTTCTGAAGAAGACCCCATCTGCATTCTGCACTACATTTGTCTCTTTTACGATTCTGTGGTAATTCTTTGTTTGGTAATGGCAAGGGTTGTCTCGCAACGGGTCTGGGCTCAAGTGCATGCAAAGAACATGACTGACAGATAATTAGCCACTTTTCCTAACCGCCCTCCTCCCCTCCTCCCAATCCCGCCCCCCATGTGCGCTGTGGTCTCTCTACTCTGCGCAAGGACACATGCTAAACGTTTGTCCGTGCGACCGAGGAACTTTTGAACCGGGATGACTGCCTCTAATCTTCCAGCGCAGCATGAAGTTTTCCAGAACCTTTCAGCAATTATACCACCCAAATGCAAAGCTTTTAAAAGCAGCCTTGTGATTAAAATGTAGCTTGACCCCCAAAGTATTTTGATCAGCGCATTCTTTGTAGGCTAGCCCCCTAATCAGTCGGGCGCGAACGCATGCTGTCGTGTCTGACTACGCACGATTGACTCATCAGTGATTTTGCTCTGCTCTTTTCAGGTTCTTCAAGGAGATAAATCGTAGCAACGTCACCCCCTGGCTGCTGGAACATTGGACAAGATGGGGGATGGTGTGGGGTGGATGGGGGGGACAGCTAGCTTTCTTTTTCTTGCCACGCTAGCTGTGAGTCCTGCTGCAGAAAGACTTGAGAAGGAACAACCTGAGATTTCAAATCCACTGGACACTTCATTAAAAAAAAAAAAAGTGCCTCTTTTTGGTCCATACAGGAAACCAGCCATTTTTTTTAAACGTTGATTGATACCCATGACAGATATGGAGGATACCTTGGGCTGGGATTTGCACATTTTCTTCCGAGGATGACGTCACATGATCGTGCTTTCATTTCTGTGATATTATTACATCACAGAAGGCTGCAATATGTAAATGAGCCCCTCTAACTAGTGCCTTAATGTTTTATGATGTGTATATTGTGTGCTAAACGCTCCAGATTTGAGATTTGATCGCAGGATTCGCACGAACCAACCTTTTTCCGAGTAGCCAAATCGTAATGACATATCAACAAGCAGAATATGTCTGAATACACATTTTTTTTTGTGTGTTTTTTGCTAGAATTGTCTTCATGAGTGTCCACTCTTACCAAAGAAACCTGTACACTAGGTGTGGGTGATATAGCAGGAATATTACACCATGATATTTAAAGATATTTTTCACACTACACTCTAAACCGTAAAATTCCACCTCTTGAGCATTTTTTTTTTACATAGAAAGGTGAATATAGTGTAGCTTTAAAGGTTTAAATTTTCTAAAAGGTAATGTTGGTTCAATTATTTACCTTAAATCTTTTTTTAAACGTACACTTTATCCACATTTCCAGCTGAAAGATACATATATGCATTTGTAAGTAGTGCCAAAAAAGGAAAAAAGTGCAAAAATGTAAAAAAAATTGGTACAAAAATTGAATTTTAACATCCAGTCAGCTACTTGTTACTATGTAACTATGTAATAACGATATTCCAGAAAATGATGTATCGCGATATTATCTCGTATCACCCAGCCCTATGATCAGTCATTCATGAGCGTTCCAGTTCTATGCAGTCGTTTATGTGCATTTTGACAGGAATACCTCACAGGTTGTAATATGCAGATGACCTCATTCATCTAAGTTTAATAAGTTGAAAAATATATATATATTTCAGCCAATTTTTTACTGATGGTTTTTTTAAATTTCTAATATCACAATCTCAGTATATAAAGCAATAAAAATCAGTCCATATAGCAATAAAAATTTCGTCCATATTGTGCAACCCAACTCACAACAATCATGGGAAAAAAACACACAAAATATTTCATTTATAGCAACCACTATATATATTTTTTAAATAGAATTCATTTATTGAATTTTATGTTTTGCGTTGATGCTTAAACCCCACACACACACACACACACACACACATGAACCATCTGGTGTCACCTTTCTGGACTAAAAGAGAAGAGAAATTTCTCTTATCATAATTCGACCGTTAAAACATTTCTACTTCTGTCGCAGCGGGACTCAAGATAAACAGCGCAACATCGCAAAGTTTGCGTTCGCAAGACGCAGAAGCCGGGACTGACTGGGTCACCATTCTGTTTATTCAGCGGTGGATTAATCCTCTCACTCTTTTTGCCCTCATGGCTGGAATTCCAAAAAAAAAAAAAAAAAAAAAACCCAAAAAACTGCAATCGAACTCTGCGGCATCGGGACTGTTAGTAAATAATTGTATGTATGTTTGTACAATTGTACTGCTTTTTATTTTTGTACTGAATTGTATCAGCGTATTTAAAAAAAAGTGTAAAGTTTCTGGCTCTTAAGTTATAAGTAGGTAGTTTGTAATATGACTGAATTATTAAACTGTAATATTGAACATCACACCATGAAGATTGTTTTCTAATTTATAGACGTTAATAATAAATACATCATCTTTTATGTTCTGTTTTGGAGAAACTTGGTGTAAAAAAATACTTGGTGGAACTTATGTGGTGGAAAATACTTAAATACTTAAGTAGTTGTACTTCCTTATTGTACTTAAGTACTATTTTGGAAGATTTGTACTCTTACTCAAGTACGTTTCCAAGAGAAAACATACTTTTTAGTCCTTAAATTTTCATTTTGACCTACTAAGTTCTCATGACACATCTCCTGAGATTTTTGTTTTTTTTTCTATTTTCATAATTTTTAAAAAATTTTTCTTACTAAGATGTTTTCTTTTGCTGGAGTTTCCAATTCACACAGGATGAAGAATCTTGTTTGCCTCCCATATAAAAATTTATAAAGATATTTATAAAATTCACCATCAAGTCTAAAGAAATATGTTGAGCTATGTTTGAAATTTGTACTTTAGCTAGTTAAATTAGCTAGCTAGTTACATATTGTACATTACTTTGTTAAATTAGCTAGTTAGTTAAGGATTGTACATTAGTTCTTAAATTAGCTAGCTAGGTAATTTTTGCAATTTACATTGTTAAATTATCTAACTAGCTAATTTTTGTACTTTAGCTTGCTAATTTAGGTAGTTAGTTCAGTTTTATACATTAGTTTGTTAAATTATCTAGCTAGTAATTTTTTGTGGATTAGTTTGTTTAATTTGGTAGCTTGTTAGGTTTTGTGCTTTAGCTTGTTAATTTAGCTAGTTAAATTTTGTACATTAGTTTGTTAAATTAGCTAGCTACAGTGCAAAAAATGGATATCATAGCAAGTAAACATGTCTTGAATATAAGGAACTTGAACTAATATTTCTCTTTGTTAGATAGTTTTTCAACAAATATAAGATTATTAAGCATATTTCTAGATATGTTTACTCATTTCATGCTTGAAATCGTCATATTATATTTCCAGCTAATTTGGCTAATTTTCTAGAAAGAAGCGAAATTATTTGCTAATAGAATGATGCTTAAAATGAGTAATATTTGTTATATAATAATCCCATAATGAGAAATAATAAATAACATTTCTTTTATTCAACATAATTTTTTGCAGTGTAGTTAAGGTTTGTAATTTACTTTGTTAAAGTAGCTAGCTAGTTATTTTGTTAATGTGCCTTAGCATTCATTCAAAGGGTTCTTGAACGTGATCCAGCCGGCAAGCCAAATTCTGCGGGTGTCTGAGTCTGAGAGTCAGAATATTTTCCTTATGACTGATTGCTTAGTGAACTAGCTAGTCTTGCAGGATCGGACATCATGAACATCATCATGAACATTAAAAATATTTACTCTTGAACACTCTTGAACTTGGATTCTGTACAATTTTGACACAGTACCTATACTTCTACGTACGTACTGCATACTTCTACTTCTACTTCTACTTACGTACAGATTCTCTGTACGATTTCCACCCGCGTAAAAATTCACACACAGATATCGAATCTCCAAGAAATCCACAGCTATTAAAAAAAAAACACAGTTCAAAATGAATGTGAAAGCAATTGCTCAGGGAGATTAGTCTTCCCACGTTTACATAGGCTATATTTTCACTACTAAATTTGCCAATTTGTCCAATAACTGACTCTCAGCCTGCTAGTTTTAAAATCTAAATAAAATCTAAAGAAAGTCTGATCTCAGGGTATTTCATATTAAACCGCTTTATACTATATTTTATATCATGTGCATCACACATAACTGCACTTAAATGATTGCAGTACACTAAAAAGAAGAATGACTTCATCCCGTTTCTTTCATTTCACTCTTGTATTTGCTTTTGGTTTAAACAGATAGTTTTATCAATTTACTAATTTACAGTACCAATTTATGATATTATAAATATTAGGGTCATATTATATGATATTATATATATTATAAACTTAGAATATTATAAATATTAAATATATTATGGTCCAAAAGTCTGGGACTACACTGAAATTCTGGGAATTTATTTTTCATTTAAAACTCTAAATAAAGTTGAAGAATTTTTTTACATTTTCAACAAAGAAAGGAAATTTGAGAGTACTCACTATCATGAAATTATGCATGAATATATTATGAATATTCAATATTCCTGACTATTTCTAGGTTACTATTTATATTTCAGCCAATTTTTTTATGTTGAAATTTCAGCAATTTTGTGATTTTAACTCCTTTGTTAAAAAAAGATCCAATTTCCTTGAGATTTTTCCTTGTCCCTAACATCAAAGCGCGTGTTTAGACCACATTTACACAGATCTAACACAGATCGCAGGGTTTTACACAAACTTGTGGAGTCCGTGTCAGCTCAAGCATACGCTGTCATTCTGAAATTCTGAAATTCATGTTCTAAGATTTTAGGTTTCACTCCGGTTGTTGCTGATAATATCATTTGTAATGAAAAAAGTTGTATTAAATTACAAAGAATGCAAAATAGAAGCTTTTTGCACTAGTGCATTCAGACATTCAGACCCGACTGTATATAGTGGATGTAATAAAAATTAAGCAAATCAAGCAAAGTGCTTCTGAAACTGTAGTTGTTAAAAACCAGTAGGTTACTTGAAAGATGAAATATTGACGGAAATATTTATAAAATATATATAAACACTGTATATATAAATATCATTACAAATAAACATACTATTCACTGTTTCCACATGGCATGATTATTTTATATATATTTCCAAATTAAATTAAAGATATGAACAATAAAATGAATTGATCCAATAAAGTCAAGTTCAAGTCTCTAGTTTATTAGAAAAAAAAAAACTTTGCATGACACACAATTGCAAGAATTGTCACATCAAAAAAAAAAAAAAAAAAAAAAAAAAAAAAAAAAAAAAAAAAAAAAAAAAAAAAAAAAAAAAAAAAAAAAAAAAAAAAAAAAAAAAAAAATCAAGCGCAACACTGGTTTTAATAATACTGCAAAATTAAACAAGATACACAGAAATTATGGTCCTTTGGTGTGTGTATAATATCAGTATTGTCTTAAATTTCACAATATTTCACATAACCAACTCCTGACACAATAGTTTTTGGATTACAAGCATATTTTCATATCTTTATATACTTTCATGTATATTATATATGTATATGAATGTTTTGTTAAAGTTGAATAATTCATAATGAATGGAATTTTTGTTGTAAGCATTATTTAAATGGGCTTAAATTTTATACATATATATATATAAAATATAAAAAGGTATATATTTACCTTTTTAAATCCTCACTATGTTTTAGTCAGATAATTCATCCAGTACATTTCTGTACATATACCATGTACGTAATTTGGAATCAAATGAATGTTTTAATTATAAAAATGGAAAAAATTACTTAATTTTAAAAACAAATACCTGATATAGCCATACCTGGGAAGAAAAAGCAGGTTTAGCTCATCGTATTGCTAGTAATAAAATTGTAAATGATCTCAGAATCAGTAAGATCAGTGTTGTGTATCAGATTTTATATATTTTGCGTATGTAATTGTACATTCCACTACAGTCAAAGTGCAAGTATATAATTAATTGGTTAGCAAGACTTGTTAGGAGAAACGTAGCATTTAGTTGTTATAAATAATGTAGAAATATCTGAAAGGAAATCTCCGTCACATCCTTAATTCATTTATTACACATATATGTGTACTTATATGCAGTGTATGTATATATATATATATATATATATATATATATATATATATATATATATATATATATATATGTATGTATATGTATGAAAGTACAAAATGTTAAAAATTATTCACATTTATATTAAATAATTCAGCACAAGACTTACAAGTGAATCCAATCCGAGCATCGAGATGTTAGCCAAAGTCCTGCGAGATGGAGTTGAGAAACAAGTGAGAGATAGATGGAGGAAGAAAAGAGAGAGCGAAGACTAAGTACACATTCGCTGTGATTTAGAAGCTACACAATTGCTATAGAAGACGTGAAATCAGAGACGTGATGGTCCTTCAGCATCGATGGTCAGAAGAGCTGAGATTTTGTTTAAGGTTGTGAAGGAATCTGAAGTCGGGGAACTCACTCCTCTATCAAGAGCCACAAGTGGAAAGAGTCTGGTTTTAGACACACGCTGGTGTAATATAGGCTTTGATTTGAGGTTGGATTGCAAGGGGAAGCTTCTTTTCCACCAAAGAAACCCCCAAAACCCAAAATCTAAAGCTCCTTTTCCCATCGCCTTTGGAAGTTATTCAGATCTTCAGTAAGCACTTTATCTTTTATCAGGTTTCTGTTGGATCCGGAGAATATCCCGGGAATACAGGGCGGGAATACACCCCGGATGGGATGCCACGCACCACAGAGCATTATGCACACACATCATTTAGTTATGTATAGTAATATTTCTTACAGTATAAATTAATGATAACATTTAGAAAAGTAATGGCATCTCTTTGAAGTTAGCCTCATATATAGTAAAAGAAGTAAAATCATTCACATTCGTTTGTGCTGATTTGTTTGTGAAGTCAGTGACCAAGACTGGCACATTAGCCAAAAAAAAAAAAAAACTTTAATTTTAACAAACCAAAGTAGGAAATTTTCTAGATAGCTAATTTAACAAAGTAAATTACACAACTTAACTAGCTAGCTAATTTAACAAGCTAAATTAGGAATATTAACTAGCTAGCTTATTTAAAAACCAAATTGGGAAAATTAACTAGATAGCTAATTTAGCAAAGTAAATTACACAACTTAACTAGCTAGCTAATTTAGCAAGCCAAATTAGGAAAATTAACTAGCTAGCTAATTTAACAAGACAAATTAGGAAAATTTACTAGCTAGCTAATTTAACAAAGTAAATTACACAACTTAACTAGCTAGCTAATTTAACAAGCTAAATTAGGAAAATTAACTAGCTAGCTAATTTAACAAAGTAAATTACACAACTAGCTAGCTAATTTAACAATGTAAATTTAAAAACCCTAACTACACTGAAAAAAAGATGTCTCAGCAAGTAAAGATATGTCTTGAAAAAAGGAAAATTTATCTAATATTTCTAAGATTATTATATAACAAATATAAGAATTTTATGCCTTCTTCTAGACATATTTACTAATTTCAAGCTTAATTCTATTGCTGGATAATGTTGCTTCTTTCTAGAAATAAATGCTTGAAATAAGCAAAATGATTTGGCAAAAGAATAGTACAATTTCAAGCTTGAGATGAGTAAACATATCTTTAAAAAATACTTATATTTAAAAAAAAACTAAGTAAGAGAAATAGTAGTTGAAGTTGCTTATATTCAATAGATTTTTATTTGCTAAAATATTTTTGCATTGTAGCTAGCTAATTTAACAAACTAATGTAGAAAATGTATCTAGCTAGCTAATTTAACAAAGTAAATTACAAAACTAAACTAGCTAGCTGGTTTAACAAACTAATCGTGAATTTAATGTTCAGTAAATCAAAAATAATATTTCTGTACGGCACACATCGACACACACAACCCTAATTTGGTTTGATTTTTGGATTTTTGAATTTTGGATTTTGGATTTTTAAATAGCTGTGAAACTATGAAACTCTAAGATTCTTGTTTTTTCATTGTTCATTGTTTTAAGGCTACTACAATGAAAAAAAAAATCAAACGTTTTCTAATATTTTAGTTAAAATTGAGCACATTTCACATTAGGAACCTTTACAACATAGCTTTAGAAATATTTTTTAAGATTTTCAAGTATCTCTAGAAACAAATAGTTGAATACTTGGGTGATCGATTCCACGATTGTGCTTCCATTTAGCCCTTTTAAATCCTAAAACATTATGTTTAAAAGATATTTTTTACTGCTGAATTCAAGAAAACGTGCAGTTAACCATTCCCAAAGGGGTTCTTAGCAAACAGGTTGCATTTTTTAAAATCAATAATTTACTTTCAGTCTATAATTTGCGTAACAGTGGTGTAAATTTTTTTTTTTTTTTGGATTCCAGCCCAGAAAGCAGCCAATTTTTGGACCAAATCTGGTTGAGTTTAGGAAGATTAAGGTCAGTCGAACCATTACGCCGTGGTCTGTATCATGCCTGAGATGTGGTTTCTTCAGGGTTCCTCCATTGCCATGAGTTCCTCTCCGTCGTTCCACGGCAGTATGCTGGCCAGATGAAAGCAGTAATTTGCACGGACCGGCACTGTGCCATCACTCATCTGCTATCTGGGAGTGTTTTTATCTCGTATGTCATCACTGTTTCCATTTTGTGTAAAGGAACCCACCATTTAAATGGAATGAGTCTCACTTTGGAGTGGCTTTTAATGTTTAATGCGCTGCTGGGGTCCATCCTGTTGTTCCACCATCACTATACACACTCCGCTAAACCGCCCCAGTGCCTCGTCTCCTAAATTACATACGCAATGTCCATGCAATATTGAGCAACTCTTTCTATGAAGCCCATATTCGTAAATCATTAGGGGGCCAAGCACCAAAGGTGTGTCACTCCAGTAATATAGGTGCTATAGGTAATTTCTTGATAACTTATAATCATGTGTAGTGCCATGTGCATGTCCATGTCATGCACAACCTGTATAACTAATAATAACCTACAAGTCATTAGAAAGCAAGTGAAATATTATATTATGTAAGTGTATTATATATAAATATTATATAAGTGAAATATCATTAACGATTAAAAGCACACTTAAATCCATATGAATTTCTAGACAATAAAAAACACATAATTATTGTAGTTTGAAAAGATTAATGAGGAATACTGATAATGAGGAACAATATATTCACATATTCACTTGATGATGATATTTTTCAGTGTTTATAATCGTTAATAAACCTTAGTTATTGAGTTTGCACCATATGGCATTATAATGACTAGTGACACTACTGTTACAAAAGCACATTATTAAAGATTTATGAGGCATTATTAGACTTACAAATGATTAGAAGTCCAGTTATAATGATTTATGAATATGGGATTTATAGAAAGTGTTACCTAAACATTTTATTATTAAATTTCAAAACAACACATTGACATTTTTGGTTAAACTTGATTATGTGATCACGCTGAAAATGTGTAAAATTCACATGTGACTTTTCCGTAAGGGCGTGGAAGATGCATTGTTGATGGAATTTGTTTAAAGCTTTGTTTAAATCTTATTGACAAAAAAAGCAAATACATTTTAAAGCTTAATTTATTATAAACATCTACTATGAATCTTGTCCAATTCATTTTGCTTTACTTATTGTTAATTGTTAATATTATTTCTGCCTGCTAGCTCAGGAGATATGAATATGAATGATTCTCATATGTTTCGTTCACATGATAAAAATTTAAATAAAGAATAAATTACATAGAGTAGGTTCATTTGTAAAATAAATAAATAAATAAATAAATAATAATAATGATAATAATAATAATAATAAATAATAATAAATAATAATAAATAGTTCATGCTAAAAATTAGAACATTTGACCAACTGCAGATAATCAAGATATTAGAGCAGGGGTTATCAAGGTTTTTTTTTTTTCAAGTCACACAGACCACTTTAACTGCAAAAAATAAATAAATAAATAAATAAATAAAATAAATTAATAAATAAAATAAATACAAAAATTACAGGCCCATTTATTAGTACAGATTTACTTTTAAAATAATTATAAAAATTATTAAATAAAAATAAATTTAAAAATTAATTAGGGACATTAAATGTATTTAATGACTTTTTTATTGACTTTTTAAAAATGTTTATTCATTTTTTTTTTTTTTCAAACAAAATTGTCAGTATATTCCTGTTGATTTATTATTTATAGGCACAATAACATCAATAATGGTGAGTTGGGATTTCCAATACAGTAATAAAATTAGAAAATCAATCTAATTAATCTGAGTGTAGAAAAAACATTCAGTGTATTAAAGGAGTAGTCAGGACTTCACTAAATACATATTATCCTTTAACATTTCTTTTTTTCTAGTTTTTTTTTTTTTTGTGGAGGCATTATTTCTCTTTAATTAAACCGCTGTTGCTAAATGAAATCCACGTTTTTTAATCCAATCAAGTAACCCAGAGCCATGAACAAAGCACTTCTTTGAGCGACACTCGATCCGAGAGATACTCGTGAGCTGCAATCCGAATCCACAGTGACGACGTGTGTGTCCACACAGCACCTGGGGAAAAAAAACAACAAGAAAATACAAGAAGGATAATTAAAAATGTTAAGCGTAAGAGGTAAGAATATTTTAATAATAGCCATGATGAAGCTTTTTTTTATTACTTTAATATCACAGGAATGGGTAGATGTATTGGATATATAAATATAGAGATTAAAAATTAAAACTAAGTGACTAAAAATTCATTTTAACAAAGACACATGAAGGATCTTTAGTCATTTTGACCTGAATGCTCGCTATTTTTCTTTTCACACATTTGTAGCTCTTGACTCATTGTACAGTGATGCATTCTTCAAAATTCACTGCATTCTGGCTAACATTTCTTCCACTCCTTTTTTGTTGCTCCTGGATGTGTG
>CM040457.1:30052382-30066809 GCA_022758105.1 Pangasianodon gigas | reverse complement strand
AAATTAAAACTAAGTGACTAAAAATTCATTTTAACAAAGACACATGAAGGATCTTTAGTCATTTTGACCTGAATGCTCGCTATTTTTCTTTTCACACATTTGTAGCTCTTGACTCATTGTACAGTGATGCATTCTTCAAAATTCACTGCATTCTGGCTAACATTTCTTCCACTCCTTTTTTGTTGCTCCTGGATGTGTGTGTCGCTCGGACAAGGATAAGGTTTCTCATCCTTGTAATGATCATCTATAATTCAGGTCGTAGTTGGCCCTTCTGTGTGTGTGTGTGTGTGTGTGTGTGTGAATGAATCCCCAACCTGTGCCGGACCTGGACACGAGGACGGTCTCTGTGAGCTGTGAGCTGCTCCATGGCAGAAGAAGTGACGAGACGGCGTCCTCTCATTGCTGGCCGGGAGAGGGGTGAGTTCTTGGAAACTTCCGGAAAATTTCCGTCTCCTTCTTTTATGCTGCTTTTCAGGCAATAAATTGCTCCAGACTATTAGTTTCAGTCAGCTTAGAGAAAATGAACGTAATCTGTATAGTACACCTTTTGTTGCATAAGTCCCATTCATGTATCAGGAATTTTTATTGATGCAATATTTTCTGTATTTTGCAAACATTTACGAAACGGAAGTATATTATATTATATTATATTATATTATATTATATTAGTTAGTTTGTTTAACTGGATTTTTGGAGACGGCAAAACTAATCGTGCAGACTGTAAAGTTTGAGCTCCATGTGTTGAGATTCAGAGTGAAACCTTAGCTGGGTTGAAGCAACAATAATCAAAGGCTGGGAGTCATGGACTTGTGGCGTGCATCAGGGTTTAATCCTGAGCCCACGTTCGGTCTAAATGACAGAATAATAAAGAGGGGTCGTGTTACGAGCACCCTGCTGTCCGGACCTCCGCCGTTTCTGAAGAAACCACCCAAGTTTGGTGGTCTGGACACTTCAGGCTGCGGTGAGCCTCAATATCCGCTTTCAAATAAAGGCCATCTAACTTCACTGCTATTATGGTATTGAATGTCTAGCAGTTGGAGCTCTAAAAAAAAGGCTAAAAATACTAGTGGATCGCTTGTGATATTATTTTCTTCCCACTTAGGGTTAGACAATGTCAGCTTGTTTTAATGTTGTTGTTACATGTGATGTGTGTCACTCACTAAAGCTCAAAATGGTCCTCAAACAGTTTCCTTTGCTATATATAAAAATCCTGTATATAGGGTCATTCTTACTCTTACTATGGAGTGTGCGATTAAAGGAAAATAATCAACAACAAGGTGTGGCCTGATGCGGTGAAGCGGACTTACTGTTACAACCCTAAAGTTGACTATTTTCCAATAAAATGACCTCCTTGAGTGTTTTATTCTTCTTCTACCACAGCAATTTGCCAACACTAACAATTTTTTATTCATTAAAAAATGACACAGTGATTTAAGATACTTCTTATCTTTTTATAGTTGCGCGTAATGTTGGGGAACGTCTGCGAAACAGCTACTAACAGTCGTTCCCTGACCAGACTTCTAAGACCAAGAAGAATGTCATGTTACGCGTAAACTCCTCTGTTTCCATGTTACAGCTCTCCCTTTGACTGTTACAAAAAAGCTGACACTGGAGACTCCTTCCAAAAATGCAAGATGAACATTTCCCTACAGAAAACTCCAACAGGTCAACAATTACACGTTTAAATCCGTTTATGTGGCGTGCCCATACAAGACCATACACCATACAAGTCTCTGTGTTGCTATAGAAACAATAACGTATTAATATAAACTATTGTCAAAGCTGCAATTATAGAAAACTAACCAACACCTTCTGACCAATCAGAGCTCGAGAATTCAAAAGTGCTGCGGTATAAGAAGTTGTTGTATAGCTATAAGTTTAATGGTGTACCTTTTAGAAGTAATTCCATTTAGAAGTTTACTGCAGCTACGATTATGCTAGTTCACATAAAAACACTAACATAAAAATATGTCAAATATGCCAATACACAAAAAAATAAAACAAACAAAGTGTATACATTATATACAATGTATACATTGTGGCGCTTTCTAGACAAAAAGGTCGTTAAAATGCGTCTTATAATCCAGAAAAAATATGATATTGGCAGATTGTTTGCGGATTTATTTAACAAAAAGTGCTTACGACGTTCTTCAGAACATGCATGTTCGCACTTTGTGAACCTCAAAAGCGAATCTAAGACGAAGGAAACTCATACGAAACCAAAGCAGCGTTAAAACGAGTCCACTGGGACACCTGCCTGTCCCCTAGGCTGATTTTTTCCCCTTCTTTAGAGCAGTATGAAATTTCACGGCCTGCTAGAGCTCAGGATTTAAACGATGCTTTTTACAGCTGTGCTTCAGGACTCGAGCAATGTGTTCTGCACATGTGGCTGAATTTCAGGCTAAAAATACATTTACTCTCATGTGTCCTTGAATTGGAAGGATAGTGTTCTAGTAGTGAAAAGAACAACAACAATCACTTCTGATAGTTTTGCGTTTATTTAATAAGCCCATTGAGTGTGTTGTTGAATTCATAGTGTATTTTTTTAAGGCATAGACATAAATTAAAGTTACACAGTTGTCCCTGTTACATGCAAATGCCTGAAGTTGCTAAGTTAATATTAAGTTAATGTTAAATTTGCCTCAGATCATGTACCTCAAACAGACTTGGCTGTTATTTATCTAAAAATGTTGCTAAGAACAGCAGTTGCAGCCATTTTTAGCTTCCTCAGAACACTCACACTTGCATAAATCAAATTTTTCGCAGTTACGAACTCAGTTACGAACAGAACTCGAACATCACGGATAACAGCCACGTTTCTCTGTTAGAACCTAAAAAAAAGCTTCTTTTCATCACGTACCATTTTCCAGAGATGTTCAACGTCATATTAATGAGGAATGCAGATATTTAATTGATGTTTAAATGTTTGAAAAATTCCATTAAAAGCTCATATATTAATTATTAAGGTTAATATTTGAACCTTTCATATCAGACTGTAGGAAACGTAGATGAGAATTTATTTACTTGAGAAATAAATGAGAAACTAGAGTTTTGTTTGGTTGTTAGCAACATTCGCCTCGTAGCTTTGGTGCAAAACTAAAGACGAAAAAAAAAACAGTATACATATCCTTTATACATTTATGTATTATTATTATTATTATTATTATTATTATTATTAGAGAAATGATCCTTGAGAGGTAAGGTTCTGTTCTAGGGATGTTTCTGAGTTCCCATGACCACTATCACTACAGAGCCTCTGCTGTGACAAGACTCTCAACCTTCAAATGCTCAGCTCTGTGCATGGATTTGGATAAAAGTGCAGGCCAAATGAATAAACGCAAACGCTTGTTGTTATTATTATCATGATTATAATTATTATTATTATTATTATTCAGGGCCCGGACCAGGGCACTACGCTCTCCCCCCTACCATCGGCTACATAAACCACGACTACACCAAGCCCAGCAGTCCAGCATACTCCTTCCACCGCCGCATGAGCAGCAAAAGTAAGTGGAATCAGACCTCACGTCATTGCCATCACACTGCTATTTATATGAGGCTGAGCTAAGAGCTTCCTGCTCATCATAACCGCCAGGCATGCTTGGACTTCCCCTGCGTAAACTATGGAGATGGATTACGACACCGTTGCGGCATCCGATATCTAAACTGTCGTTACAACCTTGCTTATAATAGAGGGGGGGTTGCAAATTAAACAGCGCACATCATACTGATATGTTTATGTTGTATGGTGTAATACAATAATCACACAATGACGGCGATTGTAATATCAGCTTGCAGTGGGGCGCCGAAACAGGAAAGAAAATTTTACAACTGTGAAACTGTGTAATTCTGTCATTCTTTTTAGGACTTTTAGACAACAAAATAGGCAGTAGTAAAATTCTTTCACCATATTCTTGTTGCATTGCCCGGAATAATGAAATAAAGCTAGCTCGGGCTTGTTAACACTGTCTTTTCTGCGTTAGACTAACTGCCAGTGTTATTGTTGCTTTTATTATTTTTTTTAAATTAGTACAAATTAGTATTGATTTGAATATTTTCAGCTTTCATCTGAGTCAGTTTAGTTTTAATATATTAATATTTTTAATATAATATTTTTCATACTTAATTTTTTTTTTTTTTTTTTGAGATTTAAACATTTTTAAAAATATTTTTAATATGGATTTAGTTTGACTTTTATGGATTTAGTTTGAGTTTGATTTTAGTTCTAGTAAATAGAATAATAACTTTTTATTTAATGTCAGTTAGTTTTTTAGACAATATTTCTAGTTTAGTTTTTTTTTTAATTTAAATATTAGCATTTTACATCAGTTTGAATTTTACATATACATTAAAGGTGCAGTCAGTGATTTTGAAGTCATTACTTTTTTTTTTTTTTTGGTAAAACTTCTCACATTTTGGCTTTTTCAATAAAATGTTTGCTCGGAGGTAAAACGGTGGCACATCAGTCCAAAAAATAAAGAAACAAACAAAAAACAACAAATGATGTGGACCATCAGCATCCAACCAATCACAACAAGGAGGCGTGTCTACAGAAAGCTCCGCCTCTTGCACTAGCAAACACGTTTTAGCGTCTAGGTTTGGGGATATGGCTTTTGAAAATTGTTTGCTTTTAACTATAACGCTGCTAACCACTCATTAGCATCATTCTTTCTTTAATTACACATTCTCTCAATGCATTCTGGGTAGTGCTGTTTGAGGACTGCAGTCCTGGGCCTCAGTACCACGTGGATGACAAGATCACTCGCTTCGGAAGAGATGGCACTCCGTCGTACTCGATGCTGGGTAGAAAGAAGGTCGGAGGTGAGAACGATGCTCTGGTTTGATGAGTAATTAAACTCTTTTAAAACCCATTTGCTTTCTGACAGGATGTCAACGTTATGTCTTACTGTAACTGGAAATGCATAAAAAGTACAATGTGTTGTTTTTTTTTTTTTTTGTAATTGGTTGAAAATTGCTGATGTCAAGCGAGAGTGTAAATAAAAGACGCGATGATGACGTGAGGGATTTAAACCACATTTTTCTTTCATATAATTGGAAAATAATATGTCATATTCCAAAACACTTTATCTTGTGACTTTATGAAATCAAGTCTGATTTTTATTATGATCTGATCATCAGAGAATTTTTTTGTGTCAAAGCCACTATTCCTGAACTGTTTAAGAACAAACCTGTCTCTCCTCAGCGGATAAGTTCCAAACTCCCGGCCCAGGAGCCTACAGTCCGGAGAAGGCACCTCCGCTAAACTGGCATCGCCGCCCACCGTCCTACACCATGGCGTTCCGTACACGCTACAGGAGCGTAGACGCCGTGCCCGCCCCCAACCGCTACACCCTGCCCAACCTGTTGGGTTCGCGTATTCCCAACAAGTCCTCCAGCGCCAGCTACTCCATGTCCCGCCGCATGAAACCCGGGGCGCCCTCCGAGGACCTGGCAATAACACCCGGGCCGGCTCACTACAACAGAACGGACCCAAGCATCTACATGAAGAGGCAGCCATCTTTCTCCATCCAGAGCCGCCACAACATCCCCAGCGATGCCACATGCAAGCCTGGACCGGGCACTCACCGCCCGGAGAGAGTGACGGCGCACCTGCCCAGGCCGCCATCTTTCACCATGGGGGTGCGGCATTCAGAGTTTGTCACACCTCTAGTCATCGATTTAACTGACTGAAAAAGCTACTTTCTGGAGTCTATAAACACACGTGGATGATGACATGATGAAGAAGCAAATTTTCATTGTTATTTGTATTTTCACACATAAATTATTTATATATTTTATTCTTTAGTTGATATATGAAACCAGTTGACGGTTCTTACTGGTTTTGTCAACTTCAGAATTATTGGCACCCTGCAACTATATAATATGTAATGCATAAGATTTTCCCTGGAGAAAAAATAACAGCACTTGCTGTAATGTGGTCAAAAGTAACATGTTTCAGGACACTGAGTGCTAGTGACATTTTTATTGACGTAATTTTGCCGCATACATAATAAGAGGAAAAGTATTATTATTATTATTATTATTATTATTATTATTATTAAATGTATACATAATAATTAATTAAAATAATATTAATATAAATATTGAATTAATGCTTAATTACATTATTATTATTATTATTATTATTATTATTATTATTAATTAAGTAATTAATTAATTAATTTTAAATAATATTATTTTTAAAAATCATGTTCTTTTTGTTCTTCATGGAGTTGACTGTATAGCTTGCAGTTTTATTTTATGGCTTGACTGACTGGCTGATGAACGAGTGTTGCAAATGCATTTTTTTTTTTCCATTTAATTTTATTTATTTTTAAATTTGCCAATCTGATGAAACATCTTGGTACTGTAGAGCTTTAAATTAGCTTTCAGGTTTGCGTTCACAGACTGTGTGTGACCGGTTAATTCAAACTTATGGTGTAAAAACATCCTAAATTACTTGGCTTTGTTGATGTGTTTTGTGTCTTAGTGGGTTTGGGTCAGCTTCTGGGCAAGGTAATGTTCACGGTGTCGCTCCACTCGCTGCTCTGACCGTGACCCAAGTGGTCCATAACGGATACACGGATATGATACGTCCGTCCGGGCATGACTCCACTCCGAACCATGCTTTCTGACTCAATGGGACCCATCTGGAACGGAAAAAATCAGTGTTTTTATCATGTTTATGAAAGTACACCTCATCCAAATATGCTAACAATGCTAGTTTACAGGAAACCTTTATAGTTTATATTTAGGAATGTTAGCATTGTTAGCAAAGAGTGCACACAATCTCAGCAGTAAAGGTACCAAACGGTACTTTTCCTTGCTCCTGAGGCGGTACTATCAATGGGAAAAGTACCAGTATCAGTAATGCTAACTAGCCTTCAGTAGCATTTTCAGCATTGGTGCCTGAGGAGAAAAAAACTACACCTCACCCCAAAAAATGCTAACAGTGCTAATAAATAAGGACAGTCTGAAATCACTGGCATTTGTTTACCTTGTTAGTTCATCACTTAACATTATCAGTCACTTAACATTAAAAAAAATCTCATCATCGAGTGAAAACGCTGACTCATTTTCTGACAGAAATATGTAAATATATTATGATGTTATCTGATAGAGGTCATATAATGTTATGGATATGGGTTTATGAGCATGATAGTCATTTTACTAACTGTCCACCTCTTTTATTTATTAGCATTGTTAGCATTTGAAGCATACCAGTAAGACATATGAGGAAATGCTAGCATTATGCTATCATTGCTAAAAGATATTAAAGGCCAGTTAGCCCTGATATGACCCTACAAGGCTTTATTTTTTGGGTTGAAAATGCTAGAGAGCTGGGTGTGTAGTAGTGTGTGACTCACAATGCTATCTGCATTAGCATTTCCCCACCGGAACTGCACTTTGTATTTCAGGGGGAAGTTCACAGGGTCTGGCCATGTTGGTGGAGGACCCCACTGCACGTGGAGCTTCTTGCCTGGTAAAGCCGTCACCTTCACGTTAACAGGGGGGTCAGGCTTCACTGCGGACCAAGCACAAAAGTGATAATAGGCCACAAAATATTCCTAAAGCAGCAAATTTATAAATAATTTTCACTTATATGATCAATTGGCCACTTTAATAATAGCACCTGTACACCAGATGATGTTTTTTCAATCTTCAACCATCAAGTTTCAGTCAGATGATATCCTCAGATACTTGTTCTTGGCTAACTGGAGTGGAACCTGATGTGGTCTTGTGCTGTTGTAGCCCATTCACCTCAAGGTTCAACATATTGTGTGTTCTGAAATGCTTTTCAGCTCATCACAGTTGTAAAGAGTAGCTATATATGTAAGTTATCATAGCTTTCCTGTCATCTGGCCATTCTCTTCTAACCTCTTTCATCAACAAGGTATGACTGAGCAGGTGTACAGGTGTTCCTAATAAACTGGTCAATGAGTGTACTGTGTATCTGAGTATACTCAAACTGTGTTTGCGCACCTGATATTAACTAGGTTATTCTCTCTGTTATTGTCACTACTAATTTTTCAGAAAATCAGAAACTTTTTTTTGACTCACTAATGAAGCCAGAATCTAAACAATGTATTGAATGCAAAAAAAAAAAAATTTGCAAAGAAAATCCACTTACGAAGACGCAGGGCGTCGTGAGATTAGGACTAGATTTAAGACTAAGGCGAGTCTTACCGATGTCCTCGAAAATGACAGGCAGGACGCGGCTTGCGCTCCCAAGAGCGTTGACAGCTGTGATGTTAACCAGGTACGGCACGTTCGAGAAGAGGTCCAGTTCTTCGAGAACACATTGCCTGTCCTGTTCGCTCTGTCTCTGGCATGAATAGACATCGTCACGAAGCCTGACCAAATTCACAAACAAGTCCACGGTTTGAATACTCATGGGAACTTTAATCATAGGAGGATCTACCAGCACTTAAGGTTTCCATACCCTACCTGTAGGTTGAGATGTAATGGGTTGGCAGTATCGGGTCTTGCGGCAGACTCCATGAGCACAGGGCTTTTAGGGGATAACTCGGCGACCAGCAGTGGACGTCTGGTAGGGATGGAGGATCTGCAAAGGCAGTAGACTAGTATACTATATAAATAGTAGACTATTTTATAAACCCACACCACTCTAACACCAAATCCTAACAAAAGGATTTGCTCTCATTACAAATGAAAGTGTAGAAAAGGTACAAACAGTAACCTGCCCCTTGCTCTAAACTTAAACTTACATCCATGGTTATTATTATTGTTCGCACCCACCTGTAATATTTTCTGAGGTTCTGCAGTATTTCACAAAATATAAGCAAATAAGTCATTTAAACCACAGTAACCCTGACCAGAACTGAACACTTATTAAAGATTAAAGAATTAAACATGGAAAATACATTGTGCAGCGCCACATGAGCACGCAATACACGCCCATGTTAATCGACGTGATGTTTCTTTGTCCTATGAGCTGGAAAAACACTCATCCTTGCACCTTTTTGCTGGATTCAATGTGATCCCAGTCTCTATTTTGCACTAAAGAAGTGAGCTATAGGCTAGTTTAGTAATGAGTAATGAGTAATGAATAATGAATAATAATGAGTAACAAGTAATGAGTCTACCTCGAGATCTGTTTTGTAAGTACATGCCCAAGGGCACTATTTTCATGCATAATTTTGTTGGGCAAAAAAACAGAAATGGATGCATCTAAGCTGACCTCAGTGGGACGACAGAACATTGTGCTAATGCGCTAAAAAAAATAAAAAAAAAATATCAGGAACTCTTCTCAGACACAAGGCCAAAAGGATATTTTCCTGAAAAACCCACAAAAGTCTTGTCCTATTTCTTACAATCTAGTTTTGCAGATGTTCACTACTTAGGTCCCCTTACTTCAGCATGAATCGGCTATTCCATTCAAATACTAACTAAATACAACAAACCTCGTTATTTTATCCATAACAAATACCAACAAACACATTAATTGTTGCTACCGAATATAAATCAGACAGTTGTGCACAAAAGAGAACATAATATATGTAGAAAGACACGAATTATACCATAGCGCTGTTGAATTCTCAAATCTGATTGGTCAGAAGGTGTTGATTAATAGCTACATTATCGTTTCTATAGTAACGGATATAGACTTCACAGGGCCTTGTATGGCATAGTACACTCGACGTACTGTAATCTAAAGCTAATAATAAACAGAGTAAGAGTGTTGCTATGGTGACGTTTTCTGTAAGGAGGTGTTTTTAGCTTTTATGGAAGGAGTCTCCAGTGTCAGCGTTACGTAACAACCCCCACCAACTTTAAAAAAGTTTCTCTACTCACAGCCCAGCTGTAGTCGTACTGTTTCCACGATTTCTCCATTTGAGTCGTGGCATGTGTAGACGCCCTGATCGTCAAGGCTGGTGTTGTGTAAGCGAAGAGCAGGGCTTGAGACCAGGAACGATCCGTTAATTCTCCATTCTGATAATTCTCCATTCCTTCCTTCCGCACAGGGCAACTCCACAGACGATCCAAGAACCACGTAAACATCTGATGGTAAAAAGAAATCGAGACGCTCGATGAATAAAGTTCAATCTGACAAGGATACATTATTTAATAAGGATTAAAACCATGAAGTTGTATTTTTTTTTCTGGTAACAGCACATCCTGATGTGTTTTATTCCTCTTATACCACAGCAATTTGCCATCGATTACAGTATAATGAATGACATGGTGTACTTTTATCCATTTATAGTTACATTTAATGTACGTCGAATGTCTGTCATACTTTTGGTAATATTTTAGTGTAAAACCTCTGAATAGATTCATTTAAAACAAACACAAAAGACAAAGCCTTATCATTTCACGATCTTCAAATAAAAAAACTTCTCGAAAGGTGATCTTCTCCTATTCCTTACCCTTTGGTTCAGAAGATGTGTCTTGACTCCAGATTTGAGGAAAGAAAGCAAAAAGAGAGAGAGTATATAAAGAATATTTCAGGTGCATTGTTAGTGTAAGGGAAGATAAATGATTTCGAAATCAACTTTCAGGTCAGCAGAAGAGTTCAGACAGATCATGTCGGGGTTTTTTTTTTTTTTTTTTTTTGTTAATCATTAGTTAGTAAACACACTCCGAGAGGCACCAGACATCAAGGCTGAAATAGGAAATATTGCTAGTGGAAAATGATTAGAATTGGATTTCGCTTCTATTTCAGCTTCAAAACGGGATCCTCTGAAAGATAATCCTTCTTAGCACATGTTACTCATTGAAATTGCAAATTAGCATTCGAAGTCAGTAACTTGTGATGCCTGTGCATGTCCAAACCTCGGCGCACGGCGACCAAACGTTCTAGCAGCTAGATCGCACAGGACGAACATAAAAACAACCACACTGCAAATAAAAAAACGTGGGATTTGGAGCAGAGTTAATTCTTTAAAGGTGCGGTGTGTGATTTCGGGACAACACTGTGGTGTCCCGGTCACCAGATCTGCTATGGAGCTTCGATTGATAATAATCAAGCACAAAGTGCAAACAACTGATAACAGATGTCAGTGATAATCTGAGTTCTCGAGTTTGAACTGCTTTGTAAATAATGGCGTTGCTCATAAATAATGGCGTAGACCCCCCCTCATGTATTGATCCTTTTATGGAAAGAGTGAAACAGGGTCGATTCAGGGAGAAGTCCTTTAATGATGGACTTCTACACTGTTTCTCACAAAGCTAGTCCAGAATCTTTACACACACACACACACACACACACACAAAATCCTCATATCCTTTTAGCCCCCTTTTATTTGTCTATCACATATTGCAAGCTGAATCAATTACACATAAGGAATAAAACACTTCAGGACATGATATTTTAGGAAAAATAATCAACGAATAAAAAAAGAGTTCCTGTTCCACCCCAAAGTGGATTATTTCCCCAAAAAAAACAGCATGTCCTGAAATGTTTTATTCCTCTTGTATATACAACTTTGTCATTACATTTTTTTTTTTTTACAACTTTATTAAAGAATGACACATCATACTTTTTATCCATTTATAGTTACATTTGATATAATGGATGTTCCTGTTATCCATTTTAGATATAACAGGTATAAGACCGGCTGTTTGTACTAGATATTTATTATTATTATTATTATTATTATTATTATTATTATTATTATTATTTTGATCCTGTTTAATTCTCAAAGCTAACATGGAGATAGAGCTGTACAGGAATGGAGGCAGCAGTAATATACAGGGTTTTTCCACAGACATGAGGACAAAATTAAAACTATTCCTATGGCAACAACAGAAATAGGAATAGGCAGAACTGTATTCCCGGAGGAGCGGTAATAAAAAGACAGGATTCTTGGGGGGCATTTTAAATCAGTCCTGGGATATTTTTACATGTCTGATGGGTCATGTTCCAAATTGAAAATGTTGTTGACACACATCTTTGTTGTTGGTTCTCTTAAATACTGAGTGTATTTTATTTGTGCATGTGTATACTTCTCTCTGTCATGCCTATAATGGCCACAAGATGGCGGAATGGACTTTCATTTTCACCTCAGTCTTTAAGCACAGATCATGTGTTTGACCTCTAAGTGACCTGTAATGTTCAGTGTTAGCTACATGTCAGCTATTAGTCTTAGACATATAAATATAGTAAGACAAAAACAGCTGGAAAAAAACTATAATTACAATTAGGATATGTAATCACGTGTCATTTTTGTAGTTTTAAGGAACTGCGATTATTTATTTTATCTGTGTGTGTTTGTCAAACTGCTTTGGATCGATGTTGAAAAGCCAAAAGGACTTTAGACATCTATATTAATAAATCATAAGGAGGAAAAAAAAAAATTCATTGAGCTGAAGCAGATGTCACATTGTACTTTTTTATCAGTTTATAGTTAGATTTAGTGTTGTGGAACTTCCTCGAAACAAGCCTCTGCTTGTTTCACTTACAAATCACTGCAAGTTATCACTTACATTATAGCAGCTATAAACAGTCATTTCCTCATCAGCCTCTTATTTGAAAACAAACAAACAAAAAAAAATGCAGCATGACATGTTACCGAGAAACCTTAAATTCCTCCGTTCTGACGGCTTTCCCATGGTGGGAAGCTTACTTATCGATACAAACACTGGATACTGACACTGGAGACTCCTTCCATGAATAACATTAAACAAAGGTCTCCTTATAGAAAACATCATCACATAAATGAGAATGTTTTTCTTTGACTGTGTGGAGAATAAGTTGTTACTCCCAAAATGAAAACATATTAAAACAAGCTCATTAAAATAAACCAGTGATTTGCCTTACAGCCAGAACTACTGTCAAAAACGAATCAACATCAACACTTCAAATCAGCCAATCATGTGACAGCAGCACAATGCATAAAAATCATGCAGATACAGGTCAAAAGCTTCAGTTAATGTTCACATCAAACATCAGGATGAGGAAAAGGTGTGATATCTGTGACTTTAACTGTGGCATGGTTGTTGGTATCAGATGGGCTGGTTTGAGTGTTTCAGAAACTGCTGATCTCCTGGGAATTTCACACACAACAATCTCTAGAGTTTACGCAGAATGGTACGAAATACAAGAAACATTGAGTGAGCGACAATTCTGTGGGTGGAAACGCCTTGTTGATAAGAGAGGAAAAGGTCAGAGGAAAATGGCCAGATTGGTCTGAGCTGTGAGGAAGGATATAGTCACTTAAATAATCACTCTTTACAACCGTGGTGAGCAGAAAAGCATCTCAGCATGCACAAAACATTGAACATTGAGGTGGATGGGCTACAAGAGCAAAAGATCACATTGGGTTCCATTATCGTCAGCCAAGAACTGGAATCTGAGGCTATCATGGGCACAGGCTCACCCAAACTGGACAGCTGAAGATTAGAAAAAAGAAAATCAGTGAGTCTGTGCTCACGATAGCCTCAGATTCCGGTTCTTGGCTGACAGAAGTGGAACCTGATGTGGTCTTCTGCTGTTGTAGCCCATCCATGTCAAGGTTTGGTGTATTGTGCGTTCTGAGATGCTTTTCTGCTCAGCACGGATGTAAAGAGTGCTTATTTGAGTTACTATAGACTTCCTGTCAGCTCAGACCAGTCTGGACATTCTCCTCTAATCTCTTTCATCAAAAAGGTGATCACATCAGCCTGCGGACTCTCCGTTCACGAGATGTTTTTTTGTTTTTCACATCATTCTGCGTAAACTCTAGAGACTGTTGTGTGTGAAAATCCCAGGAGATCAGCAGTTTCTGAAATACTCAAAACCAACAACCATGCCTCGATTAATGTCACAGAGATCACACTTTTTCCTCATCCTGATGTTTGATGTGAACAATAACTGAAGCTCTTGACCTGTATCTGCAGGATTTTATGCATTGTGCTGCTATATGATTGGCTGATTGGATAACTGAAATGAATGTGCACGAGTACAGGTGTTCCTATTAAAGTGACATGTGAGTGTATGTGTTCATTCTAAGTAAAATAATTGTTTAAAAAATAATACATGCACAAAAGCCCACATTTTGCATTCCTACAATCTAAAATTCGAATTTTAAACTTATAATAGTTTATTTAAACTACATGGAAGAGCCCAAAAAGCATCTTTTCCACTCCGAAGTGAATTCCACCACTCTGGCAACCCAGATCCTTAACTAGCTTCATAATTGAGGAGGAGTAACTATGGTGAGCAACAAGTGCAACATTAGCGTCAAAAACTATTTTCGAAGCAAAAATAAAAAGAAAGGGCTGGTAAGGGTGCTTTCTGTTTTGTTTAGAAATGAATTTTTAAAGAAAAATCGAATAGCATGGCTGTCTGGTTGAACATTTCTCACTGGAAAATGACTTAGCAACATGAGGAGGCCATTTGGCTAATTTGTGCTATTAGCATAAAATTAGACATTATAGCACCTTATTAGCTAGTTATAGCTAGCAGGAAAATAAAAAAAAAAA
>CM040457.1:30003337-30046876 GCA_022758105.1 Pangasianodon gigas | reverse complement strand
ACGTGAACAGTTCTATCCTGTGTCACGCTTGTGTTAAGTGCAGTTGGAGGAAAGATCACTGGCTCTCTAGTGGACCAACAGAGACCATTATCAAATCAATTTCTGACAACTCTTCCAGTCTCACCTCATCCAGTAAGCCTGTGTGGAATGATCCCCAGTCTATGAAAGAAGCTGTCTTCCCTTTGCAACATTCCTCTCATTCAGTCCCTCAAGAGTGTGATCAGCAGGTCCCCAAGAACTCCTTATCTTCCTCTTCCAATTTTCACCCTGATTCACCTTTCTATTGCTCCTCTCCTCTTTCCTCAGATCTTTCCTCCCCACCTGGATTTTACTCTGATACATCTTCCCAGTGGTCCTCCTCCTTTTCCTCAGAGGACTACCCATGCATTTATCATTCCTCATCCTGCCCTGGTTCTTCTCTTTGCGATGGCTCTTCACCTTCATATCTCCCCTCTTACTCAGATCTTAACTCTTCTTCTTCATCCATGTCCCCATCACCATCTGGTTCTCCACCAAAAAATTCAAGTAAGTGGGTCTCGCAGAAGGGTAAAACGCCTTACTGGATGGAGTCTCCACTTACCAAGGCTTTATTTATAGATGACAAGGCTGAGCAAGAAATGAAGAAAGAGAAGGAAGAACAGTTGACAAGGAGCAAGTCACAATGCAAAGAAGAGAAGACTGGGAAGATGGCCGCCTTAAGTGTACCTTCATCATCATCGAATCAGCGGATCCTGCCAAAGACTCAACCTGCGCTCCCTGACTCAGTTCCATCATCATCACCATTGCTCAGTGTTAGTAAACACCAATTTCAGACTCAGATATTAACATCAGATCTGCAGAAGACAAGTGCAGAAAAAAACAAACTGACCATGGAAGAAGGGTTGAAGCCTGGTCATGGCAATTTACAAAAGATAACTCCTAATATGTCATGTGGTTACATTTCCTCAAAAAAATCAGGATCTTCTACCTACACCTTGGATTCTGAGAAGTCCAAGTCCGCAATCCGCTATCTGCCCACAACTTGGTCAGCTGTCTCAGGCAGCGTAAGACAGCAAGACTCGAGGTCGATTCCAAGATGCTTTGATGATAATAAAAAAGAGTCCATCATGAAGAACGAAAAGTTTGGTACTAAAGTGCAACATCAGGCGGCCCACGCTCACCCCTCTTCATCTCGGATCAGTTCAGCTCCTACACACGCGTCCTTCTTATCCCAAACTGCGTTGTCTTCCAACCAGGGAAAGACCATCCCTCAGAATAAGGCGAAGTGGGTAGCAGCTCCAAATCAGAAGATTGATAAATGGATTCAGAAGCCAGAATCCTCCATGGGGTCTCATGGCAGCTATTCATCCTGCTCTTCTGCTTCTTCTTCTTCTTCTTCTTCATTTGATCAACCTGAGAAAGTGAACCAGCAGGTTCTGGTGTCACCGAAGATGAAAACTTTCACTACAAAGTTCAGGTCAACTCCTAACGGGAAGCCTTGCGACCCCAAGTGAGAGAAGGATGCAGTTAGGTTTCTTTTGCTTCCTGACCCTCTATCCTACCTTACCTTAGCCATTTCTTTGTTTTGCTGCCCCTTGATCTCTCTTACAGAAATGCTGTCAAGTTCTCTGCAATACAGGGTTCCAATTTGCTCTTTAAACACTCTGTTACTTTGCATCAAGATGGTATAGAGCAAGGAGTGTCCAGTTTTATCCGCAAATGGGCGGTGTGGCTGCAGGTTTTCTTTCCAAACAATCAAGAGCCGTACCAAGTGCAGAACCTGCAGAACGTCCGCTGTGGCTTGTGGGTTGTTTGGAATGAAAACCTGCAGCCACACCGGAGGTTCTGCAGGTTCTGTACCAGAGGTGTCTCCTGATTGGTTTAGAACGCAAACCTGCATCCATGCTGGTTCTTTTTGCGGCTAAGATTGGACACTTCGTGCTTAGAAGATCACTGTCTTCCTTCCAGGGTTGATTTAAAGTCCCTCTATTTGGAGAAGACAGGTTCATGAACATGTTTCATAAGTTTCAGATTATAAGTGTATTTTTTTTGTTCCTCTATTTGTACTCAAAAGTTTGTTTTGTTGCAGTTTATTTATTGTTAGAAATTATTTAATAGAAGGCAAACCTTTGCCTTGAAAAAAATGGTTTGGTTAAAAAATACAAGAATTAAATTTTGTGACGTTTGGTTTATACATTTTCTGGTGATTATAGTATTGAGAACAAAGTAACTGAATTGACTGAATATTTGTTGTGGCATACAAGAAGTCAGTGTGTCATAACTTATATCAGTTTCAGTCTGTAAATCAAAATAAAGCGTTCTTGTTTGTCTGAAGAATAAAAAGCAGCGTGCTACAAAATGCAAAGAGGCTAATGTTTTGATTCATTCTGTGGTTGTGAGTTGAGATCGGCGTTCCTATAATATATTATGTGACAAGACACTTGATGACAAGTGTGACTACTGCTTCTAAAGCCACCAATAGGAGGACGGTATAGGATTACGCAAAACTCGCAAGATAGCTACAAATACGGTATGGCGAAATGGCGAAACGTAAACAAAACATACTAACAGACAGGATCCTATTACTGCAAACTCGCTTTGAAAAATGTTTCTGTTTACACGATCCCTTTATATGCACAAAAGATGACGTAAGCAGAACGTAGTCTTTAATCGTAGATCTATCGTTAGAGGATCTTCATCGTATAATCTGACATGCAGAATACGTTATCAGACAATATTTTTGAAATTGACCTTAGGTTTTATTAGGATATCGTACAACGTAACGAGTAATAATCTTAAAAGACTGTCTAAAACTGGCTTACGTTTACAACATAGGATGCTGTTTAATATTCTTTACCTTATATTTAATGCTAATTCTTAGCTAATTAATTTGCAGACTTTAGATTTGAGCATGTTTATAATGGGTATGTTTACCATTATGTATTTTTTGGTAGCTGAAGTTAGTTTGAGAGCGTGTCTGTGAGGCTAGCTCTTCATGTTACCTGATCAATTTATGGTGAACATTGTGTTTACAAAATGTTAAATGTATACTATGATTTGATTTTATGTAATATTCATTTACATTTCATTTAATTCTCATTCTGATAATTGATGTTCTAGATTTAAATGTATACATTATACATTTCCCAAACATACCACAGCTTTAAATGATATGTGATACACACTAATATATGATGAATGAAACAAACCAAACTTTGTGTACATTGGTTGAACATAAAGCAAATTTTATCAAGTTAAACTTGCACCTCTTTGTAGACCTGCATTAACTTAGTATTAACCATGGCCCCTACCAAGATGGCTGACGCGTTGACGTATGGAGTGCCGGAAGTTGTTGTTCTAATGTCCCGGATGTGATGCTGATTAGTTGACTGTCAACATGAAAGATGGCGACGCATCACAGGCAAAACGCTGCTGGTCGGAGGAAAGTCCAGGTAATATTTTATTAGTTTTTAAACTAGTTTTAATATTTTACTGCATCATATTTTGTCTGCGCTTGCTAACGTGAGAAAGACATCGATTTTCATATTTATCTAAATGAAATCACTGTCGCTTCCGTAAACCTAATCAAAGTGCATGTTGGGTAATGCAGGGCTAATTCACAATGCATATTATTTTTTCCCCTACCCATATTGCGTCAAATCCCGCTTTCTGCACGATGATTGGCTAGTAACTCGCACTCACCGGCAAGTTCACAGATTGATGTCTTTCCTGGCCAATCATGTCGCAGTGGGCGGGATCCTGTTAACCAATCCTCGCACAGGGATAGGAGTTTGTCGGAATACGGGTCGGAAAAGAACTCGTATTGTTTTGCTAGCATATTAGATTGGAGTTTTTTTTTGTATTTAAAAAAAAAATTAATGTTTATTATTTAAAGGTGACACAATAGCACGGGCTTTTAGCTGTAACCGCCATGTTAGGTGTCTGTGGATTTGTTTTGATTAACTTAAATCTGTTGCTATTCACGCACAGCTAGTTAGCAAACTAGCATACTGGGGAGTGGGGATGTGAGAGTTCATGCACCTTTTTATTTCAGCGCCCAGCTGATGGGGAGAAACCTGTGAGATGATGAGAGTAAGGGCGATGAGAGTAGCAGAGATGATGGAACTTGTGTTGGATGAGTGAGATGTGTGGAGTGTAAAGTTACTCTGTGCTTCCAGGTTTCCTATGTGATAAGAGATGAAGTGGAGAAGTACAACCGCAACGGAGTGAACGCCCTGCAGCTGGATCCCGCCCTGAACCGCCTCTTCACCGCGGGCAGAGACTCCATCATCCGCATATGGAGCGTCAATCAGCACAAAGTACCGCCGCCACACCGCTCACACAGCCACTCACAGCCACTCACAGCAGAGTTCATCAGAATAGAGTTCCATTAGAATAGAATACAGTAGAGTTTATCAGAAGAGAACACAATAGAGTTTATCTGAATAGAATAGAGTTTCATTAGAATAAAACACAATAGAGGTTATCAGAAGAAAATGCAATGGAATTCAGAACAGAGCAGAATAGAGTTGTATTAGAATAGAACACAATAGAGTTTTACCAGAATAGAATAGAGTTCCGTTAGAATAGAATGCAGTAGAGTTTCTTTATCAGAATAGAGTTCCATTCGAATAGAAGACAGTAGAGTTTATCAGAGTAGAATAGAGTTCCATTAGAATAGAACGCAGTAGAGTTTATCAGAAGAGAATGCAATGGGATTTTGTCAGAACAGAGCAGAATAGAGTTCCATTAGAATAGAACACAATAGAGTGTATCAGAATAGAGTTCCATTAGAATAGGACACAGTAGAGTTTATCAGAGCAGAACAGAATTGCATTAAATTATAACACAGTAGAGTTGTATTGGAATAGAACACAATAGAGTTTATCAGAATAGAATAGAGTTCCATTAGAACAGAACACAGTAGAGTTTATCTGAGTAAAATAGAGTTGCATTAAATTATAACACAGTAGAGTTGTATTGGAATAGAACAGGGTTGTATTAGAATAGAACACAATAGAGTTTTTCAGAATAGAATGCAATAGAATTTTTTGTCAGAACAGAGAAAAATAGAGTTTTGTCAGAATGGAATAGAGTTGTGTTAAATTAGAACACAATAGAGTTTTATCAGAATAGAATACAATAGAATTTTGTCAGAACAGAGTAGAGTTATATCAGAATAGAACAGAGTTGCATTAAATTGGAATACACTAGAATTTGTCAGAACAGGACAGACTAGAGTTTTATCAGAATACAATAGTTGTATTAAAATAGAATGCAATAGTGTTTTATCAAAATAGAATCCAACAGAATAGAGTAGAATAGTTTTATCAGAATAGAATAGAGTTTTGTTAAATTAGAATAAAACAGTTTTAACACGATAGAATATAGTAGAATGGTTTTGTTAGGGAGAAAATAGAAAAATGTAGAATTCCAGAATAGAGTTTTTATCAAAATAGAATAGGAAAAATATAGAATAGAGGTTTTATAAGAATACATTTTAATAGAGTTTTATCAGAACCGAATAGAAAGTTTGAATAGAAAAGAATAGAATTAGTGGAGATTTATCAGAATAGAATAGAGATTTATTAAATTAGATTAAGAGTTTAATCAGAATAGAATACAGTAGAATAGAGTTTTATAAGAATACAATAAAGTTGTATGAAAATAGAGTTTATTGGAATAAAACCGAATAAAGTTTCATAAGAATAGAATAGAGATTCGTCAGAGTAGAATAGAGTTTTAATAAAATAGAATAGAATAAAATTTTACCAGGAAAGGATAGAAAAGTTTTAGCATAATAGAATAGAGCTGAATAGAGTTCATTATAAAAGAGTAGAATGGAATAAAGTTTTATCAGGAGAGATTAATATTTTTTAAAATCAAATTAGAATAGAGGTTTATCAGAAGAGAATAGAGTTATATTAGAATAGAATAGACTTTAATAAAAAGAATAGAGTTGTATTAGAATAGAGTTTTATCAGAAAAGAATAGAGTTAGAATAGAATACAATAGAGTTTTATGTCTTGTCAGAGTCAAACACACTCCTCACCATTCACACCAGCGAAGACGTTTCCATGGAAACGTTCTGGTGAGATGACCCTGCAGGAGTAATAACATGGCAGCTCATATCTGCGTAAGAAACAATAAGATCATGGACTAAAGTCTCCTCTGTGTTTTACTGCAGCAGGATCCTTATATAGCTTCGATGGAGCATCACACCGACTGGGTGAATGATATAGTACTCTGCTGTAACGGAAAGACGCGTAAGTCTGACCTGACGATTATTTATTTCTATTTTTTTATTTAGAACTTGAATTCTTTCAAAATTACTGACTGACTGCCTGATTGTCCTACTGACTGACTGACTGACTGACGTACTTGATGACTTATTAGTTACTGACTTACTGATTTACAGATTGACATAGTGACTTACTTATTGACTGACGTACTGACTGACCTGTCTACTTACTGACTGATTATCTACTTCCCTACTGACTGACTGACTTATTATTGATTTACTGACTGAATACTGACTGACCTACTGCCTGACTTTGACTTAATGTCTTAATGACGTACTGACTGACTTAGTGACCGACTTATCTACTGACTTACTGACTCACTGACTGACTTACCTATCTACTGACTTAATGACTTATTACTGATTTACTGACTGACTTTCTGACATAATGACTTACTGACTTATTACTGATTTACTGACTGAGTACTGAC
This sequence comes from Pangasianodon gigas, assembly GCA_022758105.1. Lineage (NCBI taxonomy): Eukaryota > Metazoa > Chordata > Actinopteri > Siluriformes > Pangasiidae > Pangasianodon > Pangasianodon gigas. The sequence continues at coordinate 30,040,165 of CM040457.1, read as the reverse complement.
CTACCTACTGACTTACAGACTTAATGAATTACTGACTGACTGTCTTACTGACTGACTGACTGACTTTCTGACATAATGACTTACTAACTGACTTACTGACTTATTACTGATTTACTGACTGAGTACTGACCTACCTACTGACTTACTGCTTGACTTACAGACTTCATGAATTACTGACTGACTTATTACTGATTTACTGACTGACTTTCTGACATAATGACTTACTGCCTGACTTATTACTGATTTACTGACTGAGTACTGACCTACCTACTGACTTACAGACTTAATGAATTACTGACTGACTTTCTGACATAATGACTTACTAACTGACTTACTGATTAATTACTTACTTACCTACTGACTTACTGACTTATTACTGATTTACTGAGTACTGACCTACCTACTGACTTACTGCCTGACTTACAGACTTCATGAATTACTGACTGACTGACTGACTTATCTACTGACTTAATAACTCACTGACATACTGACTGACCTACTGATTTATTACTGATTTACTGACTGACTTTCTGACATAATGACTTACTAACTGACTTACTGATTAATGACTTACTTATCTACTGACTTAATAACTTATTACTGATTTACTGACTGAATACTGACTGACCTACTGCCTGACTTTGACTTAATGTCTTAATGATGTACTGACTGACTTAGTGACCGACTTATCTACTGACTTAATGACCTACTGACTGACTTGTCTACTGACTTAATGACTTATTACTGATTTATAGAAGAAGAAGGCTTTATTTGTCACATATACGTTACAGCACAGTGAAATACTTTTCTTCGCATATCCCAGCTAGTTAGGAAGCTGGAGTCAGAGCGCGGGGTCAGCCATGATACAGCTCCAATTTACTGACTGACTTGCTTAACTACTGACTTAATGACTTATTACTGATTTACTGAGTGACTGACTGACTTAATGACTGACTTATTTACAGACTTAATGACCTCTTCCTGATTTAATGACTTATTACTTGACTTACTGAGTGACTTATTTAGATTCACCAGTTGCTCAAATCCTCTGATGTGGGTTACATCTTTTTTTTTTTTCCCCTGTAGTGATTTCAGCGTCATCAGATACTACAGTTAAAGTGTGGAACGCACATAAGGGCTTCTGCATGTCCACATTAAGAACTCATAAGGTAAGACCTAACCAGCCAAGTCCTGTTTATATAAACCACACACAAATCACACATTGTTTAGTTATTATGTATAAAGTTCTATAATTTCTGATGTGATATGATGATGATGATGATGATGATGATGTTTTGTGGCCTAGGATTACGTCAAAGCTCTGGCTTATGCGAAAGACAAGGAGCTGGTGGCGTCGGCTGGGCTGGACAGACAGATCTTTCTGTGGGACGTAAACACACTCACGGCTCTGACTGCTTCCAATAACACGGTCACCAGTGAGTGAACTTCCTCTTGGGAAAAAAATCTGATTTTTTTTTTTTTTAACACTCATTGCTTTTCAGTCAGGTTAATATGATGTGGATAAAGTCGTATACCAACGATTCTTAACCTGTTAATTCAACACATTATAGTGTAATCAGACTGATATAATTTGATCATTTTGACTTGTTTTCGCGGCAGCTTCCTCTCTGAGTGGGAACAAAGACTCGATCTACAGCCTTGCTATGAACCAGCTGGGCACCGTCATCGTCTCAGGATCAACAGAAAAGGTTCGAGAAATTGTTTTTTTTTTTTCTTTCAGACCTTCAAACAGTTTTCCGTACATAGTTTAAGCCTAGTTTAGGGGGCCAAGCACTGTAATTTTGCCGTTTGTGAATTAAAGCGCATGAGGGCTAGCTTTCGTTAATTAGTAGCTTTGTTAACGTTTTAGGTTTAGTGTAACTACGTAGCATGCAAACGGTGTTTATTTATTCAGTGTTTTACAGGTTGTACGCTACACCAACATCTGTCACATCAAAGCTGGTGATGTGCCGGGAACAGGAACAGTTTATGTTCATTAGTCTTTTTTTTTTTTTTTTTTTTTTTGGCAGGTCTTGAGGGTCTGGGATCCACGGACATGTGCTAAACTAATGAAGCTGAAAGGACACACAGACAATGTGAAATCATTATTATTAAACAGAGACGGTACTCAGGTATGTGTGTGCCCTCAGCAGCCTGTCTTTTTTTTTTTTTTTTTTTTTTGGAGAAAGCTTTCCTTTACAGTGTTAAACCGTTTTGTGTTGTATCTGTTCGTATATCCAGTGTCTGTCCGGTAGCTCGGACGGTACGATACGACTGTGGTCTCTGGGTCAGCAGCGCTGCATCGCTACGTACCGGGTCCATGACGAGGGCGTGTGGGCGCTGCAGGCCAACGAAGCCTTCACACACGTCTACTCAGGAGGTCGCGACCGCAAGGTCTACTGTACGGACCTGCGCAACCCAGACATCCGTGTGCTCATATGCGAAGAGAAGGCTCCTGTTCTCAGAGTGAGTGACAGGAACAATGTGTTTCTCTTTAATTCAGCTGCACCCTGATGTTTTTCTTTTAAAAGCTTTTCACACATTAGTGCCACCTGGTGGCCGAAGGAATGAATGAATGAAGGGCAGCTTTTAATCTGCAACCATATCTAGTGGTTGGCACAAAAGATATAATACAAAAGATACAAATTTCTTGCCATGTAATAGTTTTTTAGTTCAGTCATATCATCATATTTAATGTAAACTTTTATTAAAATTTTTGTCTGAAAATTAGTATGAAAAGATAAAGGAAGTAGATAAAGAAAATGAGCAGACAGTGAAACACGAACTAGTATCCGTAGAACGTAGATTCGAAGGATGACCACAAGCATGTAGACAAGGAGAAAGGAAATCAGCAGAGTTGCAATTGCTAAAGCCTTGAAACACCTGTTTTGTGTGTGTGTGTGTGTGTGTGTGTGTGTGTGGGTTTTTTTTTTTTTTTTTTTGTGTTCAGCTTGAAACAAGTTAAAACCTGGGCCGTGTTTAATCCATAATAATTCATTCACCATAATTACCTGCAGAAAGTGTGTGATGTCCCAGTCTTTTTAGGATAATCTGTCAGGATTATAAGGCATATGTTTTCACGTATGCAGTATTTAGTCAATTTGAAGCTGAAACTGTTTCCGGGAATTAATTCTGTGTGTGTTTGTGTGTGTGTGTGTGTTTATTTGAACCTTTGTCTCATCTCTTTTTCCTGCGTGTTCAGATGGAGCTGGACCGATCAGCAGACCCTCCTCCTGCCATTTGGGTGTCCACAACTAAATCTTGCGTGAACAAATGGGTACTGCTGCTCCTCCAGTTTCTTCATTCAGCCTGCTCAAAGCTCTTTAGACACATTAGCATTAAAGTCTAATATTAATTATTAACGCTTGGTTAATAATGATTGGTTAGCTCTTGTTTTAATATGCTTCTATAGTAACAAATTATTTTCCAGCACACACCTTATTTTCCTATAACAGCACACCTTTAAGTGATTGATACCTTACAAATATAAGCTCACGCTTACTCTTTCTTCACCAGTCTCTGAAGGGGATGCACAACTTCCGAGCGTCGGGAGACTACGACAACGACTGCAGCGCCCCGCTGACCCCACTGTGTACACAGCCTGAGCAGGCCATTAAAGGTAAAGTCAAGACTCGAGGTCATTTCCTATCAGAGAAAGCTCTAGCAGCGTGACATGTCTCTGAGATCAGTTTAGTGATACAAAGCTCTCTCTCTCTCTTTTTTTTTTTTTTTCCGCCTCAACAATAAGATAAAAAAAAAATGAGTCTTTGTCATGAGCGAATATAAGATTTAGATAAAAATATTTCCAATATTCCAATGTTGCATTATAACTAAAAATAACAACACGGCTAATTTTGGGACATTCACTCGTACGCAGCACTTAAATATTTTTTTTTTTTTGCGCTTGCAGGTGGTGCCAGCATAATTCAGTGTCACATCCTGAACGACAAGAGACACATCCTCACCAAAGACACCAACAACAACGTGGCATTCTGGGATGTGCTCAAGGTCGACGCAGTTCCTCTTAGTGATCTTAGCGTTATGTTTGTCAAGGCTTGACGGTGTGTTTGACTTTGTTAGGCGTGTAAAGGGGAAGACCTCGGCAAAGTGGAGTTCGACGAGGAGATAAAGAAGCGCTTCAAGATGGTCTACGTGCCCAACTGGTTTTCCGTGGACCTTAAAACAGGGGTGAGTGTTCGCTTGAGAGTGTCATTGTCTGGAACCAGATTGCAACACGTAACGTATTTTGTCGCCGCTTAGATGCTGACCATCACCTTGGACGAGAGCGACTGCTTTGCTGCCTGGGTGTCTGCCAAAGACGCCGGATTCACAAGTCCGGATGGATCGGACCCCAAGCGTAAGTTCTCAGCTGATTTTTGAATGAACTTAATTCATGTACTTTTATGCTAACCATGGTTGGTCAGAAGGCGTTGATTAATTTCAAATAACAGCAGCTCTGACAGAAGAGGTTTATATTCATGCGCTCGTTCTGATACGTTATTTTTTTTTCGCCCAGTGAATCTGGGAGGACTGCTGCTCCAGGCTCTGCTCGAGTTCTGGCCTCGAACACACATCAATCCGATGGAAGAAGAAGAAGGAGAAGTTAATCACGGTAAAGCCTCTCGTCTTATCAAAGCCATGTTAACTGAAGGTTTGACTGGCTTTTCACTGGTAACAGCGTTGCGTTTCTGTGCTTCTGTAGTAAACGGGGAGCAGGAGAACCGGCTTCAGAAAGGCAATGGCTATTTCCAGGTGCCTCCACACACTCCGGTAATCTTCGGCGAGGCAGGGGGAAGGACGCTGTTTAGGTAATCCCAGTTTTTCCGTGAGTGCCTGTTTGATTAATTCAGCATTAACAATTTAACATGCACGCTTCTTGGTTTTTGACCACCATCAGAAAATTGTGCAGAGATTGTCATATTTAAGTACAGACCGAAGTGCAGCAATATATTGGCAATATACTAGACTCCTGTTACATGTTTATTTCAATACTTTGAATTTTTAACGTTAGATCGTATCATATTTAGCTGCAAAAAAAAAAAAAAAAAAAAAAAGCAGTTTCTTTTCAGAGTCCGCATTTTCTATCCCTGATTTTTTTTCAGGTTTTAAAGGTAAGTGCTTGTGTTTAAAGGTGCTAATAAAAACCCTGTCTCCGTCACATCTACTCAAGAAAAATCTGGCAACCTCCGAGCAGCTACACGCAGGCGGTTTGTAGAATCTGTATCTCAATCTGAACACCCAGAAAATCGATCATGTGTGTGTAAACCGACTCTGAATATGTGTAACTTTCCCCCGAGTAAATATTGACCTAACATTAGGAATCAAGTCCCGAAGCTTTAAATGCATAGGAATCTGAGCAGTCTTGTCGAAATGAACGACTTCCGCTTGTCTTTCTCTCCCTGTAGGTTATTGTGTCGAGACTCGGGTGGAGAAACGGAGTCCATGCTGCTGAATGAAACCGTTCCACAGTGGGTCATTGACATTACTGTGGACGTAAGTGTTTACTCTCATTCCCTCGTTCTCGCATTAAGCTACGAGATTTAAATGTGGGAGGAAGTATCGTCAATCGTTTCAGCGCCGTGAGCTCATTTATAGTTATTTTTCCCAAAGGTAGCAAGTCATACAGCTGCAGCGTTCCCAAATTACACAGAATAGACTCGAGTAAAAAAAAAAAAAAAAAAGGGGGTAAAAGGAACTGAATCTTTAAAATGATTTGCAATTCTCTCTTAAACAAGTTGAAATAGCGTAATGTTCACTATATGCTCACTACATAGGGTGTAATATTAGTGAACAAAGTGCACTATTTATACACTAAAACACGATTTAATGTTCATCTACAGAAAAGTGTGAAATTAATGAAGTACGGTTAGAATAATGAACTCCATTTTTAAAAAATGTAATTAGTAAATAGATTAAAAAAAGGAATAAATTACGTGTTTATTCGGAGAACTTTTTCTACTTGCACATGTGAAATCTTAAAGACTTGTTTATATGACCGGATGCTTTTTCTTTTGCTTTTGTCATCTCCATGTTACAAAAGTGACTAATGCGCTTTGATGGTTTTTGTCTCGTGTTGTAGAAAAACATGCCCAAATTCAACAAGATCCCATTCTACCTGCAGCCTCACTCATCCTCCGGGGCCAAAACGCTCAAGAAGTAAGGCTCACACTGTGCACTTTATTACAATAAGAATTAATAAGACTATTATTAATTAATGCTTTTATAATATTTCGTACTATTTTTTACTATCTTGAAATAACGAGATAGGATGTCAATATTTTAACTTGATATCTCATCTCATTTGATTTAATATCTCGTTATTTCAAAATGTTATTGAGTTATCTCATTATTTCAAGATATGTTCTTTTTAATTATTTCGTTATTTTGAGCTATTGTTATTTCAAAATGTTATTTTGAGTTATCTTGTTATTTCAAGATATTATTATCTCATTATTTCAAGCTATTATGCTGTTATTGTGTTATCTCGTTTCAAGATGTTTTTTGAGTTATCTTATTATTTCAAGACGTTATTTTGAGATATCTCGTTATTTCAAGAGATTATGTTGTTTTGAGTTATCTCTTTATTTCAAGACATGAAATTATCTTGAGCTATTATCTCATTATTTCAGGATATGTTATTTTGAGTTATCTTGTTATTTGAAGATGTTATTTTGAGTTATTATCTCATTATTTCAAGCTATTATGCTGTTATTGAGTTATCTCATTCAAGATTTGTTGTTTTTTTGAGTTATTTTATTATTTCAAGACGTTATTCTGATATATTTCGTTATTTCAAGATATTATGCTGTTATTTTGAGCTATCTCATTATTTCCAGATGCTATGTTGTTATTTTGAGTTATTATCTCGTTATTTTAAGCTATTATGTTATTGAGTTATATCATTTAAAGATTTGTTTTTTGAGTTATTTCATTATTTCAAGATATTATGCTGTTATTTTGAGTTATCTCGTTATTTCCAGATGCTATGTAGTTATTTTGAATTATTATCTCGTTATTTCAAGATACGTCCTTTTGGGGCTTCTGTAGTAATGAATTTACATTTTGTGTAAAAAAAACGTTAAACAGCATCTTGTGCTGTGTGATAGAGATGTTTACTGAAATATCAAAGCAGTAAACGAATAATTTCAGTTTGTCATATTTAATTAGAGTAGCTACAGCTAGAGAAGCTAAACTAAATCCATCGCTAGCAGATGTAGCTAAGCTTCACACAACCAAACTCCTACATCCTCAAACTGTCTGGAGGGATTTTCTGTTAGACTAAGACACGTGTTCACGTGTACTCTGGCGCACGGCTCATGGTGCATTAACGCTCCCCTGGCGTGTTTAGGGACCGTCTGTCGGCCAGCGACATGCTGCAGGTGAGGAAGGTGATGGAGCACGTCTACGAGAAGATCATCAACCTGGACACGGAGTCTCAGACCACAAGCTCATCGGGAACGGAGAAGCCCGGAGAGCAGGAGAAGGAAGAGGACATGGCCATGCTCGCCGAGGAGAAAATCGAACTCATGTGCCAGGACCAGGTCTCCCCACACACACACACACACACACACACACACACACACACACTCTGTTTGCTTTAACACTTTTCAGATTTTGGGTGAAAATGCCAGAAAGACAACATTTTTATCATTTACGTGCACTCAGTTTGTAAAGCCGATTATACGAGGGAACTAAGTGAGATGTTTAATGAAGTTTCTCCTTTCCACGTGCGAAGATTTTTAGCAGTAAACCTTCTAAAATATGAGCATGTTACGTGTTAAACTGAACACTGTTGCCGTCTTGTCAACAAGTCGATTCAGAATCATGTCAAATCGTCAAGCTCAGTAATCCGTGTACGAAATACGAAGCCTGGTTCTATTTAACCTGCTTTTGGATCAGTACAAACGTGCTTCATTTCATTATTATACACCTTCTTTAGGTTCTGGATCCAAACATGGACTTGAGAACAGTGAAGTATTTTATCTGGAAGAGCGGCGGAGACCTGACTCTTCACTACAGACAGAAGTCTACGTGAGAGTGATGGCAGCACACGCATCGTTTTTTTTTTTCTCCCTTCACCGCTCTCCTTTCTCATCTGTTTGCTCATGGAGAACGTTCAGCGCCATTCCTCTCCTCTCGCCCTGAGACTGGAAACAGACTTTGTACAGTATACTAATCCAGGACATTTCTATTATTTTTTAAAAAAAATATCTTTTGTTTAACTTTTTGTCTTTTTTTTTTTCATTTAAAGATTTCCAGTTGGTTGATGATGCACAGGGACATATACGTTCTGGAGCATTTAGATGATCACAGAATTTCTGAACCACCCAAGATTTCTGTTAAAGTACTCAAAAAAAAAAAAAAATTTATGCCACATGGATGTGCGTTTGGGTCAAAACATCAGAAAAAAAAATCTTCTTTTTTTCATTTAAAGCAGATTTTCTTAGTAATTCTGTGAAAATCTGGTTCGGGATTTGTCACGTGAGCTCAGTTTCAGTGATAAGTCACTGAATAAGCTACGCGGCTTTCGACCAATCACGTCGGAGATTAGATAGTGACACCTGGAAACTTCTAGTTAATTTGGCTAATGTCAGTGGTGAACAATTTTGATGTTAAACAAATAAATCTGAGGATATGACGCTCAAGACTCAGATATTAAAATCCCAAAAACTCGTGTCTACTTGTGACGAGCGAGCTAGTTTACTAGCAGTTAGCTAGCTGTCCCAATTTTCACCGAGACAGCTAGCTAACTGCTAGCTAGCTGTTTCATCGAGACAGCTAGCTAGCAGTTAGCTAGCTGTCTCAGTGAAAATTGGGACGTTTCTAAATTCCTAAATTTCTAAATTTCATATTTCTGTGTATTCACAGATCCGGGCATTTTTTTTTAAAATAAGCGTCAAACATTCGGAGGTTTTTGAGCATTCAAATTGTTCCACGTACATTATTCGAAACAACCTATTACATGTTCAGGGGTACTTTTAAAAAAAGTTCCCACATCCATCACCTTGTTCTTATTCAGGAATAAATAAAGCCAGTGCTGGTGTTGGTGGTGAAAGAGTTGATGGATGTCCTTTTCGAGGACGTTATCGTAACTTCTTTCGGCGACTCAGTGTGTAAATAGCTCGCTTTTTAAGTTATTATCCTGGGTTTATGAACAGTATTTTTGTATCATCTAAAAATCTGTTAAAGAGAGGAACAAAAAATATCTCGAAGGATTTGAAGTTGCAACGTTGTCTCTCCGTTCACATCACCCACAAATGTAAATAAGAACAAGTGAACGTTAGCATTTCCACAGATGGGATTTAACCCCTTGAATGCCTAGATTATTATTCAGAGATTCATCTTAAAGGTTACAGTAAGTACAGTGAGGATGGCTTCTTGGAGTTTAAAGGGTTATGGATGTTTTGGAGCTTTTAACCATTTGGTTTAAATCTCGCTGCCTGGTTCGGATCACATTCGTTTGGCCAAAAAGTCAAATGGACACCATTTCTCCTTCATCTCCAATGTAGTCAATCAAGCAAGCTGATATAGTTTGTACACTTTTCTGGCCACAAGCTTCAGGATCTTGCAGATTTCAGTCCGATGGGCTGTTTATACGCACTTCCGCATCCTCATAAATTTGTCTCGGATGACTTCTTGAAGCGATTTCATATTTATTTACATTTACTCTTTTTGCAAACTAGCAGGAAGCTCCTAGATTCATGCATTTGAGTACAAAGTGGAACTATGTTATCATCTGCGTAGTCTGGCTTTTGCTGGAATCTGGTAAGCCTTGTCGATAAACATGGCCGAGACCTGACTACTTTCACAGCAAGAGGCCGTTTGATTGACATCATGAACGACCAATCGCATTAACTTGCTAAAAATCCTCGAATAAATTTTAAAGATGTGAGAGAGAACCTTTATTAATTCTGTGATCTCTTCCTTGTCGCAGTGTAGAGTAGTTTTTCTCATTGGAAATCAGTGTCTGGAGTTATGTATTCACGGATGTACATGATTCTGAAGCTTGTGGCCAGAAAAGTGTACAAAAGCAATCAGACACTCCATGAGCCCTGAGCAGAGAGTCTCAGATTATCATCTAGTTAGCTGTCAATTTTGGGAGGCGGGGCCTAAGGAGCCAAATGATTCATGAAAAAAAGAGATGCTGGTTGTCCAAGATGGCCTCCCTGATGATAATATTGCAACACTTAGCGGCATGAAGGTTTTTTTTTTCTGGATTGTGAGCGCATTGTGGCTCTAATGTAAAACTAAAAAAGGAAACATAACACACCATGGCTGATTGACAACATTTGGGGAAAGTGGAAATTATGCAAATTTGATTTCTCGCCAAATTATTTGTTAAAAATCAGGCAAATGATATCCTGCAGAGCTAAACCCTGCTAATTCATCTCTAACTTCCTGTCCATTCCATGAGATGTATATGAGCAGGAGATTCGAACCGTGCTGCACTCTCGCCGGACACTCCAGGACTGGACTTGGGCTCTTCTGCTTGAAGTGAAGGAACGTCTATAAATAAAAAGTTGAAAACTCACCAATGAGGCTAAATATAAACCATATAAATATTGTATATGTTGTATTATAGCTAGACGGATGTTATGTTATGTATTTGATCTAAATACAGGATCATGATTCTGTGCACTGACTTTGTGTGTGTGTCAGTAATTTGAAAAAATTTATATTATTCTGTATTTTTTTTTCTGTATGTCCTACAACAGTATGGTGTAATCATAATAATAATAATAATAATAATAATAATAATAATAATAATAATAGACTTCTTTTTCACTATATATGCTCACTACATAGCACATGTTGGAAACCAGTTGCTAATTATTATTATTTTTTTAAAAATATCTAAGAAGTGGTCATAAAGGATGCTTATACGTCGTACAATCTTCTACTTAAAGCACAACAGGAGGAGAACGAGCTTTTCTAAAAGGTTTAACAAGGCTAAAAAAAAAAACCAGCTAAAAATTTAATTCATACATCACCCTGATGTACTGTTTTTAAAGTTTCGTCTTTAATTTTGTATCAGAGCTACGGAAACACGTAGCTATCAAATAGTCTGTATTAAAAATAAACAAATTGAATTTTACTTGCATTATGTTTGAGATGCAACCATTCAGAGACCACATCATTATTGAAAGCAATAATTTTTTTTTTCATTATTAATACTGCAACTTTTTCAGCTTGGCCAAGCCTATTTGTGCATAAATTCACAACTTGTATAACGGCGAATTGATAGAAACCCTGATACAGAGAACTCTGTGTGCTGAGTGTGTGTGTTGTGAAGTCCTGAGCCGTCTCGCTGTCCCTCTCTCGTGAGTTATTTCAGGCTGTCGTGTCCTGGCAGAGTCGCCTGATGTCCTCAGCCAGCTTGAAGCAGTGAAGGATGCGACTCCGCTCGGTCTGGAGTTGTTCGGGCGGCACGGTGCCCTGCAGCTTGCTCCCAAACAGCACCATGTCCTGCATGAAGATGCCCACGGGCTCCTGGACTCCAGCCGGCAGCTCGGTCACCGTGCAGGTGCTGAAGCGCAGGTGGATGCGTTTGCCACGGCTCAGGCCTTCAGCGCGCTCCTCCGTCCAGGTCAGGGGTCTGTGCAAAGGGGTGAAGTATAAACGTGACAGAATTCCATATTATACCACAGCGCTGTCGAATTCTCAATCCTGATTGGTCGGAAGGTGTTGATTATACGTTCATAACCGTTATCGTTTCTATAGTAACAGCTTGTTCACAGGGACTCGTACAACAGCGCTTTTTAAAAAAATGTATTTATGTAATTGTTGTATGTATGTATGTAAATGCATGTAATTGTTGTTAAAACAATTGTTAAACATGACAGACTTCCATATTATACCACAGCGCTGTCGAATTCTCAATTCTGATTGGTCAGAAGGTGTTGATTATATTATTATGTTCATATATGTTACTGTTTCTATAGTAACAGCTCGTTCACAGGGACTCGTACAGCAGCTTTCTGTAACATTTACGGAAGGAGTCTCCAGCGTCAGCTCTTCAGGACGGCGCACTTTACAGATTTTCTGTAACATCACACGCTTTGACGACAAGCTTTTTATCGAATTGACTTCAAGTGAGAGAAAAAAAACGAGCAGAGGCCGGTGCTATAACGCAAGTGATAATAGGAACTGACTTGCTTCACAGACGTTCCACGACATTAAAATGTAACTATAAACGGATAAAACGTACAACGTGGCGTTCTTTAATTAATACTACATTGTAACTGTTGGCGAATTCCTGTGGTGTAAGAGAAATAAAACGCTTCAGGATGTGCTGCTATAGAAAAATAATCAGCTTCATCAGACCATGCTGTTGTTGATTATTTTCCTATAACAGCATGACACACAGTGTTTTATTCTTTACTAACTACATGTAAAAGATGATGTTTTTCTATAGAAAACAGACAGGACATGTTTTCTGTCTTATCTTTTATATCTTTAGTTTAGTTTTTTGGCCAAAAGATCCAAACACGTCTAAGCTGAAACGCAAAACGTGTTTCCTAAACTCACTTCTGATCCTTGGTTAACAAGTGGACCGTCATCTTCGTGTGCTTCCTCTCCGGTTCCTCGACCATCGACGCCTCTTTAACGCTGAGCTCTCCGAAAAGATCCACCAGCCAGGTGAGGCGGGCGATGCCGCTGAACGACAGGAACCCGAATCCGCTCTTGAGTGGACCTCCTGGGCGGACACGGGACAGGAAATGAGGTCATGGGCACTGCCGCGGTAACAGAACTGAAGGTGTGTGGACGTGATCGTACCTGTGAAATGCAGGCTTCCTTCTTCCAGCTGTTTCCCAGCTATGTCTTTCTTCAGCTGCTTGAAGTCGGGGGTCAGGAGCTCGATGTGTTCCTCGTGCAGGACCAAACCTGAAGAGACACGGAGGTAAAGATCACGTACCTTCAGCGGTGTCTGTTGCTGATGTTTAAGCTACATTACACCACAGTGATTTTCTGCATCTTCTCATGTGGAGTGTTTCTTGTAGAATTATTTCTAAAAGGTCTCACCTTTCTGTTGCGCCCGGTCCCACAGGTCAGCGGCGGCGGTGTAGCTGAGAGCCATGGGATACTCCACACACACGTGTTTCCCTGCCTCAAGAAACCGTCTGAGCGAAAATTAAACCACACAGCAAACATCAAATGCAGCTTGGGTTACAGTTGTAGCTAGATTTTTTTTTTTTTTTTCTTTCCTAATACGTTATCGTTTCTACAGCAACGGTTCATTCACAGGGAGTTATATGACAGACATTTCACAATAACTGCTAATGTGGTAGATCTTGCCATAAGGAGATGTTTGGAAGGAGTCTCCAGTCGTTGATTATTTTCCTGTAACAGCATACCCCCATGTGTTTTATTCCTTACATATCATATATGCTATAAAATACAGGTTCTAACTAAAACCTTCTTGCTACACCTGTTTATTCCTTTGTGAAAGTCATGGTCTTGATTGTATTTCATGGTTTCTTCACTAATCGTGTTTTCTAGGTGTTGATTTGGTATTGATTTTGTGTGCTTTCACTTCCTCGTCCACGCTGTTCGCTCAGACTATGCCCGTTTGACCTTTGAACCTCTGCACAGACACACATACAGATCATCTACACAGCCGTGCTGATCTTCAAATTAAACTCCGAGCGCTGGGATTCATCAGAATATGACTTCTTAAGGACTGAGGACTAAACGTCGTGGTGTCTCACCTGATGTAATCTTCATGGCTGGCGTTTTCTGTGCACAAGAAGGCCACCTGAATGTCGCTGCGGCTCAGCGCCTCCTCCAAAGGGATCTGTTGGACTCCCTGCTGCTCCTCCAGCGGCCTCCTACACATCGGAAATCCATTAAAGCCAGTTTTACACTGTGAGAACGTTAGAATGAAATCTTATCCGAATTCTGTAACAGATTGTACGATGAAGATCCTCTAACGATAGACCTATGATCAAAGAAAACGACTACGTTCTGTTTACAGGCTCGTGCAGAAAACATTCTTCTTATCACCTTAAGCTCAGTTTGAAGTTTTTTATTCTGGCCATTAGCATGTTTCATTTACGTTTCGCCATCGCCACTAACGTATCTGTAGGTGTCCCGCAGGTAACGCTGTACCATGAAGATCCTCTAACGATAGATCTACGTTCGAAGAAAATGACTACGTTCTGTTTACAGGCTCGTGCAGAAAATGTCGCAAAAACATTCTTCAAAGTGAGCTTGAGGTAATAAAATTTTTTTATTCTGTCCATTAGCATGTTTCGTTTACGTTTCGCCATTGGCCGCTAACGTATCTGTAGGTGTCCCGCAGGTAACGCTGTACGATGAAGATCTTCTAACGATAGGTCTACGATCAAAGAAAAAGACTATGTTCTGTTTACAGGTTTGTGCAGAAAATGTCGTAAAAACATTCTTCTTATTACCTCAAGCTCACTTTGAAGTTTTTTTATTCTGGCCATTAGCATGTTTCGTTTACGTTTCTCCCATCGCCGCTAACGTATCTGTAGGTGTCCCGCATGATGAAGATGAAGATCCTCTGACGATAGACCTATGTTCGAAGAAAATGACTACGCTCTGTTTATAGGCTCGTGCAGAAAGTGTCGTGTAAACACAAAGATTCTTCAAATGAGTCTGAGAATGACGAATTTTTTAATTTGTCCATTACAACATTTCGCTTTTGTTTCGTCGTCGCCGCTACCCTATTTGTAGCTGTCCCCCTGCCGTCTTCCTATTGGTGGCTTTTAGAAGAGTGTCGTAACAGCGTTCACACTGAGACTTTAATCAGAAATTTCTCACGCTGCCAGAACGTCGGTTCGTTGGTTGCCTGGTCGCAGTTATTTTTATTCAGGCAAACAGATTGCGTATTTTTTAGGTGATAACTCGTAGTACAACGCTGCAATGTTAAAAGGCGGAGTTCCTGCACAAAGTATGTGAAGTTTGCCAGCATTTCTCCCCCGTGTGTTTGCTTTCTTTACTCTTATCGATTGTATCTCCTCCCTCCCGTGATTCCACCATTTTGAGAATTTACTTTTCTTCATGGACGTGATAGCTGCATATGTAATAGTTGTATGATTACATGATTTCTGAAATGACACTGACCTAGACACCAAGCCTTTAAGAGTGAAGATTTCCGCAGCGCTGGACGGCAGAGGCGCGAGAAGGTCTCGGATCCTGACCCGGCCCGCCATGCCGACGCCTACCACCACACACCCAAACATGTCACCTGAGGAAATAAAAGTTAAAATCTGAATGAGGTGAGCCTGGCTAGAGTTATCACGCTAGAAAACTAATTTCCCCACATTCCCCCAGTTCTTCATAAAATCTTCACCTACGTTTTGACCTTTCTGTTGGGAGAAACACTGAACTCAGTTGTTTGACATTTGCTATACATCACATGCTGTGTAATGCGGCGTTCAAGGCGAGTGTGTTAGTATGGAATGGCCTTCTGGGAAATAATAACTTGGTACTGATGAAACATTAAAACGGGATTTGGACACTAAAGCCAGTTGGTCTTCTGTCATGTGTGTTTGCTTGATAAGCTTTAATACGTTATCAATCGCCACCCATCTGGATCTGCAGTGCAAAAACCACACAACAAACACCGTGAGTAGTGTAAAACAGTTCATATTCATCGCTACGTTGGGTTGTTTTGTAATATGGTTGTATGCCCATGTTTAGAAGAATCATTTTTAACACCTACAACAACACTGTACTACTGCATGCACTGAAACACTGCTAATCTCCAACTTCTACACAGTGAAACCGAACTGACTCACTTAAGGACTAAACCGATTCACTGAGGAGAGAGGAGTGAATCTCCTAAACCTGATTCACTGAATGAGAAAGGAGCAAATCTCCTGAACCTGATTCACTGAGTCAGTTGATTCACTGAGGAGAGAGGAGCGAATCTCCTGACTCCTGATTCACTGAGTCAAATGATTCACTGAACAACAGAGGAGCGAATCTCCTGACTCCTGATTCACTGAGTCAAATGATTTACTGAACGACAGAGGAGCAAATTTCCTGACTCCTGATTCACTGAGTCAAATGATTCACTGAATGATAGAGGAGCAAATCTCCTGAAATTGACTCACTGAGTCAACCGATTCACTGAGGAGAGAGGAGCAAACCTCCTGAACCTGAGTCACTGAGTTAACTGATTCACTGACCAAGACAGAAGCGAAACTCCTGACTCCTTATTTACTGAACGAGAGAGAAGCGAAACTCCTGACTCCTAATTCCCTGAGTCAGATGATTCACTGAACGACAGAGGAGCGAATTTCCTGACTCCTGATTCACTGAGTCAGATGATTCACTGAACGACAGAGGAGCGAATTTCCTGACTCCTGATTCACTGAGTCAAATGATTCACTGAACGATAGAGGAGCGAATCTCCTGACTCCTGATTCACTGAGTCAAATGATTCACTGAACGATAGAGGAGCGAATCTCCTGACTCCTGATTCACTGAGTCAAATGATTCACTGAACCACAGAGAAGCGAATCTCCTGAAATTGATTCACTGAGTCAATGAGCGAAGCTCAGATTCGTCTTACATGCAGTTTTTTTGAATTAATCATTTTTATTACAGCGTGCACCATCCAGTAAAATGTCGTACTTTAGCCTCCATGTTATAAGTTTGCAGTTTCCAGTTGCTAGTTTGTGGTAGTGTGAACAAACAGGGCGACTTTTGTAGCCTGTAATCGTTTTATAACAAATATATATAGGACATAGTGTTATATAATAACCCGCAAAACAGGTGTGTAATTATAAACATGTTAACTAATTGTTCTTGTCTGAAAAGGAAAGTCACAATCTATTCACTTACCGCAGATAAATCTGGTCTCAATGTAAACAGTCGCTGTAGGATGTCGGCTTTTACACAATTTTGCAGAAGTATACGTGAGTGACTCACACTGGCGCATGCGCAGATGGAGGGCGCTGATCTGCACAATAGTGACATCTGGTGGCCGAAAGGATGAACTGCACCTCTTAATGGAAAATGTCCCGGTGGATGCTGCAGCAGTTTTTTTTGTTTTGTTTACAGATGATAAGTCTGTGTTTAAAACATTCTTTCAAAAGAATAAAGGCAACATTAGTATATAATTTAAATGTATAAGATATAAATGGAATACCAAGGCTAAAAAGAAAGATACAAGAGGTACAAGAATGCAATCCAAAAGTAAAGAAGATATAAAGAGAGACAGAAATTATTACTTATAAATGCACTATTATTAATTATAGACTATTCACTATTAATTATAACTTCCCAAAATAATCATGCACCTGACAACCTCCCCACCCCTCCCGCCGCTTCTGACGTCATTGGTCACGTGTTCATGACAGAACGAGCCTAACCGAGTCAAACCGAGTCGAGCCGAAGGACGAATTCTGTTTTGCTCAAGACTAGCAGGGCTTGGTTTATGATTTGCTCAATCCAAACACCCCCAGTGTACCTATATTTACATTTACATAACATTCAAATGCAGAAACGTCTGTAACAAACCAAATATTGTGAAAAAAGATTTAAAAAAAGCCAATCATACACGATTTTATCACGGTAGTCCCAGATTTCCCCATAGACTTGCATTGACTCACAATCGACTGTAGCCCTTACCAATATGGCGGACATGTTGACGTCTCGGACAAGCTAGCAACGTCAGCTAACACGAAGTCTACTGTTTAGCTGTATCAGTGCCTGGTACCTGACTGCATATTTAGCTCGTGTATGTCATTTTAGTTAAGAGCTAATGATTTAGCTTAGTGAACTCTTTTAATAGTAGTATAGTATTGCAATGTTTAGATTTATATTGTAACCGTATTAAGCGTACAATAAAGTTTGGTGGATTCAAAACAAAGATGGCCGCTCCCATGTACTACAAGGTGATGTAGCGAAGTCTACCTTTTATTGGTCATTATTACTGATGGTTAAGATACTCATGGTAGGTTTGATACTCATGGTACACACACACACACACACACACACACACATATATTCAGGAGAAGGAAGCTTAGAGTGTTTCAGGATCTTCTTTTGGAAGTTCATGTTGTGTCTCTTGCTCTCTTCTCATCACTGCACCTCTGCTCCAGGTCTGCTGAGTGATTGAGAACTTCAGGATGAGCCGCTCTATCAATCACCTGCAGCAGATGACCATCTTCGTCACCGTGGTTACGGGCGGAGGCTGTGGGGTGATGTACTACCTCATGCAGAGTGAGTGGTTCGAAAAGCCGCTTTTCCATAAGAGCTCATTTCACACATCAGGAAAAGTTACGAAGAGTTACACAGAGTTACGAAGAGTTCACTGTAACTGTTCATATGTGATGAGCTGACTGTTTAGCTTTTTTTTTTTTTTTTTTTTTGGAAGGAGTCTCCAGTGTCAGCACTTTATAACCTCTACAGGTAATGCTGTGAGACAGAAATATAAGTTCTCACAGTTTCTGGCTGCTTTTTGGAGCTTCCTCTTTGGAGAATCGCTCGGGATCTTCTGAAGAGCCGGTGTGCCGTGACAATACGCTGAAGCGAAGTTTGTTAGCTAAATCTGACGTAACTGAAGCAGAACCTACCCATAAGGCATTGCGAGCAAAGAAAATGACGAGTGAAGCTGTTAAGAGATAAAACATACTCAATAAAATGTTTCTAACATCTGATTTGGGTTTTATGTAGTTCATGGATTTTATCCTGCTAGCTAATGAGCAAGATGGCTAGGAATTCATTTTGATGTTATGCTAATAACTACGTAGCTAATACACGCGTACGCAAGGGCAGGTTATTAATACAGCAGAAAAATAAATCATTTCATGTTGTCTAAAAATCTGTTTTGTGTAGAAAACTTTGCCAAATCGGAGTACTATCGATCGGCAGTTGAGCAGCTAAACGATCACTCCACGGCGATGGCCAATCTAGGAGCTCCTCCCTTAAAGCTCCACAACATCCATCTCACTGATCGCTATAACCGTGTCGATCACTCCATCGCCCAGGTCAGTCTTTTTCTCTGTTCTGGAGTGGATTTGTGATAAGTCAGGGTTTTAACTAATACTTTGCCATCACACCACCCTATTGTTGATTATTTTCCTATAACAGCACATGCCGAAGTGTTATATTTCCCCTGTCCTTGTGTCAAAGCGCTGTTGAATTCTCGATTCTGATTGGTCAGAAAGTGTTTATTCATTTTCTGTAAGCAGCTCTTACAGTAGTGCTGTCTATAATTCACATCACAGGTTTCTAATATCTTATCATTTCTGTAGTAACAGCTTACGCATAGACTCGTGTGGAGGATTAAACAACGTGTGATTGTCAATGGGATGAAGTTTATTTAACATTGCTGGAAGGAGTCTCCAGTTTCAGTGCCTTGTTGCAGTCAGTAACTTTAAGTTTTCTGATACGGGAAAATCTTTAGAGGAGTTTCTCTCAGGTGGAACACAATGTTGATGAGGGAACGACTATAAACCGATACTACTACGCGTCGTTGTTTGTTAAATAAAAACATTATAGTTGTTGGAAACATTGCTGTGTTTTACGAGGAATAAAATACTCAGGGTCGTGCTGTTATAGGAAAATAATCAACTTCACCATGGTAACAGATAGCTCAGTTTCATGTCCTACACAACCCCAACCCCCCTATCGTTGATTATTTCTTATGACATCACACCTCCATCATGAATGTTTTATTCCTTACATATTGAAATTAAAAGGCTACTTGTGTCATTGTCTTGTGTTGAATTTTTTTAGCTAAAAATCCCTGTGACTGGATCGAAGACAGGAGGCTACCTGTACACGACGTCCATCAGAGACGCGATTATGAACAGGTATGCTGCTTCTACCTTTTGGTTCTACGTCCTTAAATAACAAAGAACGAATCCCGAACCACTACTATATATACACGAATACGACAACTCGGATAATAGATACTTAAATAATGATGATTGTGATATATTGTGTTTATATAGTGCTTCAACCAAGACCGGGGAAAAAATCAGTCAAGTAGACACAACATGTAGCAAAAAAAAACCAGACAGAGGGTTCGGAAGTTATAACAAGGACCAGGATTTAAAAAAAAGTAATCAAACCTATTGACAAACTCCAGGTTACAAGGAGACAAAACATTATCAGGATGTATCCTGCTACTTACAAGTTTACGAACTCCTGCAGTTTCTTCTACAGAATAGCAATTAAATAAGAAAAACTAAATATAGCTGCTAAACGAGTGCTTAATTAAAGGTACATGATGCACTTGGAGGTTAAAGCTACAGATAAAAGCCTCCTAGACAATGCTAGTGACTGTAAAGCATAACTAAGGAATATAACATGACCGGGTTGTGCTGTTGTAGGAAAATAATCAACGACAGAGTGGTGTGATGCGGCCCGACGCCAAGCAGAGTTACTCCTACATCCCCAAAGTTGATTGTTTTCCTATAACAACATCCCAGAGTGTTTTATTCCTCTTATACAACAAGAAGTTGGATTCGTTTCTTAACGTCATGACTTTTATCCGTTTATAGCTGCGTTTAATATCCGCAAAACGTCAGCGAGACAAGTTCTTGTTCCATCACCAGCCTCTCTTTTTTAATCTCTCTGGAAGTTAAAATGAAGCTTAAGCGCAAACTCATCTATCTAGAAGACTTTCCCACAGTGGAAAAGTTTAAAGTTAGAGCTTTACGGAGCCCTGACACTGGAGACTCCTTCCAAAAACACTAAATAAATGTCTTCTCACCGAAAAATTTGCGATGTAAATGAATCTGCGTTTTATTAGCCATGGATTATGCTCCTATCGAAACTGTTACTATAGAAACAATAACACTCCTCGGGGAGATTTTTACATTTTAGAATATTTAAAGAACGTAAAAAAGTGGATCATGGTACAAACGGGTAGAGACTTGTAGTAGGGTACAGTTAAGTGTAAAAGTTTGTACACCCTCGGGACAATATATACTCCTGGGCACAAAAAAAATGCAAAATAGGAAGCTTTTAATGGTCTTAACAACAAATCACTGGTCAGGAAATTAGCAAGAATTAACAAATAGATAAAGGAAGTTAGCATGCGAGAGCTTTTCCCTTTGATTTTTAAATGTTTAAGCCTCGTGGCCCTTGATGAGCTGCATCAGGTGCGGCAGATAACCAAATAATCACTAATCTTTTAAGAAAAAAAATCCCAGGAGATATTTTTTGGAAAATTTTGTACGCTCAGACATGTGTTAGTTTGAATTTTACATCAAACATTTTAATCATTATCATGATTTTGCGTAGGAGAAGACTATAGAAGTGAATTTCCCTGTTTCTAGCTTTTCCCCAAACAGCAAAAGGAAACCAGCGAATGGTGACACAGGAGCTCTCAGGAGTGCATCTGTTTCACTCTTGCTCATTTTCTGACCAATGACTTGTTGTTAAGATCATTAAAAGCTTCATATTTGGCCATTTCTGGCTTGGCCCAGGAGTGTAATTCATCCCAAGACATTTAGTATGTAGTATGTAGTATGTTTTAACTGCCTGATGTCATACACTGCCTCCTTCAGATCACACCATGGAAAAAAAACCCTCCTTTTTTCTGTTCATTTGCCTTATGTTTTGGGTCGTTCTCTCTTTGCAGGCTACACCCACACTTCATGTTTAACATCTTGAAATTTACATTCCATTTCCATTTTTTCCCCATTCAAACTTCTGGGATGCAAACGTTTCCCCGTCTGACTGTAGGTAAATTCTCAGGCAGGTACTTGAAGCAGCAGGACAAAACATTAAACCACAATGTAAAATTGGGCCCATAATGTCCAGAACACTGTATTGATAGGCATTGAAGCGCAGACATTATCACCACCGGCCAGGTGTACTGAAATACTGGACGTGTGTGTGTGTGTGTGTGTGTGTATAGGCTGTTGCTTTCTGAGCTGCAGGGGTGACAGCGTTCATCACATTCCTTTTATTGGTGTCTTTATTATACCATTTGAAATTTTTAAAAGTTTCTCTGCTCTCGTCTGTACAGTGTGTGTAAGTGCTCTTCTCTGTTTTGATGATGATGATGATGATGATGTGATGGCGCAGGAGCAAGGCGGACATTTTGAGAGCCGGTATCTGATTAAAAACCGAATTGATTGGGCTTATGGTTTTTTTTTTCTACGCCATGTAGCTGTTCAACAATTTGATCAAAGCGTGACCTTCACTGTGTGAGGAAATTACTGAGGTGCAGTTTTGGTGAAATGTATGTATGGGTTTTAAATTTTAGCCAAAACTTGATTTTTCGTTGTTATGATTTGTTTTAATATTATTATTTTTTGCCTGAATTCGGCCACAGCTTTTTCCCAGAATGCCACACACACACATACACACATGTATACACACATTTAATGTATGGTACAGAGTTCAGATCCCAGGAAAACCTCGAACCCTCAGCTGCTCAGTTCTGTGCTCGGACTGCATCCTGCATCATTAATGAGCTGTTTTATAGAACTGCATGGATTCTGCATGGATCATTCGCTTTTTCTTTCCTGGAACGTTCTCTGTTCTCTGCAGGTGGCATCTCCAGCGAGTGGCTTTGCAGCTCAAGACCGGCGAGACCATCGAGATTTTTCCCAGAACAGATTCTGAGTAGCTTTACACGTAGCTTCACTGTTTAACTTGTTATAATGGGTATGAACTGCAGATATTCAATAATGTGCTGAACTGTTTTTTTTAAATATATATATATATATAAGAATCGAAAATTTAATTTAGTGCTAGGTTTGCATGAAATTACATTTCCTTTTCACTTTCAAATCTCCGAATGAAAAGAGGAACCCCAAAGCATAAGTAAATTAGTGAACACATTTCTAAGAAATGCAATGATGCAGCAAAACATTGTTTTGATCTGGGAGAATGATGTTCCAGTTAATGCAAAATTACTGTACATACATCCAAAGATACACACACACACACGTCTACTTTCATTTTACATGAGATATACTACCAAGAATTTTTATTTACATAAGTAGTATTAGTATAGTTGATGTTCATTATTTAATAATGTATTACGTTAAATAAAGAATAAAACACTTGCTTGCTGTAATAAGAAAATAATCAATTTTAGGGTTGTCTGTTATGGCAGAGTTATTTATAATGTGTTGAACAATAGCCAAAACAGATCATAGTGTATTTCTTTCAAAATAGATATGCAATGATGGACAAACAATTTCAATAAAAAAAAAAAAAAATCAAGGAAATACTACATATTAAAGAGTTTCATTGTAAATTATGC
Source organism: Pangasianodon gigas (assembly GCA_022758105.1). Lineage (NCBI taxonomy): Eukaryota > Metazoa > Chordata > Actinopteri > Siluriformes > Pangasiidae > Pangasianodon > Pangasianodon gigas. Next base: position 30,016,953 of record CM040457.1, on the reverse strand, counting down.
AATAATTCATTGTAAATTATTAAGTCTAAGCAAAAGACGAGATGAGAGATCTCAGAACTAAAAGTCTGAGACTTTTTTTTTTTTTAAATAAAAATATATAACGCAACTTCTTCATTTTTCTGGCTGACCAAATGCTTTTAATTTTTATTTGCAGGATTAGATACTTTGGTTGATAAAAATATCTTTCTAATTCTAATGCTAATCTTTGCTATCTCAGCTTCTCCTCCATGTCAAGCAATGGTCTTGTGTTTTTTGTAAAATAAGTGCAGATTGTCTAAAAGCAGCTTTACAGCCACCAGGAGGCAAATCAAGGCCAAGTCTAAGGAAGAAGAAATCTTGCAATATGAATGTATATATTATATTCTGATATGAATCTGTCATAAGTCAATGGTTCATGGTTGCAAAAGGAAATCCGTAGTGGACAAGCAAATAAAATGAAACTACTTCATTCGACTGTTATTACGTTTTGTTTCTGATCATCGGATCCCTTTACTGGTGTGTGATGAACGTTCCACTAGAGGATGCCGTTGGTCTGAAAGTCTGCAGTCCCTCCTAAAGGTGTGCGTCTCTTGTTTATTCCCTCAAAACACAAACAGGTACCTTGTTAGTCCTTCGACATGGAAGATGAATACATAAAATGTGGACGTCTCTCCTTCCATGTCGTATTTAATGTGGTTCTGCACAAATGGGACCCAATCGGACACTTGCAGGAAAATCAGATCACTACATAAGAATCTGTTCTAAAAAAAAAAAAAAAATCAAAAATCAATCATGCTTGTAATCGAGTCAGAATGCCTCTACAGAGGAAAATCCCCAATAATGACTAAGTAAACATTCATTCAGTGAGAACAAAGTGCGAGATGCATTTTTAAGCTCTCTTTACCATATTCAAAGTGTTTCTCCTCCTTGTTGCGTGTGGTTTCTTTGGCTTTCGCATTGCGCTTATAACAGAGTGCCTCCAGGAGTTTCACTGTCTACACAAAAGCATCTGAAGAATCGAAAATTTAATTTAGTGCCAGGTTTGCATGAAATTACATTTCCTTTTCACTTTCAAATCTCCGAATGAAAAGAGGAACCCCAAAGCATAAGTAAATTAGTGAACACATTTCTAAGAAATGCAATGATGCAGCAAAACATTGTTTTGATCTGGGAGAATGATGTCTGTTCCAGTTAATGCAAAATTACTGTACATACATCCAAAGATACACACACACACACGTCTACTTTCATTTTACATGAGATATACTACCAAGAATTTTTATTTACATAAGTAGTATTAGTATAGTTGATGTTCATTATTTAATAATGTACTACGTTAAATAAAGAATAAAACACTTGCTTGCTGTAATAAGAAAATAATCAATTTTAGGGTTGTCTGTTATGGTGGAATTATTTTTTTCCATCCTGAAATGGATTATTTTCCAAAAACAGCACTTCCCGAAATGTATTATTCCTCTTATACCACAGCAGTTTCCCTCTTTTTATTTATTAAAGAACATCACATTGTACTTGTTCAGCTGTTTATAGTTACAGTTAACTTTGTGGACAATCAGCAAAACAAGTTAGTTCTTGTAATCACTAATACTGTATATAAGCAGCTATAAAAAGTCATTATAAGCTATAAAAAGTCATTATAAGCTATAAACAGTCATTATAAGCTATAAACATTCGTTCTATCAACAGCTTCTCGTTTTATTCTCTCTCTTCAAGCTGTTCAGCTCGTCACGTACCATTTGCCCCATTTTTTCTTTGCAAATTGTTGCCGTTTAAATAGTAAGACATGGATGATCTTGGCACAGTATTAATTATTGTCTCCTAATTACAATTACATGACATTTGTCTTCATGTGTACACTCCAGTATGCATGGCACGTTATCATCCCTAGTGAATAGTGGTTTCGTTGTGTTTGCATAATTTATTATTATTCGCCATTTTGGCTCCATGGTGGTGGCATAAATGCTTAGAAAGCATTATTCAATAACAACTGGCAAATCTGCATTATTGGATACTTCATCCAATATTTCAGTATGCTTAATATGCAATATTCAGCAACCCTTGGCGAAGCTTTTGCCTCGGAGAACTGCTCCGAGTGAGGAGTGAAGGAGAGTTAGTGGGGAGTTTGTTAGCAATGTGTACACATTAACCTTGTTAGTGCTTGAGTTACATTTTAGTCCATGCCTAATGAGCATTATTGAACAACTTTTTTTGGTTCTCTGCAGGACCAGTATTTGAGTGGGAATTGATCCAACTCTATGTCTAGCTTTTATCAGAGGCCTGGTAGCACAAACTAAGCATATAAATAAAGACAGTCCAAGAAATAATGAGCAGCAATAAGGCTTGAAATTGCACTTTCAGGTCTGTTCAGTACCTTTCCTCCTATTATCTTCCATTAAAACCATTGGATTCCTAGATCTTGGATATAAGAGTAACCCATGCTAAGCTTTTGAACAATTCATTTTGTATGTAATCTACCCTCTACAAAAACCATGTCCTTAGAAACTCGCAATTTTCTTGAGTCTCACTAATGAACCATGAGATTCAGGGGTTTAACAAGATGCACTTCTGTTAAGAAGACCACTGGAAGCTCTCCATACTTGTAAAGAGAACTGATACTATGACGTTTGGAAGGCCAAATAAGTGAAAGGCTCTGTGAAACAAAGCCTGTATAGATTTGCATTGTCCACAGCTGTAGATAATTTATTGAAAATTTCACTAATATAGAGGCTTTCCATTGGGAGTTTGGTAAGTCAGAGAGTAAAGAAAAGACAAGGTGTAAACCCTTGTTTAGTATTTTTGGAAGGAGTGTGCAGTAACTCTGCTTCATGACCTCTATAAATATCCATAATAATACTCAGTGCTCAGAATAATGTAAGGGACTACCATTGCTATTGAACAAAATGGCTTTTACTTTTACCACAAGGGCTAAGGATGAATAGGAGTGTCTAAGCAGGGGTGTTTCGGTGATCAGATTTTGAAAATTCTTTGGAAGCCACTTCATTTCCAGACAGCTTCCTCTTCTGGCCACAAAACTATAAGGTCAACAGGGTGGAACAGTCAATCAAGCTCTCAGTAAACTAATGCTAAATGTTAGGAAACCCCAGGAAACTGCAAGTGGTGTCAGTTGACCACAAGGTTCAACTTGGATATAACCAAGGTCTGCTTCTAACACATGATACGTGTTTCTGTAATAAAGGTGAGACAATCAGAATGTCATCTTTATAGCTAATCACACACTGTTCCAAATATCCCATAGTACCTCATTTATAAAGGTGCGTTTATCAGACTGTACAGCATCGCCTCGTACTCATACCGTCTTCTGCAGTAGATAAAATGTTCGATTTGATTATTATACAGCATGTATGTATGAAATTTAACCTTAAATGACCTCTGTCACTTCAAGAGCATATGGAAATGATTCAGCAGAAATCACATTTAACCCTTTGTATCCATTACAGGACCAAAGTATACCCTATTTCCTTCAAGTACTTGAAAATAAATATTTTGCATGTTTAAAATTCATGTTTGCATAAGTTTGGGATTCAAAACAGTGTCACAGTCTTATTATTGTGGGTATGTTTTTTTAAAATCAGTATGCTGTTTAGTTACCAGAGTGAAGGAAAACCGTCTTTGTAAAACTGTTTGTTCTGTCAGATCTCTGCTGCTAAGGGACCATCAGTCAATGGCATTTATCCTCCATAGTCAGTAATGCATGATGGTTATTGGAAAGTGAAGGCTAGAAGTCCTTATCTGTGAGGTTTCCCAAACCCCTGGAGTTGTTTTATTCTGAAATGAAGATTTACTCACTACTCAAGGAGAAAATAACGAAAAGGAACGAGGCATTGTTTATTCATTAAGGCTGAAGCTTAAGCTGTCGATGCATTTTTGGGCAGGATGCATGCGATAAACGTAGTCCTTGTTTTAACCCCTGCTGTCTTTCTTTAATGTCATTCCGTTAATTTGCACAGACTGACATTGATTTACATTCACATTTACATTTACATATATTTATTTGGAAGACACTTTTATCCAAAGTGACTTAAAAGTGAGGTATCATCGAGCTTTTTAAGAAGTAAGTATCCATCAGCTGACTTGAAACAAAGTGCAAGGAGCAACAACTAGATAAAAAATAGTTCGATCACGTGCACAGGACTACTACAAACGTTTTGCAGGTTTTGTAGCTTGGCCCATGTTTTTTTTTTTTTTTTTTTTTTGGCCTGAATCAACATTCAACATAACTTAATGCACAATCAAAGATCCTGAAGCAACATTCAACATAACTTAATACACAATAGCATTTCCTTTCGATTTTTTCTTTAGGGTAAACATGCAGACAGCCTTTTACCCAGACACATGTCAGCGTTGTTCCATTCAGCTCTAACGGCCTCCCACATGCCATCAAGTAGACGTGGGTGCTAAATTTAAATGATGCAACATCTTTGTGGTAAGAAGGCCCTGAGTGTAATAGAGCAGAGATAAATTTGGCTACTTGTGAGAAACACTGCTTTATGTTAAAGATTTTTGTCCAATGATTATGGATTGATGGATAGTGTCCTCTCAAGAGGTCACTTTTTAATCCCTTGTAAGTACAAGTGTAGGCTCGCTCCATCGAATACCTTGTAATCCTTTCCCAATGCAGATGTTCTCTATGCTGCCATTTTCATTTAATATCATGATCGAGTCATGGGTGTTTACTAAACATCGATTATATACCTCTTGCTCATTTTGCATAAGAAGGATACTTCACCCATTAACGGTTAATTCAAAGCAAGAGTTAAGGTCTAGTTAGCATCTGTAAAACACTTACTTGCCCAAAAGACAACATCAAGAAGACAAATTATATTTTATACCAACAGCAATGTGTTATATTTCACAGATGTTTCTTCATTATTACAATGCCTGAAGAGTATAAGTAAGATATTAATAGTGAAAAAAAAAAATCAAAATGATATTCAGCTGGTTCTGTTAGATGTCTTATACTGCTTTCATGGGGGATGCAAACTTTTGCACTCAACTCTAAACCTTAAAAGCCAGGTAATTTTTTTTGGTGCTTTCTTTTAACCCTCTCTTTATATGATCTAACTGCCACCCTGCCGCAGTGTTAGCCTGTAACACAACCTCAACCGGCTGTTCCCAGGTATCTTAATCATTTCCCCAAAAAAACAAAAAAAAGCTGTGGGATTCACAGGAGTTCCCAACCTGGAACCACAGTTGTTTAGGAGTTCTAGCTTATCTGACGTAGCTTATCACTAAACAACAGACCAGAGCATGATAATGAGATTACTGAATAAGGAAATTGGAAATACACTGTAAAAACTGTTTCTATTCAGGCATGTTTTATAATATCTCCCAACCTGTGCATACACTATACAGTATACACAAAAGAAAAAAAAAATGCATTGACTCTTAAGCTAAGCTAACTCTGGTTATCAAAACATGGCTAATCAGCGATGAACACAAATCAAACCATTCAAACAGAGGGACTTGTTAAGGGGTCTGTTTGATAAGTGGGATTTGCCATTGATAAAATTGTATTAGCTAACCTTGGTATCTATGGGGCTAGTCTCACAAGCCTCGCTAGGTACGTTTTGCCATGAACCAGCTACTTTTACAGAAATAGGCAATTTGACTGATATGACAGATGAACCATCCAACTACAAAAGTGCATATGGAAATCACATTGCATCTTAGATTCTGACGCTATTGGCCAAAAAAAGTGTAACTGAGACTGAGACCACGAGACTGATACCTGTCTAGATGATGATTTTAGTGTTTTAGTTTAAAGTGGAATTTGGGTTTGTGCATATCAGAGATATTCGAGGTCATCCGTGACAGCCACAGTATTCATCGTGAAAGTATGATGACTAACATAATCAAAAGAACATTACACAACTGGAAGTTCTCACGTAAATTTGAGGTGTCATTGCATCCTGGTAACTTTTGTTTGCTTTTTTTTTTTTTTTTTTTTTTTTTGGGGTCACCTCATCAATAGGTTCTTTCACTAGTCAAACCTCAGGGACTCTTGAACTGAATTGAAGCCTTGATCTTGTAGCCTTTGTCTTTAGACCACATACATGACTGTGTCTAGCTTTTCAATACTCAGACTCTTGGTCTTGGTGTCATTACTCAATGTCTGGAAACTGAGTGATATAAAGTTTGTCTTTATATAATTGTTCATCATCCAATCATAACAGAGTGTGTATAAGGTTTTGTCTCGTTTTCCACTCTTGTCCAGTGTGTGCAGCTTTAATGGTTGCTGTGGTGCAAAGCAACCATGTTACTAACATGTTTAGTGTTTTATATATAAGGAACAAATCACTACAGGGCATGCTGTTAGAGGAAAATAATCAACGATGGGGTGCTGTGATATGTCTCTAGTTACCGTTACCACCGTAAAAAGGATTATTTTCCTATAACAGCATGTGTTTTATTCCTCTTAGCATCAATTTGACAATGATTACTTTTTTATTTTAAATTAAAGAATGACAAATGGTACATTTTATCCATTTATAGTTACGTTTAATGTTGTGGAATGTCCATTGAACAGGTTAGTTCCTGTTATCACGTTCACAATCATGTTATGGCACCTAGAAACAGTCGTTCTCTCCTTTTTCTCCCTCTTGAAGTTAATATGAAAAAAATATATGCATTTCGTCAGGTTACTACGAAACCGCAAAACGCAAACTCCACTCTCTTGAAGACTTTCCCCTGAATGTTTCAAAGCATGAACACTTATGATTCCTTGCAAAAAATTTTAAATAAACGTCTCCTCACCGGAAGCTTCACAATATCAATGATTATATGTTTTTCTTTGCTAAACAACACATTGTTAAATTGGTTTAGTATTAGTCTTAGTAGTCTTATTATTAGTATTAGTTTTACGTGGAGGTGCGGTTAAAGAAAGTTAATCAACACCTTCTGACCAACAGTAATTGAGAATTCAACACTGATGTGGTATAAAAAAACTTTCTATCATCTCTTTGCTCTATAATTTGGTTTTAGAGACACGGCTTCAGTGTTTCATGCATCAACGATTTCCGCCGCACATGAATGATGTTTTTCCGTGGAACCGTTCAGAGCCATTTCCAAATTCTGCTGAAAGATTGTATTACTGTAACTACTATGAATACATGTTTTTAATTTTCAATTTAGATTATATCATTACATCATTACATCATTATGTACCTCTATCAAAGCTTCGCCTGTGCTTGTGCACTATATATCTACAAGGGCAAAGAAGGAGCAGTAACATTTGTTCCTTTCAGAGTGCCAATATATTTTGCAAATAGCTCCCATTTACTGTTTCTCCTATATCAGCGCCATCATCTACCCACTTCGTTTTTTTTTTCCTATGAAACTCAGTCTGTTATTAGGAGGAGGTGTGTGATCATGAACTGCTTAAGGTCCTCATGCTGCATCTTTTAAATGCATAATAGACAAAACAAACCACATGAGATCAGAAACCTTTTTCACCCAAACAAGTCGTCATACATTTACTTCCTGGAAAAGCCCAGTCTTTGTAGCCCTGCACAGAAGTGACATGATGATTAAGTGCGGTAAATGCTGAAATAATTGAATCTCCTGAAGTTTTTATAGATTTGGAATAAGCAGCGACAGCAATATGAACAACAATGTAGTTACATGTTGTTGGGTTTTCTTTCGTGGATTCGTAAGTTTTTGAGTTCTCCTGCACATCTACATACATGCCACTAATATTCAGATGTTCCCAAGACTCTGAATAAGTAGAAATAAATCTGATCCCCGTACCATCCTAATTTAATTTTGTTATTTTAGCTACATCAGTGTTTATCTATCCTACAGCCCCAAGATAAAAGATCTGAGATCTTGCTGATATTTCAGATGAAGACTGCTTGAAGTTTCAGGACACATTTCAATGATAAAAATGATGCTGTTGAATCAAAACTGCCTTGTGAACCTAAATACATAACGTATCATTCATATCACAAAACCCTTCTTTATGTCTTAGTTCCTATATGCAGCTTGATGTACCTCTGAGCTGACCTTGAAATCTTTTGAATTGAACATATATTCCTAATATATCACCCTTAAAATTAAGGAACATGTACATACGTTTTGTACGTGTGTTTAACGTACACCAAGTTGCCATCACCTGACCGAAGCGCATGACAACCAAGCTAACAGGGAAGTTGTGACAGAAACGCTCTTGTTATCCTGTGATGTGGTGTCAAACTTTCAGTTACTCAGTTGAGAAAATTTAGGGGATGTCCAAGATCTACAGTAGCATTATGGGTCATGTGTTATCAGTGCGAAATCAAACCAGCAAGCAGAACGAAAAAAAAAAAAAAATTGACAGTTGAGCACAAGAAATCCAAGCCTTCTTGTAAGTTTTGTATTTATTCATTATGTCTTAGTAAGAGTTAGAGAAGTCTCCACAGATATATACTGGGGAATTTCAACCAGTGAAATACCCAAATAAATGTCCATAATGAAATCATAATTTAAAACCATGAACAAAAATAGTACATAAAACAGTACATAAAAGTCAGATCTTTTACACTAAAGAATTTCTTAAGCTGTCTAAGTGGGTTACTGGATGTAATTAGGCCATTTTCTTAGGAGACAAGTCCTTTCAATTCTTCTCTCTGGAGATCCTAAAATCCCTTTAAAGTCCAACATTAACCAGTACAAAAGTGTCCGCAATGGAGCCATAATTTAAAACAGTGAACAAAAATATATCATATAAAAGTCATACGTTTTAAAACATATACATATATACAGTATATAAAATTCATACCTTATGCACCATTTACATAGAAGTTATTTTTTCAACTCCATAAGAGAGCTAGTGAATGTAATTAACCTGTCTTGTTTACATATACATGTGGAAATAACTCCTTTCAACTGACTTTTTTAATATAAAGAGATCCCAAAAACATTCCAGTACTCATGACTTTAAAAAAAAAAAGGCAACTTAGTCCAATGAACTACTGGTACTTTTATCTAGACCTCTGCCCATGCTTCTCTTTCAGTTTGGTAAAAAAGGAAATAATTATCTCACCACAATTATGCTGCCATATAAAACATAAAATATTGCTCATTTGAAATGTTATCTGCTTATTGTGCAATTAAAGCCGGGTTTACACTTTACGATTTTCCGCTTGATTTTACTGTCATGGACAAAATCGCAATCATTAAAGAATTCTTCAACCATGAGTTAAAAATCAGCAGGCTTACAACACATAAGCTGATGTGCTCACTGGTGGATAGTTTAGTTCCATTGTGATCAAACATGTTTGACCACAAATTTCTGTCAGTGTCCGAAAGTGTGAGCGTTGCTCAATGCTCATCTAAAATCCACCAATAGGAAAACTGGGTCACTTTCTCCATGACCTCAGATCACGCTGATTGATGATGTAAGCAGAACATGATAATAGTATTTTTTTTTAATCATAGAATCTCACATGCATTATCATGAGTTATTGCGTAGACTGTTATAGAATTTGGCCCCGAAATGACTTTCATTATTGTGTACTGTGAGACAAATAATAATCTCAAAAGTCTGCTGAAATTTCACAGTGTAAAACTAGCTTATGATAACATCTTATCGGTGGAAGTGGTATACAAAGTTAACCATGGGGACTTTTCTCATCTTACAGAAATTACCAAGTAGCTCATGAACTTCGCATTATAGTTCCAATGACAGCTCGTTTAGCTTTTTGGGCATGTTACTCATCCATTTATGTAGTGTAGCAGAAGAGCAAGGCAGCAGGGCAACAGATGTAGGTAGAAGAGATCAGTTCAGTTGCAGGAGTGACCAGTGTCAGAGTTCTGTGCATCCAGAATCCAGATCAGGCCAGATGTCCAAGCCCAGGGTCAGGGCCAGCCCTTGCCATTGTCCTTATTGAGCTCTTGCGCTATAGTCCTTAAAGATGAGCCACCAGGTTATCCAGGTCTCTTTTCCCAAGCTGCATCCTTTATAACTTGATCCTTATGAGAGTGATTCCAGAAGGGTTCTGTAGAAGTCAGAACGGAGGAACCTGGGGTACGAATCCTTTTCCATTAGGCTAAAGACAATCTTCTGGGCCTCTTCAAAGCAATACCTTGTTGGGGTTTGCACATTCTGTTTGATCAGCTCCCTGGTTTTGTGGTCAATATTGATCTGTGGGACATTACGAAAAACGACGTAAGTCATCGTAATGGCTTTATTACAAATAAAATCGCTTGGCATACTGCTTTTCAAAATGCTACGTGGATTTTAATTTTGTCATTTCAATGGATTTGCAGTGATCTGTAGCTATTAAACATTCTTGAACATGGATAATATGAAGAACGTCACAATTCTTTTTTTTACCTCTTTTGGAGCTTCAGCCCGAATGTAGCGTTCAAATATCTTCTTGGCTCTGGAGTTCAGTCTAGAGTTGCACTTGATTTTCTTGAAGTCCTCGCAGATCATCCAGAATTCAATATTCTCATCGCTGAACTCAGACTTGAGAAAGGCCTGGAAAGTTGTTTTACCAGCTGCAGGAGATGAGAGGACAAGAGTCACTCTGTGTAGTTTTATGGACATGGCACATTTAACATTTGTCTTATTTTTGTGCCTTCATTCCTATTTGTATCTCTACAACCACTGTGCGATGAAGATCTAATGATCTGCTCATAATTACTGGTAGATGACTATCCATCAAAGATGTAGGCATTGGACATACAAAGATTATTTATTATAAATGTAGTACTGTGCAGTTATGGTACTTACATTTTGATCTAAGAAGAGTTTCTAGAGATTGTGACCAGAGCAGGCTCTCCTCAGGTTTAAGTCTGGTTGAAGGAAAGAATATTAATACCGTATAATACATACAGCTGGTGTACAGAGACAAAATCCCATAGCAAAAAAATACACAAAAATTACACTCACTTCTCTGACATTGGGCTTCTCATGAGCTTGCGCTGAAGCCGCCACTTGATGTCGTTCCTCCTGTAATGAGAAAAAGAGTTTAACACATAAGTTCATAGTTTTCATTAAACAAGGCATCAAAAGTATATAAAAAAATTCAACTCACTGAGATTGTGGTGGCCTCTCTTCCTTGGTCATATTGTCCAGTTCTTTTGTGGTTCGTGGCAAGCTCGGCATTTTTCGCTCGGATGTGTTTTTAGCACTTAGGTGTGTTTGTGTTTGGGGCTACCGTTAGCTGGTTACCGCAGGATCTGAAAGCAAGAGAGGATGCAACAGTTTTTATCACCGAGACTTGCAGCACGTCATCAACTCAGACATGCCTAACCACAGAAAGCAAGAGGAAGTTTGAACTGACGCTCGTTGGCTGCTCAGGACCTGGTGAATGTGCTGCTCACTTTGTTTCTTTCTTTGACATGTACAGATGCAAATCCGCCAGTGGAAACTTCAGCAGCCGATAAGCAAATGCTGACTTTTACCTCACAGCTTTTCAGTGAGCTCTTTGTCTGCGCTAGCAGGGCACAACAAACAGTGCTGCCATAGGCATAAACCTGATAATAATTGTTTATTTTTAGCAGTCATTTGACTAGACAATGCTTGTTAACATGTAAACATCATTTGAAATCAGCAGCAAAACATACATTCAGAAATATTCTGCTTGCTTATTGGAAACGTTTCCATTCCATCTCATAATGTTTTACACCTGCCTTTGTAAATTGTTAACTCATGCATAGTACGAGAGTAACACCACTTGAGTCAATTGGGCTACTGTATTTTATGTATAAACCAAATATTAATTGAAAAAAGGTCTTTGAGAAAGGAATGGTGTCTGTACTATAGGTGAAGCCCTTGGTATTGTGCTGTAATGGTGTCATGGTCGCAAACTTCTAACAATTGCCACATGCCAGCTCATATGAAAAATAAGTGGTTAAGGTTGTTCATACCTTTTCCTCTCTCAGAATTACTCTTTCTTGTTAAAACGCCTGTTACTGGAAGGTCACAATGCTGGACAGTGTGTCCTTGCTTTAACCTACATGATTTGACTTATGAAAGGCTCAAAAACTAGCTTGTTCACACCGGAGGGGAAATGCTAAGCCTAGCAGTTCTTTGAGGGAAATCATGCAAGCTACTAAACCACAGCTGAATTAGTAGAAATTCACTGGAGTTGCAGGGGGTTTCTGCAAGCATTGTGTTTGGGGCCAGTCAAGAAGGTCGAGGACTTTCTCTGTATGGGGAAACAGGATTGCTACTGTGTCCTTAGGGAGGTCACCAGACAGCCTTATAAAAACCCCGTTCTTGTTGAAAGTTTCACTTCTCCTTTTGATATTCTCTCAAGTCTTGATATTTCAAGCAGAATAAGCATGATATTCACCCTTTCATCCTTGTACCTGAGTCCAGTGCAGTCCCTGCTGGATTGGTTGGCATGGATGGGGCAGTGATGGCTCAGTGGATAAGGCTCTGGGCTACTGATCAGAATGTTGTTCAGTTCAAGCCCCAGAACCACCAAACTACCACTCTTGGGCCCTTGAACCAAGCCCCTTAATCCTATTTCATGGCTGACCCTGAGCTTTGATGCCAGCTTCCTAACAAACTAGGACATCCAAAGAAAAGAATTTTACTGTACTCTGTGTATACTTGTGACAATAAAGATGATCTTCATCAAAATGTAAAATTACTCAATATATTCATATTCATTTCAGCAGCAAAGCTTCTACCATGCCCTGTACCCTGAATGTTCATTCATTCATTCATCTTTAATAAGCGCTTTATCCTGGTTGCAGTGGATCCGGAACCTATCTCAGGATCACTGGGTGCAAGCCAGGAATACAACATCGATGGGATTCCAATCCATCACGGAGGACCTGCACACAAACACACACATTTTCACACCTAGGGATAATCTAGAGTAGCTAATCCACCTACTGGCATGTCTTTGAGAGGTGGGTGGGAATCTGGAGAACATAACATAATTCTAGACAGACAGTAACCCAAGCTCAGGATCAAACCAAGGACCTTGGAGCTTTGAGGTGGCATTGTTACCCACTGCACCACCATGCTGTCCACATTCCTATGGAATGTTATTGAGAACAACAGTGATCTAAAATGCATTTGTACCAAAAATGTCATATGAAGTCAGACACTTCTGGCATTTAGGGAACCAAGATACACCTGTGGTAGAAAGCACATGATATCAGCATTGTTTGTGGCATGGGAGGTTGAAATAGCGAGACTGGAATAGTTCATTTTCTATTCTGATCCTGAAAAAGGGAACCTGTTGGCCTTTCAGTGCTAATTTAAAATGACTAGGTTTGATTCCTCGTGCACATTACGTCAGCTGAAGAGTTTTTATACAGGTGACTGCACTGATACACTCTTTGGGGGAAAAAAAAGGTTCTTTGAAGAGTTCTTAAAAAATAAGGTCCTGCTTGGAATAATAGGGCCTTTCGCACCGCTTTAGTTCCAGAACTAAATTTACAGTACTAAAGTACTGGGCGATTTTGCGCGAACTATTTCCCAGTACGGTTTAAAGGGTTGCATTCGCACCGACAGTGGGCACTAGGAAGTGACGTAAGCCGGTCGACAGCGACGTCATTTGTGCGCGGCGTTCAACAACGGAAACAAAGAAGAACAACGTAAACAACCGGAGGATGGAGGACGCTGTGATCGGAGCTGTGTTTTTGTTGTGTCT
>CM040457.1:29977910-30003237 GCA_022758105.1 Pangasianodon gigas | reverse complement strand
GGGCGATTTTGCGCGAACTATTTCCCAGTACGGTTTAAAGGGTTGCATTCGCACCGACAGTGGGCACTAGGAAGTGACGTAAGCCGGTCGACAGCGACGTCATTTGTGCGCGGCGTTCAACAACGGAAACAAAGAAGAACAACGTAAACAACCGGAGGATGGAGGACGCTGTGATCGGAGCTGTGTTTTTGTTGTGTCTTGCGTCCATCTATCGCTGTTCTCCATACTTGCGAAATAAGTTGACACTACAGTATGTTTACACGGCGTTTTAAATCATGGCGGGTGAGGGCGTTTTCATACGCGTTTGGCCAATCAACGTCTACTTACGTCACGGATAGTACCAGTTGTGCTGGTTAGACCCTGCTCCGGAGTAGGAACTAATTTGGTTCTCGAAAAAGGCAGTCCGGTACTAAAATCGCGCCCAATTCCGGAGGTGCGAAAACGCCAAAAAGTGGGTAGTTCCACAATTAGTTCAGGTACTATGAAAAGGTTCCCGCGGTGCGAAAGGCCCTATTCTTGCAAAGAGAGACACTCACAGTTTCCTCGGTTGCAACATCAGCATGCTTTACGCTACCTTTTTGGGAACCCCTTTAGATTTCTATGTAGGACCCTAAAAAAGAGAGGGTTTCAGAAAAGCCTGTAACCCGTTTAGAAATTTTGAATTGTTGACCATCCAAAAAAACCACAGAGAAATTATTCATTCAACCAAATGCCCTTCTGAGGTTTGCAGGTTTGTTGGTTAAGTAACTATTGTTGTATCGGTACACCCTTTGGTCATTTGTTTGAAACCTATGTAGTCCTCACATACACTATTAAAAAAGTTCCAGTTAGTATCCTTAAGAGTTTTTGGTTTGTCTTTCCGAGGGAACCCTTAAAGGTTTTCTGTAGAACCCTCCAAAAGAGGGGTTCTCTTTCTGAGAGGGTTCCAAGTAGGGGCATTTTAGGACCCTAAACTTCGAAATAACCCTTGAGGAACTATTTTTGTCTAAGGGTGTGTAATCCTAACTGACAAATCACAGCCATCATGAGTTCTATCAATGTGTCAGGGGTATGTGAATATATTCTTAAAATCAGTCAAAATAAGACTTTTTTAGATTTCCCAAGAGCTCAAGAAACCATCACTTAAATCGGATTTATGACATACAGGAATTTTAGATTCTGCCAAAGGCCAAGAAACCTTTATAAAGCAAAACAGATGGTTTTTTTTTTTTTTTTAGATGATCTAGACTCTTAGCACTCTGTTTGTCCTTCAGGGGGAACTCCTTAAAATTTCTATGTAGGACCCTAAAAAAGAGGGTTCCAATAAGATCCCCTTTAGAAATCTAATCCAAATAACCCTTGATCAACTATTTTTTTTCCCTAAGAGTGCATTATCCTAATTAACAAATCACAGCCATCTTGAGTTGTACCAGCGTGTCAGGGGAATATTAATTTGTCCTTGAGATCAGTTCTTTATAGCTTTCCCAAGAGCTTCAGCAACCATCAGTTCAACTGTTTTCAGATGGTGACCATGTGAAACTATTCAGTTGACACTGTTAGTTGTCCTAGTTTGTAGTCATACATTAGTTGTCCTAGTTTGGTACATAGTAATTTTTTGATTTCTCCCAATGAACAATCATAATGAAATCATAATGAATTCTTTAGATCAACTTCAATTGAACACCCTCTGTTTGGTTCATCACTCTACTCTTTTTTGTTTGTTTAAATTCACATAGCTGTCCTACTTTAGATTAGCTTTGTGACATATAGGAGTTTTAGATTCCCTCGACTGTTTAATTATTTTAAGCACATTGAATTTTACTGGTGTTGTTTTTTTTTTTAAGACGTGTTCGTCGATTTGTTCCTCTTTGGGGAACCCCATTGATTTTCCTTGTAGACCCTAAAACAGGGGGTCTTCCACTTAGAAAATCTTCCAAGTAGAGCTCTTACCAAGTAGTTAGAAATCTTGAACTATTAACCAATCAATGAACCCTTGAGGAAACATTTTCCCAATGTAGATAACCAGATGATTTGTCAGCTTAATAACCGTTGGGTTTTGTATGTACAGATGTGACTGTACACACCAGAAAGCAAGGTCGGTAGAAAGGCCTGTGGTTTTCAATACATGTTTAAGAATGATGAAACGGATGTGTCAAGAATGAGGATACATGTGTGTGTCAGACAGGAAACCCTCAGCCCACTCGTTTGGTTTCACACTGACGTCTAGAGTGTATGACAGCATGGTTGCATTAATGGAGGCCCTGTGGGGTACAGATGTAATAATTGACACAGAGTGTTGCATTAGACATATTGTTGTGTAATTAAGGAACAAATTACTTGGGGGGATGGTGCTTGTACGGAAATAATCAGCAACAAGATGGTGTGATGTGGCCTGACATGAGAGTCACTGCTACCAACTCAGAGTTGATTATTTTCCAATAGCTGCATGTTCTGAAGTGTTGTCTTCATTTTATACCACAGCCATTTGGAAAAAATTTTTTTTTTAAAGAACAACACACACTTTTTAACCATTTATTGCTACATTTAATGTTAAGAGACGTCCATGAGACATACTTCCTGTTATCACTTCCATTAAAAACAGTCACTCCCTCACCAGCTTCTTTTTTTCCCCTTCTTTTGTCATGTGACTAAGACAACTTATGGCTCATGCCACTCTGAGAACGCCTGATCTCGTCTGACCTCAGAAGTTAATCAGACAAAAAAAAAAACTGCTGGTTACGGAGAAACAAGAAAGGGCCAGGCCAAATCTTCTGTCCTGAAGACTTTCTCAAGGTGGAAAACTCCTCATGGTGGAGACTGGGACAAAGCGCTAACACTGTTGACTCCTTCCATAACTGTTAAAGAAACGCCTCCTGACAGAAAACCTCACCATATCAACATTTACTCCTTTTTTTAATCCATGTATTATTAGTCTGAGATTATTAGAGCAATTCCCTGTGGATGAGTTGTTACTATAGAAATGATAATGTATTAGAATGTCCTATTGATTCGGGAATTTAAAAGTGCTTTGGTAAAAGTAAGGAAAATTACTTGGGGAATGTTCTGTTTGCCAGCAATGACATTAAAAAAAAAAAAAAAAATTAAATAACTTCACGTTGTACTTGTTGTCCTTTATAGTAACATTTAATGATGTTAACAATGTTGTTTCTGTTATCGCTTTATGTTATGGCGACTATAAACAGTTGTTTCTTCACCAGCCTCAGTTTCCTTCTGTTTTTTAAAGTTCATCAGACAATAAAAATGCATGTTACTGAGAAACCGCATGTCACTGAGCTTGTCATGTCACTGAGAAATCGTCACGAAGTGTGAAGCCCTCCATCCTCAAGTCTTTCCTATGGAAGGAAAAAAGTTACAGCTTTATCCCTGAGTGTTATAAAGCACTGACACTGGAGACTCCTTTCAAAAATAGTAAATAAACATCTCCTTGAAGAAAACTTCACCATCTCAACGATTACAAATGTTTGTTTGGTTTTTTTTCCTCCCAATTTATTTATGTGGAGTGTCAATCTTTCAGGTCACTGTTAAGTTGCTACTATAGAAACAATAATGTATTAGAATGACCACATTAATATAAACCAGTGGTTTTCCTTGCAGTCTGACCTACTTCTGAGCTGCAGTACTAAAAAAGTAATCGACACCTAAACCTAGAACCCTAAAGCTTTCCCTTTCAGAGAGCTTCCCAAATAGAACTTTTTTAACACACCAAGAACTCTTAACTAACCAAAGAACCCGTGAGAAATGCTTTTCTGTGAGAACTTAAGTCATGTTTGCATGCAAGAGTTTAGTTATGCTTGCAACTTCCTGTGTTTTTTCCCTTTTTTGCTTTTCTGTCTACTTGACGTGTTCTGTCTATTTGGCGTTGATGACAGCATTTCTCATAAATTCATAGCTGGGTAAATAAGCAAGCAGACAAGCCCCTAATATCAAACAAACAGAGCATGGAGACATGTGACTTACGCACTTTGGATATGAATGTGCAGAAATGAAAGCATTTCAAGAGGAAGAGGAAGCCGCCCTTGTTGATACTGTAGCATGCCACCGTTCAACTGTTGAGAACAACTTGTACAGACAACAAAAAGGGAACAGTGCAATATGCATAAAAGCCATTCAAATGCACCAACAAGTATTCTTTTGTATTACTTGCACACTTGCTCATTCTTTATTATAGAATTTTACACTGAGATACCATTGACTTCGGTGCATCACCAATGATATATTGGCTATATTGTAAAGTGCATGCATATTTGCAGAGATGGTATTTAATTAATCAGCACAAAGCAATGCAATGTGGATGCTGTAATACATGAAATAGTGATAACATAGAATTTGGGTAAAGCTTAAACTAGAGAATAAAAATTATTGGACTTTATGGTGCATCTAATAATCAGCCGAAGCAATTGCAGACTGGAGAAAAAAAACCCATCTTATCTGCCTCTATAAAACACCATCAGTGCAGAAAGTGTCCATGTGAGAACTAAATAAAGCTTCCACTGCGAAGTGTAAATCTCCCATCAGCATCAGATTACAGAGTATTGAGATAAGCATGCAAACCCGTTTTTCCATTCAGCTTATTCAGGTACATAACTTTGCATCTTTAGCACATAACAAAAGGCCACGCGTCAGCTCTGGTTGATTCTTGATGTGATCTCAAGTGTAGATGCAAGTAAACATGGGACAAAACATTAATGTGGCATGATCAATACGCCGTGATCGCACAAAAATTTACAAAGAATAGTTCAGGAATGAAGTTTGGAAATAGTTTTTGGATGTTTTGTCTTTTCTTCAGTACAGATACTGTGTGTTTGTTGTCTGGATTTCACTACTGAATATCCAAGTGATCACACACTCGCCTCAATAGACATACAGACTTACTAATAATAATTTTTGACATAAATTGTCATTTTTCAGGTGAAATTTCCTTCACATCAACAACCTATGTGCATAATTAACTACACTTTACCTTGAAATATCATTAAATCATTAAAATACATTAAAATGAACATCTCATGCTCGTCTTTTTCCACAAGTCATCCATTACACATTAGAAAAATCAACATTTTTAGTTCCCACAACATTCACTCAGCCCTGTTACTAGTACACATTCACCTCTATGAAATATTTAAAGCCAGATGTTCAACAGGAAGTTGCATCATCCAAATTTCCAGAAGATCCTGGGAAGAAGAAAAGGTAAATTCTCTCGTTCTTTTTTTTTTTCTCTTTATTTTCAGTGATATTGTGATCATTTCTGACGGGGTCACTTTGAAAGGGCGACGCTCTTACCCAAAATATATATATTAAAAGTCATTTTAAAAATGCTATTTTGAGTAAATCATTAGCATGGCCTCTAGTTAACCACATTTTATGTGTTTGCTAATTCTATGCCTCAACCCTTAACCCTGTTGGTGTCATAAGAGCAAAAATATCAGCTGAGAAACCTTGTAAAAATGAGATATTATTGCCTGAGATGAAGGAACACTTTTTATTTTGAGTGGTTAAGTGCAGGTTTTTTTTTAGATTCAGTGTTGAAAATCTTACTGCAAAAGAGCATGATTCAGGTTTTAAAGTTGATGCTACAGCTGTTTTTTTTTTTTCTTTTCAGTTCTATGGCATCCTTTTTCAGAGTCAGAAACCACAACGTGTTTCTGAAAGTCTGTAAAGTAAAATGTAAGTGATGAACAAAGTAGCTTTCATTATTCTGGTAAGCTCATGTACAGTGTGGAAATCCCACTTGAGTCTACTTGTGAAAAACATCAGCTAATTTACTGTCAGTTAGCTAACTTGCTATCTAAGCTAATTTAGCTAATGCAAGTAAGATGAGGCTACTTGGGATAGCTGGAGCATACAGGCTTTTCCCAATGGTATATTCTTAGATCCTGGCATTTTGATAATAGTAAAAGTGTAGAACTATTCACAGGTTTTTTTTTTTTGTAGATTCTTGTGCATAAAAAGTAAACAAAAAATGCAAACTTTTGAATAAACAGCCCCCAAACTATTGCATTAATCTTATTTTAAATTGTCCAATGGAATGGGGGAAATTCTAGCTAAAAAAAAGAAACGATTGTCTGATTATAGACCTCAGAATTAAATCTGACACTTTGTTCTTTAACGTCATATTCAAATGTAATAAAATGGAGTAAAAGACCGAGTCACAGAAACAGAAATATCAAGTTTCAGCTGCTTTGCTTTCACATTTACAGCCCGCTATGTAGCTATAGTTGAATATACTGTGGTGTAGTGTGACTTTCTTGACAATGCGATGCACAGTAGCAATATCAAGCCATTATAAGAGTGGAAAGAATGGATGATATGATGGATTAGATACAAGAAGAACACTTGTTATGTTCCTGCTTTAAAGGCCAATGCAATCTAGCTTTCTATCTGTCTGCATTTAACCGGATACACTTACTGCTGATTAGCAACATGGAACTGAACCTAATTTTACTATTCTGAACAAGCAGGAGTGGAGAACAAAATACAGCCAAATGATGGCAAATTGTGTCAATGATGTCAAAATCATATTCAGAGAAGTGAATGAAGTTTCCATTTAGTGGAAGTTACAAAGTGTTCACTGTTCTTAGTATTTTACAGTTAAAAACATAAAAGTAAGTAAGCTGAAATGTTTTCTTTTTATGAACTCAAACTCAGTCCATCTTCATCACCCTCACTTGTTTGAAATTATACAAATTTTCCATTAGTGGATTGTTTTTCTTTCTCTTTCTTTCTTTCTTTTTTTAATATGATGGACTACGGATCTGATGTGATGTTTAAATATAGTTAAAGTGCACCACAGATGGAATGAATTGCCGTTCAAGCAACTTAAAATGTAATAAGTGAATAAAAATTTTCAATGATTGTAGGTTCTTTTTTTTTTTTAATCAAATTGGTAGGCTATGGATTTTTTTAAAAATATTGGACTGGATGTTTTAAATATAGTTCACGTGCACAGAGTCACAATTGATTGAATTTGTAGTTTGTTTGTTTTGTTTTGTTTTATCAGGATTTGACTCAAAATCTTTGAGTATTTGAAAGTCGTGAATTAAAATGTAGGGAGTAAAATGTTTGAAACGTTAGAAATGGTATTTGAATAAAAAAATATTCCAGTAATTCGGAGTACAGTGATGATGCTTATATATGGAATTTAGGAAAATAATAGATTTGAAAATGATTCGTACAGCAGTACGGATTGAGTTTGACTCTGAGGCCTGAGGGAAAGCCACTGCTGGGTTTCTGATCAAGGCCCACAACCCTCAAGCGGATGTGTCCTGAATCTGAACTCGCAAGTCACTATGAGTAAAATACTACCAAACCAATAAATGCAAATATAACGAGGCAAGAAGCTTCCACGGCATTTTTCAGCACAGTGTTGCCACCTACCGTCCGTCCAACAGACTGTGCGACCAGTAAATGAAAGTTTCCCCTGAGCAACATTTAAATGCACTGCACTCAAAATGGATGTGGTTTAGTTACACGGTACTTTTATTTGCAAGGGCAATTCCAAGAGAGTAAGCTGTTCAGTCTTCTGAGAAAACACCAAAAAGTATCCCAAGGTAAAAGGAAATGAGATTCTGATGAAACCTCGTTTTTTTTTTTTTTTTTTTTTAAACTAACATCATATATCAATAACTCATATCACACAAAGCATCAGCTTTTCTTGGGCAATTTTTTTATTTTTTATTTTAATAATCCAAAATTTTTACTACTCATGGCATGACAACATTTGATTGCGCAATTATATACTTATACAGTACATGATGATTTACAGCTATTTCATAATAATTATAATAATAATAAAAAAGACTGCTATATAATTTCGCATGTGGTATGTAGATGACTTTTTATATGTGTACCGTATCCACGCAAATAAGCAGTTTACCATATGTGTGGTGGCCTGGGAAAACCCATCGGCTGGCCAGAATTGGGGTTTTCAACCTGTACCATAGTTTGACACCTCAAATTTAAGATGCAGTAAATAGATTTCATCGAAATGGCATGGAAATGACTGATTTCCTCAGTGAATGTCACATTTTTAAGGGTAGCCAAACTTTAAAATGTTAGAAATGTACTTCTGATTGATATACATACAAAAGAGAAACCAGTTTAGTTTAGCAAATCTTGTAAAAACTCAAAATTTCACCATGTAAAGTGTTTTCTCAGGCCGCCACACACATATATACACATATTTCTTAGAAAAAAAAAAAGTCAAACAAAAGCATGTTAAAAAAAAACCCTTACGCTTGTTATACTTAAAAGATGACCACACCACAAACTTGACTACAACCTTATTCTACTTCGCAAACTAATACAATGTGCAGCAACCTGCAAGTTTCTGTACAATATAACGGTCCACAGAGCGACGTTTGCCAGTTTTGATATGCAATACACACTCAATTACATTTCCTTAAAGTGCGCTAGTTACCAGGTAATAGTGAGATTGATGGTGAGTGTATGTTAGCACATTGTTGATATGATCAATCATTCAATTGGGGTGTATTCACAGACACACATATTACAGACCTAGACCATGTGACGTACGTTTGTAATTTCGGAAAAAAAATCTAGCTGAAAATTGTGCGCTACATTTTCCTGCATCAACTTAACGTAATTTTTATCCATGTGTCAGAAATTTCAAGATAGTTTTTACCATGGATATATACAATGGTAAAAGTTTGAATCAGCTACGTTTCCTAGCTACTTAAGAGATCGCTAGCCAGTTTTCTCTACCTATTTATTTGACAACTTCAATCAATCTAGCCTATCTACCTTTTTTTTTGTCTAGCTGTACACAAATAATCGTCATCCTAAGTTGGCTAGCTAGTTACTCTTTCATGTACAAGCAAAAGCTAGCTACATTTGCTTGAAAGATGTGTCAATCGATGCTATTCTGACTTTTACAATGTACCTGACTTTGTAAATGTTGGATATGTCGGATTTTGAAGCACTACAGCATATTTCTAGTTGATTTTTGACTTAGCTAATAGTTTGGAGTTTCAATTTTCAATAGCGTCGTAGATCCTTACATACTTAGAAAGCTTACGTACATGATAACGTTGTAAGAAAGTACACATAACAGTACATTATGGGCTCAGATGGTAAGACTCAAGTTTTATTATTTTATATTTTTTCAAACAATACAACATCTTAAGGAAAATCAAGTATTTTTCCCTGCAGTGAATAAAAATATCTTTGATTCTTTCACATATCTCAATGAACAAACTTTTAAGAATCGCTGCACATCAGTAGTGGCTTATTTAGGTCTCTAATATGGATGTCTGTGGTTGCTGAAATTGAGTTTTTTTTTTTTTTGGTAAAGGGGCACTATACTGACATATTGAGTAAATCACTATAATCTATAATGAAGAGCATTTAGTTCCTCAGTTCCAAATGGCCTATTGAGAGTGGCTTTTTATAGTAGAACTCCATGGGAACTCAAGCGGTTCAGCCTGAACGAACATGTACGTGCATTTACCTGGGAACCAAACCCACTCTTAATGAAAGACATTTAATCCTAGAGAAGTCAGGTGTGGCCTCATTTCTGCAGCAACCCTTGGTAGGTGTCAGATTTTAAAAACCGCGGGTAAGAGTCCCTCGTCATGAGCCTGTAGATCAGAGCTTGGGCCGAGTCGAAGGTGGCCATGTCTGGCTCTGCGATCTTTTTTGATATTGTCGCTCGAGTCTTACAGTCGATGTTGATCTGGAAACAAATGGATGAGATTATTATACATTTTTTTCAGCCTGGCTTTCATTAGCACATTTATCAGCTTAGCACTTTAGTCAAATAATGATGGAGTTGTGCAGTAATTATTGCCACATTTCAATTATTCATCACACCCAACACTGTGGATCACCTCAAGGATCCGAGATCCAACGTACCTGCCTGGGAGCCTCCGTTTGTACAAACTCAGAGTAGATCCTATTGGCCTCGCACGTCATTTCCGTCCTGCATGAGATCTTCTTGTATTCCTCACAAGCTTGCCAGAACATAATGTTTTCCTCACTGTATTCGGACTTCAGGAACTCCGTGAAGGCATGCAAACCAGCTACAACAGGGGAAAAAAATCCAGAACAACAGGGAATCATGACGTAAACTGGGTTTATGTAAGATTCTTCTGTAAAAATAAGGCTGCATTTTGGGTGTTGGCTTGTCACTGAGAAGACGCAAAGCTCCTATTTGAATGCTGACGCGCAGATTTGAATTATCCAAAGCACCTTAAAACAAAAAGCCTTCAAGTATTTCAGTATTACTTTTGCTTTTTTTTCCTTTGTAATTTTATTTTTTGAAAAGATACTTTCGATTTCAATCAATTAAACAATGAGTTTTTACTATACATCACCCCAAGTTGAACAGATATTATATATGAGTACATTGGAAGTTGAACCACTCTTATATAATGATTGTCTCTTAATGGAAGTTAAGTTCACGACTGAGAAGTTCAGTGTTTGTTTTTAACGTTGTCTTTTAAAAACGTTGCTCTTAAATTGGAATCGTGCTCAAAAACTCAACAGAACACATGATAAAGACTGAAACGTAGCTTCTTACCTGGGGACTCCAGTAGCTTTTCGATCGACTCGCTCCAGACTGTAACATCTTCAACAGGTTCCTTGGCAAAGCAACAAAATCTACCCTTCAAAATTACAATTAGATCTTTCACTAGTCACATAGGCTACAAAACCAGGATTACCTTACAACCCCGTGCATTTAGCATGAAATTCATGAATTTCTCTAAATTCACTCATTAAAACACAAAAGACAACACATTTCATATTGAACTAGCAAGAAATATACTACAATTTTTTTTTTTTTTTAAACACAGCCTGATCAGTGCATTAAAGTGCTATTACATGTCCAGAGTACAAATTGAATCCTAAACGAACTCACTTTATGGCCATCTTTGCCACTCCGGGTGTTCAGGATCTGCTTGCCGCGCACTCTGCCAGTGTGTGGGACTGTCGAGTGGGTCTGAACAGAACTACCTCCATGAATAGAACGCATGGAAATGAACATGCAAAGCTCCGTTTGGGAGGGTCACCTCACCGCAGGACCTGTGGGGAAGCCTCTTCCGATCTAAGTTAAGGCCCAGATGACGCCATGCCTAACACGAGAACTTCCATTTAGTCCGTGGGGGTGAAGGGGAGGGAGGGGAGCAGCGATTTGATAGATAAAGTCTGAAAAATATTTTAATAAAGAAGGGTGATTCATTACTGAAACAACGTTGGGCAAAGTGTAAAAAGCTCTTTCTTCCTGCTTACGTAATTCATCAAAATACTTCAGAAATGAAACATCAGGTGTGTTAGTGGCCTGTTATGTCATTTCATATGATTTTTACTGCATGACAATTACTTTTCAACTTCTTCATTTTACTATTATTATTATTATTTTATTTATTAACCATCAAGGCAGCAGGCCACTAATATGCAAACCTGAAGAAAAAAAAAAAAACATGTTCAGACGTAAAAACACACACTTTTGTAGTTACAGTAAAATCCAAAATGATATCCACTCATAATTTTAAAAACACAACGTAAAATTATATTCATTTATTTTATTAGTCAGGCCATATATATTTAATCCAAATGGGAATATTATAGAATTAATTATATTAAGTATATTAAGTGGCAGCTGAATAAATTTTTTTTAAAATAAATTATAAATGAATATAAATTATTCAAACTTTTGAACTTTAATGTAATTATAACTATGTGCCTTTATGTCTGAATATTGCTTTCAGTTCTCAAGAACACATTTCTTTTTTTTTTATTTTTATTTTTTCTTTTAAATTAAAAAAAGGATGATTAAATCTTCTTTGAGAAACTGAAAATTGTAGTGTTAACACCTTTCTCAGTTTTGGACACTAACGTAGCTTGATAAAAAAAGCCAAATTTACAGAGCATAGTTGCATTGAAGACACAGTATAACTATTTATATATTTATTTACATTAAAACACACTAGTTAAGTTAAATAATGTGTACGTAAATGTACAAATTAGATTTAAAATTTAATACCTAGGTAGTTAATAAAGCTGTAACACATGGTTATGTTTATTTTAACCCTTTAATCACCCATTAAAAAATGTTTAACCTAAAATAGAATGATGCTAGAATTAAAATTCTTCTAATTTGAGTCATTGTGTCTCATTAAATTCAGTTTAGTGAATATGTTTTCAAATATGTGACTAATTTCATCCCTGTAACTTTCCCAACAGCTCTGATTCACACTCCTGTGCACACACACACACACACCTGTGCACACACACATCCTTGAGCATGGGATTTCTGCGCTTATTAGTTATTAGAAATAGAAATAATTCAACTGTATTGCTCTACAGTCTTACCTGCAATAAAGCTTTTACCTTAAAGTCTTGATTTTTTTTTTTTTAATCCATCATTTCCTTCATCTATAGCGACTTGGGAGATAAAGATTGGTAGCAGTATAGCAAACCTAGATGAATTTGGACACAAAGCTTTCTCTGTAATCGTTCTTATGGATTTTGCTGCTATTCATTAGATTCATATTCATAGTCTGTTCAGTTTCAGATGAACTCTTCAAGATTTATTTGACTCTTTGAAGTACATGGTTTATTACTAAAAGCACTTTGATTAAACTAATGCAATGGTCTGGTTTGGCTGGTCAGTATACCCTTAAAGCCATCGATCAAACAATCGAATCAAAAAGCGTGACATTAAAATCGCTGAATGGAAATCTGGCCGTAGGCAAATGGAGTGTGGTGGAAATCATCGTGTCTCCTCCGATTTGCCTATTGTACAACATCGACCTCGGCTCATTGTAAACCTGCAGCCGACGCCGATGTCATATTTTCCACTTTCTGTCATTCACCTGCTTCTTAACATAGATTTAAACAGTGCAAATTTCCTTACTGAAAAAAAAAGCATTAGCATGATTCATTTGGTAGGACAGCTCACATATCAAGGCTTGCGTTTTATAAGGTTCTCTATTAAATTCATTATTAAACCTTATAATACTAAGGTCGTTTGCATTTCTTGCAATATGCATGAATTAAATTTGTATTAAATTTGCCGCATGCATTTATCACATAATTCATCTGATTCATATGATTCACACGATTCACATTAGCAATGACTCTGTTAGCATTTAATTCTGTTTCAGGTAGAAGCTTATCATACTAAACTCATATGCATTGCTTGCAATATGCATGAAATAAATTGTATTAAATGATGTATGCATTTCATCACATGATCCACATAGCATTAAATTATACATTTATACATTTGACTCTGTTTCAGATAGAACTTTATAATACTTAGGTCATCATATGCCACATGCATTTCTTGCAAGATATATAAATAAACCTTTTTTTTAACTGATGCATGCATTTTATTGCATGATTCACATGATTCGCATTAGTGATTCATATGATTCACATGATTCACATTAGCGTTGACTTTAACTCTGTTTCACCTAGAACCTAGAATCATCCTACACTCACAATATGTCATATACATTTCTTGCAAAATGCATGAATTACATTGTATTAAATGATGCATGCATTCCATCACGATTCACATGAAATTAATGAGTGATGATTCAAATGATTCACATTAGTGTTGACTTAAGTTTGTTTAATTCTGTTTCAGACCTTTCAGGCCTCAGACCTAAGGCCACGATATGCCGTATGCGTTTCTTGCAAAATGCATGAATTACATTTTATTAAATGATTCACATCAGAGATTCACCTGATTCACCTGATTCACATGATTCACATTTCCATAAACTTATGCATTTAACTCTGTTTCAGATAGAACCTTACAACCCTAAAGTGACAATGTGTCATGCATTTCTTGCTGTATGCACAGTATGCAAGCATTTCATCACATGATTCACATGATTCGCATTAGCGATTCACATGATTCACATGATTCTGCTGACTAAGTGTTGACTAAGCCACTTTTATAATATTAGCATAGCAGTGGTGTAATAATGCACATACGTAGCCAGCTATTGATCAACACTGACCATTAATTATTAACCCTAATTACATTACTATTGTACTAAATAATATAAGACAATAAACTGTGTACTATAGCAAAATAAATAAATAAATAAATAAATAAATAAATTTAAAAAAACCTGAATGTTTTGTTTGCAGTAAAATATGACAGAAATATCACATCACAACATGATATAGGTGATATATGATATGTATTACAATACAGGTTTACTAAAGAACTGCCAGATTCATGATAATTTTATGTCATTTTTACATAAATAAATTAAATAAAAATAAAACTGAAAAGGAGGAAAAACCTTAAAAATCTGTTAGGAAAAAAGTTTCATATTTGACCATTTTAAAGATTCAGTGCAACATTTTAACAGCAGATCGACTGCTTTTAAAGTTTATTTTTAACTTATATATTAAAAAATATTATAAAAAAGAAAAGATATCATGATATTGTAATATCTCCAAAAAGTGTAGTGACATAATTTATCATAGTAATATTGATATTATACTGTATCATCATATTGCCCAGCCCTAATCCTAATAACATATGATAATGTAATATTTTGATTATTTGTGATTACTTCAAATAATCCCAATCAGATTATGTCTATCTGGTGAATCATAAAGTAATCATTAATAATTATAACAGGCCTCAGTATGAAAACGATGAATAAGTTCCTGCTTCTGAACCTTTTACATGAATATTTTATGAATACTAGTCAATTATAGTTTATTAAATAAGGAAGAAAACACTTGGGGAGCATGCTGTTCTAGGAAAATAATCAATGGTGGGTGGTGAGATGCGGCCTAGAGCAAAGTAGACTGACTGTTCCCACCCTGAAGTTGATTAGCTTCCAAAAACTACCTGTCCTGAAACATTTTATTCATCTTCTAACACAGCAATTTACCATTAATTACAATTTTTAATGGTTTTTTTTATCCATTTATAGTTACATTTAATGTTGTGGTTACATTTAAAGTTAGTTCCTGTTTATTCTTAAGTTATAGTAGCTATAAACAGTCGTTCCTTTGCCAGACATGCTTTTATTTATTTGTTTGTTTGTTTGTTTGTTTATTTGCTTGAAGTTATCAAGACAAAACCAGACAAACAAACAAACAAGCAAACAAACAAACAAAAAAGCATAGCAACCAAGAAACCATAAAAGCGTAAACTCTGTCCTGAAGACTTTCCATCAGTGGAAAACGTACTGACTGTTACAAAGTGCTGACACTGGAGACTCCTTCCATAAATATTATCTGTTTATTATTAGGCTTCGATTATGTGGAGCGTCTGCTGCTCAGTCCCGGTGAATGACTTGTTTCTATAGAAACGATAACGTTTTAGACGTATTAGAACAAGCGCATTAATATAAACCTGTGATTCGAATTCCAGCCTGCGCTACTATAAGCTAGTTTATTAAATAGCTTCTGACCAATCAGATTCGAGAATTCAACAGCGAAGTCGTATGATTACTGAAAAAGCTCTGATTATCTTAATTTAAATTTTTTTTTGCTGTAGTTTGCAAACATCGTCTTGTGCACTTTAGCCTTCTCCTCATTCGTAGTCCATGACGCCTGATTTTATTATTATTATTATTGTTATTTTTTTTTTTTTCCCAGAATCTTGTGTATATGACATCAGCCAGAAAGCTCTGCTGATTAACCGTATCTCAGCAGGCTTCCTGGCCATGTAAATGTCTGCAGGCAATGGAAAATACGAGGACGGCCGTGATTTGCATGCATAATCTTCCGCACATGGCTCTGCGAATTTGATTTCCAAAAGAGGTGGTGGGGACGTGCTCAGAGCCGAGCAGGTCACACTTTCTCACTCCTTCTCGCTCTCCCCGCAACCTTGAGTACCAAACACTTCCTTACAACTGCCGAATGCCTCGCTCCAACTGTCTGGGGCTTGGCCACTTCAAGCATGGCGTGTCTCTATGCACGGCCAACACTTGCGTACGAGTCTGATAGCTCTGACGTAAGCAAAATGGCGGAATTGTACGCGCGTGAACTGGTTTTCAATTCGTTTCATACGTTGCGATTGAAAAGGAGTCGTGATTGGCGAGGGGATTGTGTTCTCGCCGCCTCCTCAACCTTGTTGCAGGCTTATTTGGTTAGGAATTTGTTTACACCTCCTGTGTGTGTGAGTGAATGTGTCAAACATCACTTATGATCAGTCATTCATTTAAAAAAACAAATCGGAGGATCCTTGTAAACTTTTATGGAATTGTAAAACGTACTCATGATGTATTCTCACAGCGCGATGACTTTTCACTCAAACATTAGATGGAGCTGTGGTTCCTCTTTCAGCTTCCTTTCCACATACAGCTTTATTTCCTGTCGAGCCGGCAGCCAGCAATAACACAACCTTTATTTCTCTAGCCTTGAATTTTTAATCGAGCATGGCTTGAGTCAGAGTGCCAAAATTTCTGGTCGGCATGATTCAAATTAAATTTTTATTTAGTTCTTTTTTCATTGCCCCTCACCGCCTTTCATCCCCATGTCAAAATCAGAGTCCCACACCTGTTTTAAGCACACTCTCATTGCCTGCCCATCATGACTGTGATGTGTGTATTACCCATTCCCTGCAAGTGACCATTTGCAGAAGACGAGTTTTGTAGCAGGGAGTCCTGTTTTTTATTTATTTATTTATTTTTTGGCAGCAATGTCACTGAAATTGTGTACACTCCATTTCCCTTGAATTGTGTTCAGTTTAAACTATAAAAGCTTGTAAACTAGCAAGCAAAAGAGAGCAATGAATTCATTTTGCCAACAGTGTTGAATATTTAGCTAATTTGGTGTTGTGTTAACTAGCAGGCTTGCTAACTACCTAGCAGAATAAAGTAATAAAGTTGTGTTAGATTTCATGTATAGAAAGAGTCAGCGAATTAATTTGCATGATAATTAGCTGGCTTGCTAACTAGCTAGCATACTAATGAGGAAGCAAAATGAAGTAATGAAGATACCATGTGTAGTATTGGCTAATTAATTAGCTTATTAGGTAGCTAAGTAGATGTTGCATTAACTAGCTGGCTTGCTAATAAGCTAATTAATGAATGAATTAATTACTACACATGGTATCTTCATTACTTTATTTTGCTACCTCATTAGTATGCTAGCTAGTTAGCAAGCCAGCTAATTATCATGCAAATTAATTCACTGACTCTCTTTGTACATGATATCCAACACAACTTTATTACTTTATTTTGCTAGCTAGTTAGCAACAGCACAAAAGTTTATTAATAAGCTGAATCAATAAACTTTTGTGCTGTCGTGGTAACTAGCTAGCACACTAACCAGCTAACAATATAATTAATTTGTGCTAGATATCATTAACTACCTAGCTAGCAAAATAAATTTATGAAGTTGTGTTAGTTACATGAAGTTGTATTAGTATGTAGAGAGAGAGTTGGCTAATTAGTTTCCTTTGCTCTCTTGCAAAATAAAGAAATGAAGTAGTAAAAATTATTATGTGTAAACATAGTTAGCTAATTGACTGATTTGCTAACTAGCTAGCAAAATAAAGTAATAATGTTGTGTTAATATAATGTATAGGCAAAGTCAGCTAATTAATTAGCTTGTTAACTAGCTACCGTACTAACCAGTAATTAATTTGCATTAATTTTCATTCTATAATTAATTAATTAATTACTTGTGAACCAGCTAGCTAATTTGATGTGTTAACTAGCTGGCTTGCAAACTAGCCAGCACACCAACTAGCAAAAAAGGTAATTGTGTTTGATATGACTAACTAGCCATGACAAAATAAAGTAATAACCTTGAGTTAGATATCATGTATAGATGAAGTTGGCTAATTAAATAGCTTGTTAACTAGCTAGCTAAACTGATGTCTCAACTATCAATTAGCTTGTGAACCAACTAGCATACTAACTAGCTAGCAGATAAAGTAATGACGTTGTGTTAGATATAACGTATAGATAGAGTTGGCTAATGAATTACCTTCTTAACTAACTAGCATGTTATCTAGCTAGCCAAACAAAGTAAGGAATTTGTGTTAGATATCTTGCATAGACCCAGTATAGACCCTGTTGCTGATTATTTTCCTATAACAGCATGCCCCCAAGTATTTTATTCCTTGTACAGTATATATGACATGATATTCAGATCCACATGAGGATTTTTCAAACAGCTGAAAACTGAATTTGTCTCAGTTTTTCATTCATTAATCATCTTGAGTAACTCAGTAACTCAGTAAGTGCTTTATCCTGGTCAGGGCTGCGGTGGAAGGGGAAGGAAGACGTACACACTGGACAGGACTTCAGTGCATCACAGAGTATTACACACACACACACACACACACACACACACCTATTTCACATTTCAAGTAATGCATTCATGACCAAAACCTAATATTAGCTTTTGATAAATGATTAAACCAATTCTTGATTGCTCTTCTTTATTCTGTTCTCTGTGTTCGTGTGATATGACAGGAATAATTATTAGGATGCCATTTTTAACATAACCATAGCATTTCTGTAGAATTGGTCACTCTGGATAATTTGATCGAATGATGAAACAATACTGTATTTTGGTTTGTTAAGAATTCCTAACATCGTCAAAGGCTATAGCAGAAGTCAGAACAGACGAAGGCAACACGTAGCACGGATAATCCATAATCATAAACCGGCTGAGAATCGAAAACCAGGAAGTACAAGAGGTAAGAGATTTACAGCAACAAAAGCACTATAAGACTTTACAGACACAACAGGGTATAAATAGACAAAATAATCACGAAGTAACACGAAACAGCTGAACACAGTCAGGTAACAAGAAAATATTGGAATGTGGGCGGAGACAGGATCAAAACAGACAAATGTTTGAGAGACTGAACAGTTATTTGTTTTAACTGGGGCAACATTATAAGCTCTATTTGGTGTTAGTTTCTCAGGGTGTTATCTTTAGTTAAATATTTGCACACCTCCTCTGTGATAAAACTCCGGCTCAGGATGTTTGCCTGACACATCATTGGATCATTGGATTGGATCATGAATTTATTTATATAGTGCTAGATGTTGCATAATATTGTGGCATGTTTGAATATAATATAATATAATATAGTGCGTCTCAAAACCAAGGTCATTATAACAGGCTAATTAATCAGCTTGCTGTGTCGAGCTCTTTTGATCGGCTTTATTTTCTTTTCCCTTCTGGCCTTCCAAGATGGAACAGAGATAAAACGATGTGACCTGGTTTAATTCGGAGAAATCCAGATGAGAGAGTTTTATCATTAAAGAGACAGGCAAGTATTATTTCAGACATCACCCTGAGAAACAAATACTGTCCAAATTATGCTAGTTTGTCAACCTCTAACCTTATTGTATTTGTTTGTTAAATGCTAAGTCAAAGGCCTCGGTAGGCCGCTCCGCATTCCTGATGAAACTCTCTCTCATTTAGTCTTGTAGAAAAAAAAAAAAAAAAGCAATAAGTTCCCTGACAAAAAGAAATATGCAATTTCTTGCGAGGTGACCTTAATTGCGCGATTTGAATACTTCGACCTGTTGAGGAATATCAATAACAGTTCCGAACCATAAACAATCTTACCCTGTCAAAGCTTAACGGCTTTCCGTCCCAATATTTTAGAAATAATGAAATTTTTGTTGGTAATGGAATCCATAAAATAGTTTTACACGTATCATTTGTCTGTAGCATTAATATTTTACTCAAGCCTGCTTCACTCATGAAATATAGATTTCCTCTGTGCTTTAATGCCCTTTTTTTTTGAGACAAAGTAATACCTGGGTGTGATAGATTTACCTACTAACGCTACGCTTGTTATTCCGGCCCTGATTCCGTATTGAGCCAACAAGAGAGCTTATGCATTCCGCACGCTTTTATGTGCATACATAATTGATATTTGCTGAGAGTCCTTTCTGTGTGGAGAGATTGAGCTGTGCTTCAGGATGTGATGGAAGCCTGATATGAGTTCTGATGATCCAGAAAGTTCTGTAGGAACTGTTTGTAGTCCAGTGATTAAGATTACCTGGTCCATGGCTCTGTAGTTATGACTGGAAAGTGGTGAGTTCAAAAGGCTGGACATTTGCAATAATGAAGGCCCGTAACCCTCAACAGCTCTGTTATGCACTTGGAACTGGATCAAGTGCAAAATACATAAATGTGAAAATAACTTGTTTTACAAGTAAGGGCCAAACAGGAAATAATTAAATCTGAATATATATATTTATAAATCCTGAATATAAAGTTATAACTCTATGAATTATAATTATGAAGTTATAACTCTATATGAATATATAAATAATTGTGACTATGTAAATGTGAATGTAAATCAGAATATATAGTTGTAACTCTGATAACTTGGATATATTCAGATTTACATTAATATGTTTGGATTTACATTTATATATTCAGAACTAGAACTTTATATTCAGATTTCATGTAATTATTTATATATATATATATATATATATAGATAGATAGATAGATAGATAGATAGATAGATGGATGGATAACGTGTTCTAAATTATTACAAATATAGATATGAATAGGAGGTGCCTTCTTTGTTTTTCTTTCTTTCTTTTTCTTTTTTGCTATGCGATGCATTTACAGCATTCATTCACTCATCCTTAGTAACTGCCTGGTCAGGGTGACGGGGTTTAAATTAGGTTAGTATTTTTGTTAATATTATGCCAACTAAATTCATTAGAACATGTCTTAAAGACAATAATTGTGCAAGAGTGTCGCGCAGTCGGGCTTGTGCGACTACTAATTTGTCCTAGTCCACCAGCGAGTCAAAAAATAATTTTATTTACATTTTATTTATTGTTAAAAGACAACGAAAATAACTGCGAAGGAGTTCCTTTGGGAGCAGGCAAGAGTGGGATTCTCGCTCACACCTCTCCACCACTCCATGCAAAGTGATATCAAAGTGTTAACTGTCCAATAAAGCAAAAGGAAATAATAATAATAATAATAATAATAATAATAATAATAATAGTGTAGTCTTGTGCAGTTGACTGTAGAATTGGCTTCATTTCGTACATTTTGCTGCTTTGTTTACCTTCTGTCTCACTATTTTACTAGGTGACATCCCCACTGCCTATTAGTTGACTAACGGACTAGATGCAACTCATACCTTGGCGCAAAACTCTAGTTGAAACCAATTATGAACTCGAGAGATGTAGCTGAGGTTGAGGAACTGTCAGAGCCAGAATTCACACATCATGCTGACACTGCTGGCATTTCTACCTCTGTTTTTCCCCCCAGTGTTTTCTAGTATTACTGGGGACGTAGTGTTAGAGTTCATATTTATGTTTAAACCAGATTAAGGATATGGATATTTGGAGCACTGATCAGATCCAGATCCAGATCCATTGCATTACACCAATACTGTGTTAGCATAGCTGCAGTTCTGTTGCAACTGAATCACCTTCTACGTGATGTATAGTGTATAACTGGACAAATATGACACAATGCACATGTAGCTTTTCATGTTAAAAGTCTTTATCAATCCATTAATTACAGTGCTTGTAAGGAAAGGACAATATTGTTATTTCTCATTCTTTCTCTTTCTCATTTCTTTACAATTCCTGAAATCAATTCATCTTGAAACAGACTTTGTTCATGGATAATTTCAGTCAGAGATGAAATGTTTTTTTTTAACAACAATCGTCCCACCCGAAACCGTAGAATTTACGCCAATAAATATAAAAGAAATAAAACACATAGGGGCATGCTGTTATAGGAAATAATCAACAATGGTGTGGCGCAATGTGCGCCCCGTCATGAAGCAGAGTTCCATCGAGATCGTGAATCATTTATTGAGAAACGCTTTTATTATACAATGATTTATCACACAGGTTGTATATACAATTTACAAATTAAAGCTAAGATCGTAATCATGTAGATAGAAATAGATTAACATGAAACTCTTGGCAAAGGGAAAAGTTTTAGTCAATAAATAATTCATGGCTTGGATTAGTACTTGAATGTGAATAAGTCCTAATGTAAAATAAAAACAACAAAAACAATGCTAATATGTAGATTAGGTGTTGAATAATACAATAGTATAGACAGGAAGGAAATGTGAGATAGTTTAGTCCTTAATATTTCTGCATTGCTTTCATAAAATCTTCTCATAGCTTCTCATAGCAAGAAGCAAATTTTCTGGGTCACAGTTTAATACTTGCACTTCTGTAAACAGATATTTTATTTAAAAAAAAAAAAAAAAAAAAAAAAATCAACTTCGATATGTATACATACTGATATGTATGAATCATCGTGAACACTCTGATTTTCCATAGTGACAGGAATTCCTGGGACAACAAGAGGCGGAGCTTAAGTTAAACGTGATCAGTGGCTACAATACTTTATCTGTGATTAGCTAGCTTGCGTGTGACTTTGGCTCCTGGTTTGAATTCTGCTGTAAGTAAAGAATAAAACACTCGGGGGTGTGCTGTTATAGGAGAATAATCAACGACAGGGTGTTGTCACGTAGCTTGACGTGTTACTGTCGAGTTACTGTCACGACCTAGAAGCTGATTATTTTCCTATACCATCATGCTCCGTATTATATAGTTACATTAATGTTGCGAAACAAGTTATCACGTACGTTGTAGCAGCTATAAACAGACGTTCTCTCACCTCTCTCTTAAAATTAATAACACACACCTGCACACACACACACACGCGCACACACACACACAAAAAAAATGCAGCTTGTCATGTTACTAAGAAACTGCAAACTCCTCCATCCTAAAGACTTTCCCATGACTGTTACAAAGCTCTGGCACTGGAGACTCCTTCCATAAATGTTAAATAAACATCTCCTTACAGAAAACCTTCCATTGTTAACATTTGTTAACATTTTTAATCCATTTATTTTTAGCCTTAGATTATGCAAATCATCGCTGATAGAAGTCCCTGCGAATGAGCTGTTACTATGGAAACGATAACGCATTAGAACAAGCGCATTAATATAAGCCTGGGATTTGCCTTGCAGTCGGCACTACTGTCAGAACTGCTGTTACGGAAAAACACCATCTGACCTTAAAACGGTTAATTTAGCTCGCTAGTGAACTTGGATAGCTACACGATATAAGCTACTGCTAGACACATAATGTTGACGTTGTCCAAGTTCAATATTTAGCTCGCTAACGTTAACACAGTCCTGTACGTAGCTGCCTGCCCACTATCTAGCTTTACTGGCATATAAAACCAATATTTTATGCTAAGCGAATACATTGAAATGAAGCAATGTTGACGGTGATATCATTTGATATCACCAATCTGCGATTGGTTGAAATTGGAATCTAAGCTCAACTCTTTTGCTGACCCAGGGAAAAAATACTGTCCAACGCACATCTAGCAAGGCACTGAGTGTGAAAGATGCACAGCTACGATTGTAGAAACTATTATACTAACTGTCATTGAGGAGCTACAACCAAGCTGCTGCGTTATCTTCGCGGTCACTGAAGACAAAAGATCGAGACCTTCTCCTGGTCATGGCAGGAGGCGCTTTCCTCTTGGTCAGGCTCAGGTAGATGTCTGAGGTGAGGAAGCGTGGGTAGCAGTCCTTCTTCATCAAGGCGTAGATTTTGCTCTGCGCTGAATCGAAACATGACTGCGTCGGTTGTGCGATGTTCTTCTGTATGTCCAGCT
Source organism: Pangasianodon gigas (assembly GCA_022758105.1). Classification (NCBI taxonomy): domain Eukaryota; kingdom Metazoa; phylum Chordata; class Actinopteri; order Siluriformes; family Pangasiidae; genus Pangasianodon; species Pangasianodon gigas. Next base: position 29,979,624 of record CM040457.1, on the reverse strand, counting down.
TGGTTGAGTGGTCGATATTAATCTGTAACACACAATACAATATATATATATATTTTTTTAAAATGTGTTAAATATATCTTAGAGTGCTGTTGAATTCTGATTGGTGTTGACCAAAGTACTTTCCCGGGCATCTATTCTTTGAAAAATGAAACCAGGCAATTCCAGTGTTCTGGATATGACTAGCATGGTAATAACTTAACATCGCTAAGACATATGCATATCATGTCATGTGACCTTATGAAGAAAAACGATCCAAGAGTAAGATATTAATGTATCTATTACAGATAACAATTAGTCATCATTAGATCTTGGAATGACAGAGATTTACGAACAATATTAGAGATAGTCACGCTAACTACCAAACCCCAGTATGTCAGTTTGGACCATTTCCTTTTCTTATCACAGTGCTAGATGCAGTGCTAGCTGTATTGCATTGCATACACAAACTTCTTCATGCTTTGTTGGTGATGACTGAGCTGTTTTTGAATCTTTGTTAGCTTGCACCACAGCTAGTTGGATTATCTTGTTCAGGCACATTTTCTCACTTTTGCTAGGTGCAGCACTGTGACTCAAAGTGTTTTCTGAACTGCGTCTACTTCCCTATGTGACAATGTAGTCCATCTGCAGCTTAAACACCTTAAAGGTTAACCATAAACCTACTGTGTGTGTGTGTGTGTGTGTGTGTGTCTGTGTGTGTGTGTGTGTGAATTCAACACATCTTTCCTGTGCTTTATACGACGATGGTAACTTTGGACTTGGAGAAAACGAACGTATATGTTTTAATAATTTAATAGTTAGCCTCTGCTGTCTTTTAAACCCACTTTAAAAAATTTGTTTGAAAAAAAAATTGTTAAAAAAATTGTTCGAAAAAAAAAAGGAAATGCTTGTTTTGGGGTAGTCTGGGAACGAGTTTTGGACAAAATCTGGCTTTCCTGCCATTCATCTCAACACACTTTAACAAATATGGTGGTAATCCTAATGAACTCAGTTTGTATTTAGACACCGTCACATGATTACCAAAACAGAGAACCGCGCTTTCACGTGCTGTACAACCGACAACGGAGAACATTTTAAAAAGAGCATTAATAACAAGAAATTTAGTCAACTGAATGAGTCAGCGATTATTTCCCCATCAGCATTTCTGTGTGATTTTTTTTTACCTAGCGATTTTCTTCCTTTGGGGCGAATTGAAAAGGATAAAATGTTAATTCTGTTTGTGATACATGCAAATGAGAAAGACATTTCAGTTCAGGGAAATCTGTAGCTTTCAGAACGGTATATAGCTCGAAAATTTGACCATGTGAATATATCGGATACTGTAACAGCCTCTTGTTTTGTCAGTCATTGTGTAGTAATGTGTAGTCTCTTGTAGTTCTGTGTTGTTTAATGTAGCACCATGGTCCTGGAGGAACATTGTTTCATTTCACTGTGTACTAACTAGCTGAGTATGGTTGAAATGACAGTAGAAGCCACTTGACTTGACTTGACTTGACTTCATTTCTCCTGTCTTGCCTATACTTCTGCGAAAGCGCCGCATCATTAGCGTTAATCTGTATTCGTTTAATGACCAGACTGCTTTTCAAAGTAGACCGGATACTTTCAGAACAAGTTCGTTTTGTCTCGGTAACATCTGATTACTTGTATTTCAAAGTGTTTTTTTTTTTTTTTTCCCTCAGGCTGTAAGAGTGTGGGTGGCTGAGTTGGGGGGGGAGGG